>CM071940.1:49826346-49828846 GCA_036784905.1 Acrossocheilus fasciatus
GCAACTGGTTAGTGCGTTCGGCTGTTAACCGAAAGGTTGGTGGTTCGAGCCCACCCAGGGACGAAGGAAGGTTTTTTCGCTGCCATTCCACCATGCGTCTGCAAGCTTCCGAATTTAGCACACGAGCCACCTGCCCACTAGCGCAGCGTTCGCAGCTCTGTCAGTTGCCTTGTGTTAAAAGAAGACAGAGAGCGGTAGGTGAAGGTTTGTATCAGCTCAAGTTTGCTGTGGAGTGTTCACGTTTTGTTCCGGGTGATGGAGGCCCGTGTTCCAGGAAGGTCCTGCTCAAAACCCCCTCTAGGAGCAGCAGAAAATCCCATTCAAATAATATAGTGTCGGATTTTGCAAACTGTATTCACGCAGCGGGACAGAACTCCATGAATGGAACGTTTGTGGAGTTGCCTGAACTTGTAGCCTATCAGGCTTTCGGACAAGAGGTCAATCGATTTGGCGCACTTCTATATGTACTAGCATCTTTGTATTTTCAGTTTCAGGTTGGAGGTCGGGTCCTCCGATTTTGGCTGTCTGGCTCAGTTTTTGCCTTTGGAAATTAGGAGAAGTTTGCCTTCAGTGCCTGCTCTCTCTCTCTCACCCTTGCCACAGATGGAAACGGAACTTTAACTCCGAGTTTTGATTGTGCATGTTATCGGCCTTGTTCAAACTGTGTTCCCCAGTAACAGGCATGGCTAAAACAAACAGAGGACACTCTAAGCCAGGGGTGTCCAAACTCTGTCCTAGAGGGTCACTGTCCTGTAGAGTTTCGCTACAACCAGCTCCAAAAGACCCGCCAGGAAGGTTCTAGCCTGCCTGGTCAGACCTTGATTAGCTGGTTGGGGTGTGTTTTCCGCCCGGCTAGCTCAGTCGGTAGAGCATGAGACTCTTAATCTCAGGGTCGTGGGTTCGAGCCCCACGTTGGGCGTTTCTTTTGGCTTTCTCGAGCCACCTACCCACTAGCGCAGCGTTCGCAGCTCTGTCAGTTGCCTTGTGTTAAAAGAAGACAGAGAGCGGTAGGTGAAGGTTTGTATCAGCTCAAGTTTGCTGTGGAGTGTTCACGTTTTGTTCCGGGTGATGGAGGCCCGTGTTCCAAGAAGGTCCTGCTCAAAACCCCCTCTAGGAGCAGCAGAAAATCCCATTCAAATAATATAGTGTCGGAATTTGCAAACTGTATTCACGCAGCGGGACAGAACTCCATGAATGGAACGTTTGTGGAGTTGCCTGAACTTGTAGCCTATCAGGCTTTCGGACAAGAGGTCAATCGATTTGGCGCACTTCTATATGTACTAGCATCTTTGTATTTTCAGTTTCAGGTTGGAGGTCGGGTCCTCCGATTTTGGCTGTCTGGCTCAGTTTTTGCCTTTGGAAATTAGGAGAAGTTTGCCTTCAGTGCCTGCTCTCTCTCTCTCACCCTTGCCACAGATGGAAACGGAACTTTAACTCCGAGTTTTGATTGTGCATGTTATCGGCCTTGTTCAAACTGTGTTCCCCAGTAACAGGCATGGCTAAAACAAACAGAGGACACTCTAAGCCAGGGGTGTCCAAACTCTGTCCTAGAGGGTCACTGTCCTGTAGAGTTTCGCTACAACCAGCTCCAAAAGACCCGCCAGGAAGGTTCTAGCCTGCCTGGTCAGACCTTGATTAGCTGGTTGGGGTGTGTTTTCCGCCCGGCTAGCTCAGTCGGTAGAGCATGAGACTCTTAATCTCAGGGTCGTGGGTTCGAGCCCCACGTTGGGCGTTTCTTTTGGCTTTCTCTCACTTCCCAACGGGCCTCAGTTTCCAGCGAGTCTCTTGACCCTAGTTTGCTAACGCAGGAGACGTGTAGCGTCTCGGCTGTGTGGCCAGACCAGTGAACTTCGTAGGTCTCTGTGGCGCAACCGGTTAGCGCGTTCGGCTGTTAACCGAAAGGTTGGTGGTTCGAGCCCACCCAGGGACGAAGGAAGGTTTTTTCGCTGCCATTCCACCATGCGTCTGCAAGCTTCCGAATTTAGCACACGAGCCACCTGCCCACTAGCGCAGCGTTCGCAGCTCTGTCAGTTGCCTTGTGTTAAAAGAAGACAGAGAGCGGTAGGTGAAGGTTTGTATCAGCTCAAGTTTGCTGTGGAGTGTTCACGTTTTGTTCCGGGTGATGGAGGCCCGTGTTCCAGGAAGGTCCTGCTCAAAACCCCCTCTAGGAGCAGCAGAAAATCCCATTCAAATAATATAGTGTCGGATTTTGCAAACTGTATTCACGCAGCGGGACAGAACTCCATGAATGGAACGTTTGTGGAGTTGCCTGAACTTGTAGCCTATCAGGCTTTCGGACAAGAGGTCAATCGATTTGGCGCACTTCTATATGTACTAGCATCTTTGTATTTTCAGTTTCAGGTTGGAGGTCGGGTCCTCCGATTTTGGCTGTCTGGCTCAGTTTTTGCCTTTGGAAATTAGGAGAAGTTTGCCTTCAGTGCCTGCTCTCTCTCTCTCACCCTTGCCACAGATGGAAACGGAACTTTAACTCCGAGTTTTG
>CM071940.1:49833846-49836346 GCA_036784905.1 Acrossocheilus fasciatus
CGGGACAGAACTCCATGAATGGAACGTTTGTGGAGTTGCCTGAACTTGTAGCCTATCAGGCTTTCGGACAAGAGGTCAATCGATTTGGCGCACTTCTATATGTACTAGCATCTTTGTATTTTCAGTTTCAGGTTGGAGGTCGGGTCCTCCGATTTTTGCTGTTTGGCTCAGTTTTTGCCTTTGGAAATTAGGAGAAGTTTGCCTTCAGTGCCTGCTCTCTCTCTCTCACCCTTGCCACAGATGGAAACGGAACTTTAACTCCGAGTTTTGATTGTGCATGTTATCGGCCTTGTTCAAACTGTGTTCCCCAGTAACAGGCATGGCTAAAACAAACAGAGGACACTCTAAGCCAGGGGTGTCCAAACTCTGTCCTTGAGGGTCACTGTCCTGTAGAGTTTCGCTACAACCAGCTCCAAAAGACCCGCCAGGAAGGTTCTAGCCTGCCTGGTCCGACCTTGATTAGCTGGTTGGGGTGTGTTTTCCGCCCGGCTAGCTCAGTCGGTAGAGCATGAGACTCTTAATCTCAGGGTCGTGGGTTCGAGCCCCACGTTGGGCGTTTCTTTTGGCTTTCTCTCACTTCCCAACGGGCCTCAGTTTCCAGCGAGTCTCTTGACCCTAGTTTGCTAACGCAGGAGACGTGTAGCGTCTCGGCTGTGTGGCCAGACCAGTGAACTTCGTAGGTCTCTGTGGCGCAACCGGTTAGCGCGTTCGGCTGTTAACCGAAAGGTTGGTGGTTCGAGCCCACCCAGGGACGAAGGAAGGTTTTTTCGCTGCCATTCCACCATGCGTCTGCAAGCTTCCGAATTTAGCACACGAGCCACCTGCCCACTAGCGCAGCGTTCGCAGCTCTGTCAGTTGCCTTGTGTTAAAAGAAGACAGAGAGCGGTAGGTGAAGGTTTGTATCAGCTCAAGTTTGCTGTGGAGTGTTCACGTTTTGTTCCGGGTGATGGAGGCCCGTGTTCCAGGAAGGTCCTGCTCAAAACCCCCTCTAGGAGCAGCAGAAAATCCCATTCAAATAATATAGTGTCGGATTTTGCAAACTGTATTCACGCAGCGGGACAGAACTCCATGAATGGAACGTTTGTGGAGTTGCCTGAACTTGTAGCCTATCAGGCTTTCGGACAAGAGGTCAATCGATTTGGCGCACTTCTATATGTACTAGCATCTTTGTATTTTCAGTTTCAGGTTGGAGGTCGGGTCCTCCGATTTTGGCTGTCTGGCTCAGTTTTTGCCTTTGGAAATTAGGAGAAGTTTGCCTTCAGTGCCTGCTCTCTCTCTCTCACCCTTGCCACAGATGGAAACGGAACTTTAACTCCGAGTTTTGATTGTGCATGTTATCGGCCTTGTTCAAACTGTGTTCCCCAGTAACAGGCATGGCTAAAACAAACAGAGGACACTCTAAGCCAGGGGTGTCCAAACTCTGTCCTAGAGGGTCACTGTCCTGTAGAGTTTCGCTACAACCAGCTCCAAAAGACCCGCCAGGAAGGTTCTAGCCTGCCTGGTCAGACCTTGATTAGCTGGTTGGGGTGTGTTTTCCGCCCGGCTAGCTCAGTCGGTAGAGCATGAGACTCTTAATCTCAGGGTCGTGGGTTCGAGCCCCACGTTGGGCGTTTCTTTTGGCTTTCTCTCACTTCCCAACGGGCCTCAGTTTCCAGCGAGTCTCTTGACCCTAGTTTGCTAACGCAGGAGACGTGTAGCGTCTCGGCTGTGTGGCCAGACCAGTGAACTTCGTAGGTCTCTGTGGCGCAACCGGTTAGCGCGTTCGGCTGTTAACCGAAAGGTTGGTGGTTCGAGCCCACCCAGGGACGAAGGAAGGTTTTTTCGCTGCCATTCCACCATGCGTCTGCAAGCTTCCGAATTTAGCACACGAGCCACCTGCCCACTAGCGCAGCGTTCGCAGCTCTGTCAGTTGCCTTGTGTTAAAAGAAGACAGAGAGCGGTAGGTGAAGGTTTGTATCAGCTCAAGTTTGCTGTGGAGTGTTCACGTTTTGTTCCGGGTGATGGAGGCCCGTGTTCCAGGAAGGTCCTGCTCAAAACCCCCTCTAGGAGCACCAGAAAATCCCATTCAAATAATATAGTGTCGGAATTTGCAAACTGTATTCACGCAGCGGGACAGAACTCCATGAATGGAACGTTTGTGGAGTTGCCTGAACTTGTAGCCTATCAGGCTTTCGGACAAGAGGTCAATCGATTTGGCGCACTTCTATATGTACTAGCATCTTTGTATTTTCAGTTTCAGGTTGGAGGTCGGGTCCTCCGATTTTTGCTGTCTGGCTCAGTTTTTGCCTTTGGAAATTAGGAGAAGTTTGCCTTCAGTGCCTGCTCTCTCTCTCTCACCCTTGCCACAGATGGAAACGGAACTTTAACTCCGAGTTTTGATTGTGCATGTTATCGGCCTTGTTCAAACTGTGTTCCCCAGTAACAGGCATGGCTAAAACAAACAGAGGACACTCTAAGCCAGGGGTGTCCAAACTCTGTCCTAGAGGGTCACTGTCCTGTA
>CM071940.1:49843846-49846346 GCA_036784905.1 Acrossocheilus fasciatus
CTCTTAATCTCAGGGTCGTGGGTTCGAGCCCCACGTTGGGCGTTTCTTTTGGCTTTCTCTCACTTCCCAACGGGCCTCAGTTTCCAGCGAGTCTCTTGACCCTAGTTTGCTAACGCAGGAGACGTGTAGCGTCTCGGCTGTGTGGCCAGACCAGTGAACTTCGTAGGTCTCTGTGGCGCAACCGGTTAGCGCGTTCGGCTGTTAACCGAAAGGTTGGTGGTTCGAGCCCACCCAGGGACGAAGGAAGGTTTTTTCGCTGCCATTCCACCATGCGTCTGCAAGCTTCCGAATTTAGCACACGAGCCACCTGCCCACTAGCGCAGCGTTCGCAGCTCTGTCAGTTGCCTTGTGTTAAAAGAAGACAGAGAGCGGTAGGTGAAGGTTTGTATCAGCTCAAGTTTGCTGTGGAGTGTTCACGTTTTGTTCCGGGTGATGGAGGCCCGTGTTCCAGGAAGGTCCTGCTCAAAACCCCCTCTAGGAGCAGCAGAAAATCCCATTCAAATAATATAGTGTCGGATTTTGCAAACTGTATTCACGCAGCGGGACAGAACTCCATGAATGGAACGTTTGTGGAGTTGCCTGAACTTGTAGCCTATCAGGCTTTCGGACAAGAGGTCAATCGATTTGGCGCACTTCTATATGTACTAGCATCTTTGTATTTTCAGTTTCAGGTTGGAGGTCGGGTCCTCCGATTTTTGCTGTTTGGCTCAGTTTTTGCCTTTGGAAATTAGGAGAAGTTTGCCTTCAGTGCCTGCTCTCTCTCTCTCACCCTTGCCACAGATGGAAACGGAACTTTAACTCCGAGTTTTGATTGTGCATGTTATCGGCCTTGTTCAAACTGTGTTCCCCAGTAACAGGCATGGCTAAAACAAACAGAGGACACTCTAAGCCAGGGGTGTCCAAACTCTGTCCTTGAGGGTCACTGTCCTGTAGAGTTTCGCTACAACCAGCTCCAAAAGACCCGCCAGGAAGGTTCTAGCCTGCCTGGTCAGACCTTGATTAGCTGGTTGGGGTGTGTTTTCCGCCCGGCTAGCTCAGTCGGTAGAGCATGAGACTCTTAATCTCAGGGTCGTGGGTTCGAGCCCCACGTTGGGCGTTTCTTTTGGCTTTCTCTCACTTCCCAACGGGCCTCAGTTTCCAGCGAGTCTCTTGACCCTAGTTTGCTAACGCAGGAGACGTGTAGCGTCTCGGCTGTGTGGCCAGACCAGTGAACTTCGTAGGTCTCTGTGGCGCAACCGGTTAGCGCGTTCGGCTGTTAACCGAAAGGTTGGTGGTTCGAGCCCACCCAGGGACGAAGGAAGGTTTTTTCGCTGCCATTCCACCATGCGTCTGCAAGCTTCCGAATTTAGCACACGAGCCACCTGCCCACTAGCGCAGCGTTCGCAGCTCTGTCAGTTGCCTTGTGTTAAAAGAAGACAGAGAGCGGTAGGTGAAGGTTTGTATCAGCTCAAGTTTGCTGTGGAGTGTTCACGTTTTGTTCCGGGTGATGGAGGCCCGTGTTCCAGGAAGGTCCTGCTCAAAACCCCCTCTAGGAGCAGCAGAAAATCCCATTCAAATAATATAGTGTCGGATTTTGCAAACTGTATTCACGCAGCGGGACAGAACTCCATGAATGGAACGTTTGTGGAGTTGCCTGAACTTGTAGCCTATCAGGCTTTCGGACAAGAGGTCAATCGATTTGGCGCACTTCTATATGTACTAGCATCTTTGTATTTTCAGTTTCAGGTTGGAGGTCGGGTCCTCCAATTTTTGCTGTTTGGCTCAGTTTTTGCCTTTGGAAATTAGGAGAAGTTTGCCTTCAGTGCCTGCTCTCTCTCTCTCACCCTTGCCACAGATGGAAACGGAACTTTAACTCCGAGTTTTGATTGTGCATGTTATCGGCCTTGTTCAAACTGTGTTCCCCAGTAACAGGCATGGCTAAAACAAACAGAGGACACTCTAAGCCAGGGGTGTCCAAACTCTGTCCTTGAGGGTCACTGTCCTGTAGAGTTTCGCTACAACCAGCTCCAAAAGACCCGCCAGGAAGGTTCTAGCCTGCCTGGTCAGACCTTGATTAGCTGGTTGGGGTGTGTTTTCCGCCCGGCTAGCTCAGTCGGTAGAGCATGAGACTCTTAATCTCAGGGTCGTGGGTTCGAGCCCCACGTTGGGCGTTTCTTTTGGCTTTCTCTCACTTCCCAACGGGCCTCAGTTTCCAGCGAGTCTCTTGACCCTAGTTTGCTAACGCAGGAGACGTGTAGCGTCTCGGCTGTGTGGCCAGACCAGTGAACTTCGTAGGTCTCTGTGGCGCAACCGGTTAGCGCGATCGGCTGTTAACCGAAAGGTTGGTGGTTCGAGCCCACCCAGGGACGAAGGAAGGTTTTTTCGCTGCCATTCCACCATGCGTCTGCAAGCTTCCGAATTTAGCACACGAGCCACCTGCCCACTAGCGCAGCGTTCGCAGCTCTGTCAGTTGCCTTGTGTTAAAAGAAGACAGAGAGCGGTAGGTGAAGGTTTGTATCAG
>CM071940.1:49851346-49866346 GCA_036784905.1 Acrossocheilus fasciatus
CTCTCTCACCCTTGCCACAGATGGAAACGGAACTTTAACTCCGAGTTTTGATTGTGCATGTTATCGGCCTTGTTCAAACTGTGTTCCCCAGTAACAGGCATGGCTAAAACAAACAGAGGACACTCTAAGCCAGGGGTGTCCAAACTCTGTCCTAGAGGGTCACTGTCCTGTAGAGTTTCGCTACAACCAGCTCCAAAAGACCCGCCAGGAAGGTTCTAGCCTGCCTGGTCAGACCTTGATTAGCTGGTTGGGGTGTGTTTTCCGCCCGGCTAGCTCAGTCGGTAGAGCATGAGACTCTTAATCTCAGGGTCGTGGGTTCGAGCCCCACGTTGGGCGTTTCTTTTGGCTTTCTCTCACTTCCCAACGGGCC
The DNA here is from genome assembly GCA_036784905.1 of Acrossocheilus fasciatus. Lineage (NCBI taxonomy): Eukaryota > Metazoa > Chordata > Actinopteri > Cypriniformes > Cyprinidae > Acrossocheilus > Acrossocheilus fasciatus. The sequence continues at coordinate 49,851,717 of CM071940.1, forward strand.
TCAGTTTCCAGCGAGTCTCTTGACCCTAGTTTGCTAACGCAGGAGACGTGTAGCGTCTCGGCTGTGTGGCCAGACCAGTGAACTTCGTAGGTCTCTGTGGCGCAACCGGTTAGCGCGTTCGGCTGTTAACCGAAAGGTTGGTGGTTCGAGCCCACCCAGGGACGAAGGAAGGTTTTTTCGCTGCCATTCCACCATGCGTCTGCAAGCTTCCGAATTTAGCACACGAGCCACCTGCCCACTAGCGCAGCGTTCGCAGCTCTGTCAGTTGCCTTGTGTTAAAAGAAGACAGAGAGCGGTAGGTGAAGGTTTGTATCAGCTCAAGTTTGCTGTGGAGTGTTCACGTTTTGTTCCGGGTGATGGAGGCCCGTGTTCCAGGAAGGTCCTGCTCAAAACCCCCTCTAGGAGCAGCAGAAAATCCCATTCAAATAATATAGTGTCGGATTTTGCAAACTGTATTCACGCAGCGGGACAGAACTCCATGAATGGAACGTTTGTGGAGTTGCCTGAACTTGTAGCCTATCAGGCTTTCGGACAAGAGGTCAATCGATTTGGCGCACTTCTATATGTACTAGCATCTTTGTATTTTCAGTTTCAGGTTGGAGGTCGGGTCCTCCGATTTTTGCTGTTTGGCTCAGTTTTTGCCTTTGGAAATTAGGAGAAGTTTGCCTTCAGTGCCTGCTCTCTCTCTCTCACCCTTGCCACAGATGGAAACGGAACTTTAACTCCGAGTTTTGATTGTGCATGTTATCGGCCTTGTTCAAACTGTGTTCCCCAGTAACAGGCATGGCTAAAACAAACAGAGGACACTCTAAGCCAGCTTCGTAGGTCTCTGTGGCGCAACCGGTTAGCGCGTTCGGCTGTTAACCGAAAGGTTGGTGGTTCGAGCCCACCCAGGGACGAAGGAAGGTTTTTTCGCTGCCATTCCACCATGCGTCTGCAAGCTTCCGAATTTAGCACACGAGCCACCTGCCCACTAGCGCAGCGTTCGCAGCTCTGTCAGTTGCCTTGTGTTAAAAGAAGACAGAGAGCGGTAGGTGAAGGTTTGTATCAGCTCAAGTTTGCTGTGGAGTGTTCACGTTTTGTTCCGGGTGATGGAGGCCCGTGTTCCAGGAAGGTCCTGCTCAAAACCCCCTCTAGGAGCAGCAGAAAATCCCATTCAAATAATATAGTGTCGGATTTTGCAAACTGTATTCACGCAGCGGGACAGAACTCCATGAATGGAACGTTTGTGGAGTTGCCTGAACTTGTAGCCTATCAGGCTTTCGGACAAGAGGTCAATCGATTTGGCGCACTTCTATATGTACTAGCATCTTTGTATTTTCAGTTTCAGGTTGGAGGTCGGGTCCTCCGATTTTGGCTGTCTGGCTCAGTTTTTGCCTTTGGAAATTAGGAGAAGTTTGCCTTCAGTGCCTGCTCTCTCTCTCTCACCCTTGCCACAGATGGAAACGGAACTTTAACTCCGAGTTTTGATTGTGCATGTTATCGGCCTTGTTCAAACTGTGTTCCCCAGTAACAGGCATGGCTAAAACAAACAGAGGACACTCTAAGCCAGGGGTGTCCAAACTCTGTCCTAGAGGGTCACTGTCCTGTAGAGTTTCGCTACAACCAGCTCCAAAAGACCCGCCAGGAAGGTTCTAGCCTGCCTGGTCAGACCTTGATTAGCTGGTTGGGGTGTGTTTTCCGCCCGGCTAGCTCAGTCGGTAGAGCATGAGACTCTTAATCTCAGGGTCGTGGGTTCGAGCCTCACGTTGGGCGTTTCTTTTGGCTTTCTCTCACTTCCCAACGGGCCTCAGTTTCCAGCGAGTCTCTTGACCCTAGTTTGCTAACGCAGGAGACGTGTAGCGTCTCGGCTGTGTGGCCAGACCAGTGAACTTCGTAGGTCTCTGTGGCGCAACCGGTTAGCGCGTTCGGCTGTTAACCGAAAGGTTGGTGGTTCGAGCCCACCCAGGGACGAAGGAAGGTTTTTTCGCTGCCATTCCACCATGCGTCTGCAAGCTTCCGAATTTAGCACACGAGCCACCTGCCCACTAGCGCAGCGTTCGCAGCTCTGTCAGTTGCCTTGTGTTAAAAGAAGACAGAGAGCGGTAGGTGAAGGTTTGTATCAGCTCAAGTTTGCTGTGGAGTGTTCACGTTTTGTTCCGGGTGATGGAGGCCCGTGTTCCAGGAAGGTCCTGCTCAAAACCCCCTCTAGGAGCAGCAGAAAATCCCATTCAAATAATATAGTGTCGGATTTTGCAAACTGTATTCACGCAGCGGGACAGAACTCCATGAATGGAACGTTTGTGGAGTTGCCTGAACTTGTAGCCTATCAGGCTTTCGGACAAGAGGTCAATCGATTTGGCGCACTTCTATATGTACTAGCATCTTTGTATTTTCAGTTTCAGGTTGGAGGTCGGGTCCTCCGATTTTTGCTGTTTGGCTCAGTTTTTGCCTTTGGAAATTAGGAGAAGTTTGCCTTCAGTGCCTGCTCTCTCTCTCTCACCCTTGCCACAGATGGAAACGGAACTTTAACTCCGAGTTTTGATTGTGCATGTTATCGGCCTTGTTCAAACTGTGTTCCCCAGTAACAGGCATGGCTAAAACAAACAGAGGACACTCTAAGCCAGGGGTGTCCAAACTCTGTCCTTGAGGGTCACTGTCCTGTAGAGTTTCGCTACAACCAGCTCCAAAAGACCCGCCAGGAAGGTTCTAGCCTGCCTGGTCAGACCTTGATTAGCTGGTTGGGGTGTGTTTTCCGCCCGGCTAGCTCAGTCGGTAGAGCATGAGACTCTTAATCTCAGGGTCGTGGGTTCGAGCCCCACGTTGGGCGTTTCTTTTGGCTTTCTCTCACTTCCCAACGGGCCTCAGTTTCCAGCGAGTCTCTTGACCCTAGTTTGCTAACGCAGGAGACGTGTAGCGTCTCGGCTGTGTGGCCAGACCAGTGAACTTCGTAGGTCTCTGTGGCGCAACCGGTTAGCGCGTTCGGCTGTTAACCGAAAGGTTGGTGGTTCGAGCCCACCCAGGGACGAAGGAAGGTTTTTTCGCTGCCATTCCACCATGCGTCTGCAAGCTTCCGAATTTAGCACACGAGCCACCTGCCCACTAGCGCAGCGTTCGCAGCTCTGTCAGTTGCCTTGTGTTAAAAGAAGACAGAGAGCGGTAGGTGAAGGTTTGTATCAGCTCAAGTTTGCTGTGGAGTGTTCACGTTTTGTTCCGGGTGATGGAGGCCCGTGTTCCAGGAAGGTCCTGCTCAAAACCCCCTCTAGGAGCAGCAGAAAATCCCATTCAAATAATATAGTGTCGGATTTTGCAAACTGTATTCACGCAGCGGGACAGAACTCCATGAATGGAACGTTTGTGGAGTTGCCTGAACTTGTAGCCTATCAGGCTTTCGGACAAGAGGTCAATCGATTTGGCGCACTTCTATATGTACTAGCATCTTTGTATTTTCAGTTTCAGGTTGGAGGTCGGGTCCTCCGATTTTGCCTGTCTGGCTCAGTTTTTGCCTTTGGAAATTAGGAGAAGTTTGCCTTCAGTGCCTGCTCTCTCTCTCTCACCCTTGCCACAGATGGAAACGGAACTTTAACTCCGAGTTTTGATTGTGCATGTTATCGGCCTTGTTCAAACTGTGTTCCCCAGTAACAGGCATGGCTAAAACAAACAGAGGACACTCTAAGCCAGGGGTGTCCAAACTCTGTCCTTGAGGGTCACTGTCCTGTAGAGTTTCGCTACAACCAGCTCCAAAAGACCCGCCAGGAAGGTTCTAGCCTGCCTGGTCAGACCTTGATTAGCTGGTTGGGGTGTGTTTTCCGCCCGGCTAGCTCAGTCGGTAGAGCATGAGACTCTTAATCTCAGGGTCGTGGGTTCGAGCCCCACGTTGGGCGTTTCTTTTGGCTTTCTCTCACTTCCCAACGGGCCTCAGTTTCCAGCGAGTCTCTTGACCCTAGTTTGCTAACGCAGGAGACGTGTAGCGTCTCGGCTGTGTGGCCAGACCAGTGAACTTCGTAGGTCTCTGTGGCGCAACCGGTTAGCGCGTTCGGCTGTTAACCGAAAGGTTGGTGGTTCGAGCCCACCCAGGGACGAAGGAAGGTTTTTTCGCTGCCATTCCACCATGCGTCTGCAAGCTTCCGAATTTAGCACACGAGCCACCTGCCCACTAGCGCAGCGTTCGCAGCTCTGTCAGTTGCCTTGTGTTAAAAGAAGACAGAGAGCGGTAGGTGAAGGTTTGTATCAGCTCAAGTTTGCTGTGGAGTGTTCACGTTTTGTTCCGGGTGATGGAGGCCCGTGTTCCAGGAAGGTCCTGCTCAAAACCCCCTCTAGGAGCAGCAGAAAATCCCATTCAAATAATATAGTGTCGGATTTTGCAAACTGTATTCACGCAGCGGGACAGAACTCCATGAATGGAACGTTTGTGGAGTTGCCTGAACTTGTAGCCTATCAGGCTTTCGGACAAGAGGTCAATCGATTTGGCGCACTTCTATATGTACTAGCATCTTTGTATTTTCAGTTTCAGGTTGGAGGTCGGGTCCTCCGATTTTGGCTGTCTGGCTCAGTTTTTGCCTTTGGAAATTAGGAGAAGTTTGCCTTCAGTGCCTGCTCTCTCTCTCTCACCCTTGCCACAGATGGAAACGGAACTTTAACTCCGAGTTTTGATTGTGCATGTTATCGGCCTTGTTCAAACTGTGTTCCCCAGTAACAGGCATGGCTAAAACAAACAGAGGACACTCTAAGCCAGGGGTGTCCAAACTCTGTCCTAGAGGGTCACTGTCCTGTAGAGTTTCGCTACAACCAGCTCCAAAAGACCCGCCAGGAAGGTTCTAGCCTGCCTGGTCAGACCTTGATTAGCTGGTTGGGGTATGTTTTCCGCCCGGCTAGCTCAGTCGGTAGAGCATGAGACTCTTAATCTCAGGGTCGTGGGTTCGAGCCCCACGTTGGGCGTTTCTTTTGGCTTTCTCTCACTTCCCAACGGGCCTCAGTTTCCAGCGAGTCTCTTGACCCTAGTTTGCTAACGCAGGAGACGTGTAGCGTCTCGGCTGTGTGGCCAGACCAGTGAACTTCGTAGGTCTCTGTGGCGCAACCGGTTAGCGCGTTCGGCTGTTAACCGAAAGGTTGGTGGTTCGAGCCCACCCAGGGACGAAGGAAGGTTTTTTCGCTGCCATTCCACCATGCGTCTGCAAGCTTCCGAATTTAGCACACGAGCCACCTGCCCACTAGCGCAGCGTTCGCAGCTCTGTCAGTTGCCTTGTGTTAAAAGAAGACAGAGAGCGGTAGGTGAAGGTTTGTATCAGCTCAAGTTTGCTGTGGAGTGTTCACGTTTTGTTCCGGGTGATGGAGGCCCGTGTTCCAGGAAGGTCCTGCTCAAAACCCCCTCTAGGAGCACCAGAAAATCCCATTCAAATAATATAGTGTCGGAATTTGCAAACTGTATTCACGCAGCGGGACAGAACTCCATGAATGGAACGTTTGTGGAGTTGCCTGAACTTGTAGCCTATCAGGCTTTCGGACAAGAGGTCAATCGATTTGGCGCACTTCTATATGTACTAGCATCTTTGTATTTTCAGTTTCAGGTTGGAGGTCGGGTCCTCCGATTTTTGCTGTCTGGCTCAGTTTTTGCCTTTGGAAATTAGGAGAAGTTTGCCTTCAGTGCCTGCTCTCTCTCTCTCACCCTTGCCACAGATGGAAACGGAACTTTAACTCCGAGTTTTGATTGTGCATGTTATCGGCCTTGTTCAAACTGTGTTCCCCAGTAACAGGCATGGCTAAAACAAACAGAGGACACTCTAAGCCAGGGGTGTCCAAACTCTGTCCTAGAGGGTCACTGTCCTGTAGAGTTTCGCTACAACCAGCTCCAAAAGACCCGCCAGGAAGGTTCTAGCCTGCCTGGTCAGACCTTGATTAGCTGGTTGGGGTGTGTTTTCCGCCCGGCAAGCTCAGTCGGTAGAGCATGAGACTCTTAATCTCAGGGTCGTGGGTTCGAGCCCCACGTTGGGCGTTTCTTTTGGCTTTCTCTCACTTCCCAACGGGCCTCAGTTTCCAGCGAGTCTCTTGACCCTAGTTTGCTAACGCAGGAGACGTGTAGCGTCTCGGCTGTGTGGCCAGACCAGTGAACTTCGTAGGTCTCTGTGGCGCAACCGGTTAGCGCGTTCGGCTGTTAACCGAAAGGTTGGTGGTTCGAGCCCACCCAGGGACGAAGGAAGGTTTTTTCGCTGCCATTCCACCATGCGTCTGCAAGCTTCCGAATTTAGCACACGAGCCACCTGCCCACTAGCGCAGCGTTCGCAGCTCTGTCAGTTGCCTTGTGTTAAAAGAAGACAGAGAGCGGTAGGTGAAGGTTTGTATCAGCTCAAGTTTGCTGTGGAGTGTTCACGTTTTGTTCCGGGTGATGGAGGCCCGTGTTCCAGGAAGGTCCTGCTCAAAACCCCCTCTAGGAGCAGCAGAAAATCCCATTCAAATAATATAGTGTCGGATTTTGCAAACTGTATTCACGCAGCGGGACAGAACTCCATGAATGGAACGTTTGTGGAGTTGCCTGAACTTGTAGCCTATCAGGCTTTCGGACAAGAGGTCAATCGATTTGGCGCACTTCTATATGTACTAGCATCTTTGTATTTTCAGTTTCAGGTTGGAGGTCGGGTCCTCCGATTTTTGCTGTTTGGCTCAGTTTTTGCCTTTGGAAATTAGGAGAAGTTTGCCTTCAGTGCCTGCTCTCTCTCTCTCACCCTTGCCACAGATGGAAACGGAACTTTAACTCCGAGTTTTGATTGTGCATGTTATCGGCCTTGTTCAAACTGTGTTCCCCAGTAACAGGCATGGCTAAAACAAACAGAGGACACTCTAAGCCAGGGGTGTCCAAACTCTGTCCTTGAGGGTCACTGTCCTGTAGAGTTTCGCTACAACCAGCTCCAAAAGACCCGCCAGGAAGGTTCTAGCCTGCCTGGTCAGACCTTGATTAGCTGGTTGGGGTGTGTTTTCCGCCCGGCTAGCTCAGTCGGTAGAGCATGAGACTCTTAATCTCAGGGTCGTGGGTTCGAGCCCCACGTTGGGCGTTTCTTTTGGCTTTCTCTCACTTCCCAACGGGCCTCAGTTTCCAGCGAGTCTCTTGACCCTAGTTTGCTAACGCAGGAGACGTGTAGCGTCTCGGCTGTGTGGCCAGACCAGTGAACTTCGTAGGTCTCTGTGGCGCAACCGGTTAGCGCGTTCGGCTGTTAACCGAAAGGTTGGTGGTTCGAGCCCACCCAGGGACGAAGGAAGGTTTTTTCGCTGCCATTCCACCATGCGTCTGCAAGCTTCCGAATTTAGCACACGAGCCACCTGCCCACTAGCGCAGCGTTCGCAGCTCTGTCAGTTGCCTTGTGTTAAAAGAAGACAGAGAGCGGTAGGTGAAGGTTTGTATCAGCTCAAGTTTGCTGTGGAGTGTTCACGTTTTGTTCCGGGTGATGGAGGCCCGTGTTCCAGGAAGGTCCTGCTCAAAACCCCCTCTAGGAGCACCAGAAAATCCCATTCAAATAATATAGTGTCGGATTTTGCAAACTGTATTCACGCAGCGGGACAGAACTCCATGAATGGAACGTTTGTGGAGTTGCCTGAACTTGTAGCCTATCAGGCTTTCGGACAAGAGGTCAATCGATTTGGCGCACTTCTATATGTACTAGCATCTTTGTATTTTCAGTTTCAGGTTGGAGGTCGGGTCCTCCGATTTTTGCTGTTTGGCTCAGTTTTTGCCTTTGGAAATTAGGAGAAGTTTGCCTTCAGTGCCTGCTCTCTCTCTCTCACCCTTGCCACAGATGGAAACGGAACTTTAACTCCGAGTTTTGATTGTGCATGTTATCGGCCTTGTTCAAACTGTGTTCCCCAGTAACAGGCATGGCTAAAACAAACAGAGGACACTCTAAGCCAGGGGTGTCCAAACTCTGTCCTTGAGGGTCACTGTCCTGTAGAGTTTCGCTACAACCAGCTCCAAAAGACCCGCCAGGAAGGTTCTAGCCTGCCTGGTCAGACCTTGATTAGCTGGTTGGGGTGTGTTTTCCGCCCGGCTAGCTCAGTCGGTAGAGCATGAGACTCTTAATCTCAGGGTCGTGGGTTCGAGCCCCACGTTGGGCGTTTCTTTTGGCTTTCTCTCACTTCCCAACGGGCCTCAGTTTCCAGCGAGTCTCTTGACCCTAGTTTGCTAACGCAGGAGACGTGTAGCGTCTCGGCTGTGTGGCCAGACCAGTGAACTTCGTAGGTCTCTGTGGCGCAACCGGTTAGCGCGTTCGGCTGTTAACCGAAAGGTTGGTGGTTCGAGCCCACCCAGGGACGAAGGAAGGTTTTTTCGCTGCCATTCCACCATGCGTCTGCAAGCTTCCGAATTTAGCACACGAGCCACCTGCCCACTAGCGCAGCGTTCGCAGCTCTGTCAGTTGCCTTGTGTTAAAAGAAGACAGAGAGCGGTAGGTGAAGGTTTGTATCAGCTCAAGTTTGCTGTGGAGTGTTCACGTTTTGTTCCGGGTGATGGAGGCCCGTGTTCCAGGAAGGTCCTGCTCAAAACCCCCTCTAGGAGCACCAGAAAATCCCATTCAAATAATATAGTGTCGGATTTTGCAAACTGTATTCACGCAGCGGGACAGAACTCCATGAATGGAACGTTTGTGGAGTTGCCTGAACTTGTAGCCTATCAGGCTTTCGGACAAGAGGTCAATCGATTTGGCGCACTTCTATATGTACTAGCATCTTTGTATTTTCAGTTTCAGGTTGGAGGTCGGGTCCTCCGATTTTGGCTGTCTGGCTCAGTTTTTGCCTTTGGAAATTAGGAGAAGTTTGCCTTCAGTGCCTGCTCTCTCTCTCTCACCCTTGCCACAGATGGAAACGGAACTTTAACTCCGAGTTTTGATTGTGCATGTTATCGGCCTTGTTCAAACTGTGTTCCCCAGTAACAGGCATGGCTAAAACAAACAGAGGACACTCTAAGCCAGGGGTGTCCAAACTCTGTCCTAGAGGGTCACTGTCCTGTAGAGTTTCGCTACAACCAGCTCCAAAAGACCCGCCAGGAAGGTTCTAGCCTGCCTGGTCAGACCTTGATTAGCTGGTTGGGGTGTGTTTTCCGCCCGGCTAGCTCAGTCGGTAGAGCATGAGACTCTTAATCTCAGGGTCGTGGGTTCGAGCCTCACGTTGGGCGTTTCTTTTGGCTTTCTCTCACTTCCCAACGGGCCTCAGTTTCCAGCGAGTCTCTTGACCCTAGTTTGCTAACGCAGGAGACGTGTAGCGTCTCGGCTGTGTGGCCAGACCAGTGAACTTCGTAGGTCTCTGTGGCGCAACCGGTTAGCGCGTTCGGCTGTTAACCGAAAGGTTGGTGGTTCGAGCCCACCCAGGGACGAAGGAAGGTTTTTTCGCTGCCATTCCACCATGCGTCTGCAAGCTTCCGAATTTAGCACACGAGCCACCTGCCCACTAGCGCAGCGTTCGCAGCTCTGTCAGTTGCCTTGTGTTAAAAGAAGACAGAGAGCGGTAGGTGAAGGTTTGTATCAGCTCAAGTTTGCTGTGGAGTGTTCACGTTTTGTTCCGGGTGATGGAGGCCCGTGTTCCAGGAAGGTCCTGCTCAAAACCCCCTCTAGGAGCAGCAGAAAATCCCATTCAAATAATATAGTGTCGGATTTTGCAAACTGTATTCACGCAGCGGGACAGAACTCCATGAATGGAACGTTTGTGGAGTTGCCTGAACTTGTAGCCTATCAGGCTTTCGGACAAGAGGTCAATCGATTTGGCGCACTTCTATATGTACTAGCATCTTTGTATTTTCAGTTTCAGGTTGGAGGTCGGGTCCTCCGATTTTTGCTGTTTGGCTCAGTTTTTGCCTTTGGAAATTAGGAGAAGTTTGCCTTCAGTGCCTGCTCTCTCTCTCTCACCCTTGCCACAGATGGAAACGGAACTTTAACTCCGAGTTTTGATTGTGCATGTTATCGGCCTTGTTCAAACTGTGTTCCCCAGTAACAGGCATGGCTAAAACAAACAGAGGACACTCTAAGCCAGGGGTGTCCAAACTCTGTCCTTGAGGGTCACTGTCCTGTAGAGTTTCGCTACAACCAGCTCCAAAAGACCCGCCAGGAAGGTTCTAGCCTGCCTGGTCAGACCTTGATTAGCTGGTTGGGGTGTGTTTTCCGCCCGGCTAGCTCAGTCGGTAGAGCATGAGACTCTTAATCTCAGGGTCGTGGGTTCGAGCCCCACGTTGGGCGTTTCTTTTGGCTTTCTCTCACTTCCCAACGGGCCTCAGTTTCCAGCGAGTCTCTTGACCCTAGTTTGCTAACGCAGGAGACGTGTAGCGTCTCGGCTGTGTGGCCAGACCAGTGAACTTCGTAGGTCTCTGTGGCGCAACCAGTTAGCGCGTTCGGCTGTTAACCGAAAGGTTGGTGGTTCGAGCCCACCCAGGGACGAAGGAAGGTTTTTTCGCTGCCATTCCACCATGCGTCTGCAAGCTTCCGAATTTAGCACACGAGCCACCTGCCCACTAGCGCAGCGTTCGCAGCTCTGTCAGTTGCCTTGTGTTAAAAGAAGACAGAGAGCGGTAGGTGAAGGTTTGTATCAGCTCAAGTTTGCTGTGGAGTGTTCACGTTTTGTTCCGGGTGATGGAGGCCCGTGTTCCAGGAAGGTCCTGCTCAAAACCCCCTCTAGGAGCAGCAGAAAATCCCATTCAAATAATATAGTGTCGGATTTTGCAAACTGTATTCACGCAGCGGGACAGAACTCCATGAATGGAACGTTTGTGGAGTTGCCTGAACTTGTAGCCTATCAGGCTTTCGGACAAGAGGTCAATCGATTTGGCGCACTTCTATATGTACTAGCATCTTTGTATTTTCAGTTTCAGGTTGGAGGTCGGGTCCTCCGATTTTGGCTGTCTGGCTCAGTTTTTGCCTTTGGAAATTAGGAGAAGTTTGCCTTCAGTGCCTGCTCTCTCTCTCTCACCCTTGCCACAGATGGAAACGGAACTTTAACTCCGAGTTTTGATTGTGCATGTTATCGGCCTTGTTCAAACTGTGTTCCCCAGTAACAGGCATGGCTAAAACAAACAGAGGACACTCTAAGCCAGGGGTGTCCAAACTCTGTCCTAGAGGGTCACTGTCCTGTAGAGTTTCGCTACAACCAGCTCCAAAAGACCCGCCAGGAAGGTTCTAGCCTGCCTGGTCAGACCTTGATTAGCTGGTTGGGGTGTGTTTTCCGCCCGGCTAGCTCAGTCGGTAGAGCATGAGACTCTTAATCTCAGGGTCGTGGGTTCGAGCCCCACGTTGGGCGTTTCTTTTGGCTTTCTCTCACTTCCCAACGGGCCTCAGTTTCCAGCGAGTCTCTTGACCCTAGTTTGCTAACGCAGGAGACGTGTAGCGTCTCGGCTGTGTGGCCAGACCAGTGAACTTCGTAGGTCTCTGTGGCGCAACCGGTTAGCGTGTTCGGCTGTTAACCGAAAGGTTGGTGGTTCGAGCCCACCCAGGGACGAAGGAAGGTTTTTTCGCTGCCATTCCACCATGCGTCTGCAAGCTTCCGAATTTAGCACACGAGCCACCTACCCACTAGCGCAGCGTTCGCAGCTCTGTCAGTTGCCTTGTGTTAAAAGAAGACAGAGAGCGGTAGGTGAAGGTTTGTATCAGCTCAAGTTTGCTGTGGAGTGTTCACGTTTTGTTCCGGGTGATGGAGGCCCGTGTTCCAAGAAGGTCCTGCTCAAAACCCCCTCTAGGAGCAGCAGAAAATCCCATTCAAATAATATAGTGTCGGAATTTGCAAACTGTATTCACGCAGCGGGACAGAACTCCATGAATGGAACGTTTGTGGAGTTGCCTGAACTTGTAGCCTATCAGGCTTTCGGACAAGAGGTCAATCGATTTGGCGCACTTCTATATGTACTAGCATCTTTGTATTTTCAGTTTCAGGTTGGAGGTCGGGTCCTCCGATTTTTGCTGTTTGGCTCAGTTTTTGCCTTTGGAAATTAGGAGAAGTTTGCCTTCAGTGCCTGCTCTCTCTCTCTCACCCTTGCCACAGATGGAAACGGAACTTTAACTCCGAGTTTTGATTGTGCATGTTATCGGCCTTGTTCAAACTGTGTTCCCCAGTAACAGGCATGGCTAAAACAAACAGAGGACACTCTAAGCCAGGGGTGTCCAAACTCTGTCCTAGAGGGTCACTGTCCTGTAGAGTTTCGCTACAACCAGCTCCAAAAGACCCGCCAGGAAGGTTCTAGCCTGCCTGGTCAGACCTTGATTAGCTGGTTGGGGTGTGTTTTCCGCCCGGCTAGCTCAGTCGGTAGAGCATGAGACTCTTAATCTCAGGGTCGTGGGTTCGAGCCCCACGTTGGGCGTTTCTTTTGGCTTTCTCTCACTTCCCAACGGGCCTCAGTTTCCAGCGAGTCTCTTGACCCTAGTTTGCTAACGCAGGAGACGTGTAGCGTCTCGGCTGTGTGGCCAGACCAGTGAACTTCGTAGGTCTCTGTGGCGCAACCGGTTAGTGCGTTCGGCTGTTAACCGAAAGGTTGGTGGTTCGAGCCCACCCAGGGACGAAGGAAGGTTTTTTCGCTGCCATTCCACCATGCGTCTGCAAGCTTCCGAATTTAGCACACGAGCCACCTGCCCACTAGCGCAGCGTTCGCAGCTCTGTCAGTTGCCTTGTGTTAAAAGAAGACAGAGAGCGGTAGGTGAAGGTTTGTATCAGCTCAAGTTTGCTGTGGAGTGTTCACGTTTTGTTCCGGGTGATGGAGGCCCGTGTTCCAGGAAGGTCCTGCTCAAAACCCCCTCTAGGAGCAGCAGAAAATCCCATTCAAATAATATAGTGTCGGATTTTGCAAACTGTATTCACGCAGCGGGACAGAACTCCATGAATGGAACGTTTGTGGAGTTGCCTGAACTTGTAGCCTATCAGGCTTTCGGACAAGAGGTCAATCGATTTGGCGAACTTCTATATGTACTAGCATCTTTGTATTTTCAGTTTCAGGTTGGAGGTCGGGTCCTCCGATTTTGGCTGTCTGGCTCAGTTTTTGCCTTTGGAAATTAGGAGAAGTTTGCCTTCAGTGCCTGCTCTCTCTCTCTCACCCTTGCCACAGATGGAAACGGAACTTTAACTCCGAGTTTTGATTGTGCATGTTATCGGCCTTGTTCAAACTGTGTTCCCCAGTAACAGGCATGGCTAAAACAAACAGAGGACACTCTAAGCCAGGGGTATCCAAACTCTGTCCTAGAGGGTCACTGTCCTGTAGAGTTTCGCTACAACCAGCTCCAAAAGACCCGCCAGGAAGGTTCTAGCCTGCCTGGTCAGACCTTGATTAGCTGGTTGGGGTGTGTTTTCCGCCCGGCTAGCTCAGTCGGTAGAGCATGAGACTCTTAATCTCAGGGTCGTGGGTTCGAGCCCCACGTTGGGCGTTTCTTTTGGCTTTCTCTCACTTCCCAACGGGCCTCAGTTTCCAGCGAGTCTCTTGACCCTAGTTTGCTAACGCAGGAGACGTGTAGCGTCTCGGCTGTGTGGCCAGACCAGTGAACTTCGTAGGTCTCTGTGCCGCAACCGGTTAGCGCGTTCGGCTGTTAACCGAAAGGTTGGTGGTTCGAGCCCACCCAGGGACGAAGGAAGGTTTTTTCGCTGCCATTCCACCATGCGTCTGCAAGCTTCCGAATTTAGCACACGAGCCACCTGCCCACTAGCGCAGCGTTCGCAGCTCTGTCAGTTGCCTTGTGTTAAAAGAAGACAGAGAGCGGTAGGTGAAGGTTTGTATCAGCTCAAGTTTGCTGTGGAGTGTTCACGTTTTGTTCCGGGTGATGGAGGCCCGTGTTCCAGGAAGGTCCTGCTCAAAACCCCCTCAAGGAGCAGCAGAAAATCCCATTCAAATAATATAGTGTCGGATTTTGCAAACTGTATTCACGCAGCGGGACAGAACTCCATGAATGGAACGTTTGTGGAGTTGCCTGAACTTGTAGCCTATCAGGCTTTCGGACAAGAGGTCAATCGATTTGGCGAACTTCTATATGTACTAGCATCTTTGTATTTTCAGTTTCAGGTTGGAGGTCGGGTCCTCCGATTTTGGCTGTCTGGCTCAGTTTTTGCCTTTGGAAATTAGGAGAAGTTTGCCTTCAGTGCCTGCTCTCTCTCTCTCACCCTTGCCACAGATGGAAACGGAACTTTAACTCCGAGTTTTGATTGTGCATGTTATCGGCCTTGTTCAAACTGTGTTCCCCAGTAACAGGCATGGCTAAAACAAACAGAGGACACTCTAAGCCAGGGGTATCCAAACTCTGTCCTAGAGGGTCACTGTCCTGTAGAGTTTCGCTACAACCAGCTCCAAAAGACCCGCCAGGAAGGTTCTAGCCTGCCTGGTCAGACCTTGATTAGCTGGTTGGGGTGTGTTTTCCGCCCGGCTAGCTCAGTCGGTAGAGCATGAGACTCTTAATCTCAGGGTCGTGGGTTCGAGCCCCACGTTGGGCGTTTCTTTTGGCTTTCTCTCACTTCCCAACGGGCCTCAGTTTCCAGCGAGTCTCTTGACCCTAGTTTGCTAACGCAGGAGACGTGTAGCGTCTCGGCTGTGTGGCCAGACCAGTGAACTTCGTAGGTCTCTGTGCCGCAACCGGTTAGCGCGTTCGGCTGTTAACCGAAAGGTTGGTGGTTCGAGCCCACCCAGGGACGAAGGAAGGTTTTTTCGCTGCCATTCCACC
>CM071940.1:49868846-50381346 GCA_036784905.1 Acrossocheilus fasciatus
TCAGTTTCAGGTTGGAGGTCGGGTCCTCCGATTTTTGCTGTTTGGCTCAGTTTTTGCCTTTGGAAATTAGGAGAAGTTTGCCTTCAGTGCCTGCTCTCTCTCTCTCACCCTTGCCACAGATGGAAACGGAACTTTAACTCCGAGTTTTGATTGTGCATGTTATCGGCCTTGTTCAAACTGTGTTCCCCAGTAACAGGCATGGCTAAAACAAACAGAGGACACTCTAAGCCAGGGGTGTCCAAACTCTGTCCTAGAGGGTCACTGTCCTGTAGAGTTTCGCTACAACCAGCTCCAAAAGACCCGCCAGGAAGGTTCTAGCCTGCCTGGTCAGACCTTGATTAGCTGGTTGGGGTGTGTTTTCCGCCCGGCTAGCTCAGTCGGTAGAGCATGAGACTCTTAATCTCAGGGTCGTGGGTTCGAGCCCCACGTTGGGCGTTTCTTTTGGCTTTCTCTCACTTCCCAACGGGCCTCAGTTTCCAGCGAGTCTCTTGACCCTAGTTTGCTAACGCAGGAGACGTGTAGCGTCTCGGCTGTGTGGCCAGACCAGTGAACTTCGTAGGTCTCTGTGGCGCAACCGGTTAGCGCGTTCGGCTGTTAACCGAAAGGTTGGTGGTTCGAGCCCACCCAGGGACGAAGGAAGGTTTTTTCGCTGCCATTCCACCATGCGTCTGCAAGCTTCCGAATTTAGCACACGAGCCACCTGCCCACTAGCGCAGCGTTCGCAGCTCTGTCAGTTGCCTTGTGTTAAAAGAAGACAGAGAGCGGTAGGTGAAGGTTTGTATCAGCTCAAGTTTGCTGTGGAGTGTTCACGTTTTGTTCCGGGTGATGGAGGCCCGTGTTCCAGGAAGGTCCTGCTCAAAACCCCCTCTAGGAGCAGCAGAAAATCCCATTCAAATAATATAGTGTCGGATTTTGCAAACTGTATTCACGCAGCGGGACAGAACTCCATGAATGGAACGTTTGTGGAGTTGCCTGAACTTGTAGCCTATCAGGCTTTCGGACAAGAGGTCAATCGATTTGGCGCACTTCTATATGTACTAGCATCTTTGTATTTTCAGTTTCAGGTTGGAGGTCGGGTCCTCCGATTTTTGCTGTTTGGCTCAGTTTTTGCCTTTGGAAATTAGGAGAAGTTTGCCTTCAGTGCCTGCTCTCTCTCTCTCACCCTTGCCACAGATGGAAACGGAACTTTAACTCCGAGTTTTGATTGTGCATGTTATCGGCCTTGTTCAAACTGTGTTCCCCAGTAACAGGCATGGCTAAAACAAACAGAGGACACTCTAAGCCAGGGGTGTCCAAACTCTGTCCTAGAGGGTCACTGTCCTGTAGAGTTTCGCTACAACCAGCTCCAAAAGACCCGCCAGGAAGGTTCTAGCCTGCCTGGTCAGACCTTGATTAGCTGGTTGGGGTGTGTTTTCCGCCCGGCTAGCTCAGTCGGTAGAGCATGAGACTCTTAATCTCAGGGTCGTGGGTTCGAGCCCCACGTTGGGCGTTTCTTTTGGCTTTCTCTCACTTCCCAACGGGCCTCAGTTTCCAGCGAGTCTCTTGACCCTAGTTTGCTAACGCAGGAGACGTGTAGCGTCTCGGCTGTGTGGCCAGACCAGTGAACTTCGTAGGTCTCTGTGCCGCAACCGGTTAGCGCGTTCGGCTGTTAACCGAAAGGTTGGTGGTTCGAGCCCACCCAGGGACGAAGGAAGGTTTTTTCGCTGCCATTCCACCATGCGTCTGCAAGCTTCCGAATTTAGCACACGAGCCACCTGCCCACTAGCGCAGCGTTCGCAGCTCTGTCAGTTGCCTTGTGTTAAAAGAAGACAGAGAGCGGTAGGTGAAGGTTTGTATCAGCTCAAGTTTGCTGTGGAGTGTTCACGTTTTGTTCCGGGTGATGGAGGCCCGTGTTCCAGGAAGGTCCTGCTCAAAACCCCCTCTAGGAGCAGCAGAAAATCCCATTCAAATAATATAGTGTCGGAATTTGCAAACTGTATTCACGCAGCGGGACAGAACTCCATGAATGGAACGTTTGTGGAGTTGCCTGAACTTGTAGCCTATCAGGCTTTCGGACAAGAGGTCAATCGATTTGGCGCACTTCTATATGTACTAGCATCTTTGTATTTTCAGTTTCAGGTTGGAGGTCGGGTCCTCCGATTTTTGCTGTTTGGCTCAGTTTTTGCCTTTGGAAATTAGGAGAAGTTTGCCTTCAGTGCCTGCTCTCTCTCTCTCACCCTTGCCACAGATGGAAACGGAACTTTAACTCCGAGTTTTGATTGTGCATGTTATCGGCCTTGTTCAAACTGTGTTCCCCAGTAACAGGCATGGCTAAAACAAACAGAGGACACTCTAAGCCAGGGGTGTCCAAACTCTGTCCTAGAGGGTCACTGTCCTGTAGAGTTTCGCTACAACCAGCTCCAAAAGACCCGCCAGGAAGCTTCTAGCCTGCCTGGTCAGACCTTGATTAGCTGGTTGGGGTGTGTTTTCCGCCCGGCAAGCTCAGTCGGTAGAGCATGAGACTCTTAATCTCAGGGTCGTGGGTTCGAGCCCCACGTTGGGCGTTTCTTTTGGCTTTCTCTCACTTCCCAACGGGCCTCAGTTTCCAGCGAGTCTCTTGACCCTAGTTTGCTAACGCAGGAGACGTGTAGCGTCTCGGCTGTGTGGCCAGACCAGTGAACTTCGTAGGTCTCTGTGGCGCAACCGGTTAGCGCGTTCGGCTGTTAACCGAAAGGTTGGTGGTTCGAGCCCACCCAGGGACGAAGGAAGGTTTTTTCGCTGCCATTCCACCATGCGTCTGCAAGCTTCCGAATTTAGCACACGAGCCACCTGCCCACTAGCGCAGCGTTCGCAGCTCTGTCAGTTGCCTTGTGTTAAAAGAAGACAGAGAGCGGTAGGTGAAGGTTTGTATCAGCTCAAGTTTGCTGTGGAGTGTTCACGTTTTGTTCCGGGTGATGGAGGCCCGTGTTCCAGGAAGGTCCTGCTCAAAACCCCCTCTAGGAGCAGCAGAAAATCCCATTCAAATAATATAGTGTCGGATTTTGCAAACTGTATTCACGCAGCGGGACAGAACTCCATGAATGGAACGTTTGTGGAGTTGCCTGAACTTGTAGCCTATCAGGCTTTCGGACAAGAGGTCAATCGATTTGGCGCACTTCTATATGTACTAGCATCTTTGTATTTTCAGTTTCAGGTTGGAGGTCGGGTCCTCCGATTTTTGCTGTTTGGCTCAGTTTTTGCCTTTGGAAATTAGGAGAAGTTTGCCTTCAGTGCCTGCTCTCTCTCTCTCACCCTTGCCACAGATGGAAACGGAACTTTAACTCCGAGTTTTGATTGTGCATGTTATCGGCCTTGTTCAAACTGTGTTCCCCAGTAACAGGCATGGCTAAAACAAACAGAGGACACTCTAAGCCAGGGGTGTCCAAACTCTGTCCTTGAGGGTCACTGTCCTGTAGAGTTTCGCTACAACCAGCTCCAAAAGACCCGCCAGGAAGGTTCTAGCCTGCCTGGTCAGACCTTGATTAGCTGGTTGGGGTGTGTTTTCCGCCCGGCTAGCTCAGTCGGTAGAGCATGAGACTCTTAATCTCAGGGTCGTGGGTTAGAGCCCCACGTTGGGCGTTTCTTTTGGCTTTCTCTCACTTCCCAACGGGCCTCAGTTTCCAGCGAGTCTCTTGACCCTAGTTTGCTAACGCAGGAGACGTGTAGCGTCTCGGCTGTGTGGCCAGACCAGTGAACTTCGTAGGTCTCTGTGGCGCAACCGGTTAGCGCGTTCGGCTGTTAACCGAAAGGTTGGTGGTTCGAGCCCACCCAGGGACGAAGGAAGGTTTTTTCGCTGCCATTCCACCATGCGTCTGCAAGCTTCCGAATTTAGCACACGAGCCACCTGCCCACTAGCGCAGCGTTCGCAGCTCTGTCAGTTGCCTTGTGTTAAAAGAAGACAGAGAGCGGTAGGTGAAGGTTTGTATCAGCTCAAGTTTGCTGTGGAGTGTTCACGTTTTGTTCCGGGTGATGGAGGCCCGTGTTCCAGGAAGGTCCTGCTCAAAACCCCCTCTAGGAGCAGCAGAAAATCCCATTCAAATAATATAGTGTCGGATTTTGCAAACTGTATTCACGCAGCGGGACAGAACTCCATGAATGGAACGTTTGTGGAGTTGCCTGAACTTGTAGCCTATCAGGCTTTCGGACAAGAGGTCAATCGATTTGGCGCACTTCTATATGTACTAGCATCTTTGTATTTTCAGTTTCAGGTTGGAGGTCGGGTCCTCCGATTTTGGCTGTCTGGCTCAGTTTTTGCCTTTGGAAATTAGGAGAAGTTTGCCTTCAGTGCCTGCTCTCTCTCTCTCACCCTTGCCACAGATGGAAACGGAACTTTAACTCCGAGTTTTGATTGTGCATGTTATCGGCCTTGTTCAAACTGTGTTCCCCAGTAACAGGCATGGCTAAAACAAACAGAGGACACTCTAAGCCAGGGGTGTCCAAACTCTGTCCTAGAGGGTCACTGTCCTGTAGAGTTTCGCTACAACCAGCTCCAAAAGACCCGCCAGGAAGGTTCTAGCCTGCCTGGTCAGACCTTGATTAGCTGGTTGGGGTGTGTTTTCCGCCCGGCTAGCTCAGTCGGTAGAGCATGAGACTCTTAATCTCAGGGTCGTGGGTTCGAGCCCCACGTTGGGCGTTTCTTTTGGCTTTCTCTCACTTCCCAACGGGCCTCAGTTTCCAGCGAGTCTCTTGACCCTAGTTTGCTAACGCAGGAGACGTGTAGCGTCTCGGCTGTGTGGCCAGACCAGTGAACTTCGTAGGTCTCTGTGGCGCAACCGGTTAGCGCGTTCGGCTGTTAACCGAAAGGTTGGTGGTTCGAGCCCACCCAGGGACGAAGGAAGGTTTTTTCGCTGCCATTCCACCATGCGTCTGCAAGCTTCCGAATTTAGCACACGAGCCACCTGCCCACTAGCGCAGCGTTCGCAGCTCTGTCAGTTGCCTTGTGTTAAAAGAAGACAGAGAGCGGTAGGTGAAGGTTTGTATCAGCTCAAGTTTGCTGTGGAGTGTTCACGTTTTGTTCCGGGTGATGGAGGCCCGTGTTCCAGGAAGGTCCTGCTCAAAACCCCCTCTAGGAGCACCAGAAAATCCCATTCAAATAATATAGTGTCGGAATTTGCAAACTGTATTCACGCAGCGGGACAGAACTCCATGAATGGAACGTTTGTGGAGTTGCCTGAACTTGTAGCCTATCAGGCTTTCGGACAAGAGGTCAATCGATTTGGCGCACTTCTATATGTACTAGCATCTTTGTATTTTCAGTTTCAGGTTGGAGGTCGGGTCCTCCGATTTTTGCTGTTTGGCTCAGTTTTTGCCTTTGGAAATTAGGAGAAGTTTGCCTTCAGTGCCTGCTCTCTCTCTCTCACCCTTGCCACAGATGGAAACGGAACTTTAACTCCGAGTTTTGATTGTGCATGTTATCGGCCTTGTTCAAACTGTGTTCCCCAGTAACAGGCATGGCTAAAACAAACAGAGGACACTCTAAGCCAGGGGTGTCCAAACTCTGTCCTAGAGGGTCACTGTCCTGTAGAGTTTCGCTACAACCAGCTCCAAAAGACCCGCCAGGAAGGTTCTAGCCTGCCTGGTCAGACCTTGATTAGCTGGTTGGGGTGTGTTTTCCGCCCGGCTAGCTCAGTCGGTAGAGCATGAGACTCTTAATCTCAGGGTCGTGGGTTCGAGCCCCACGTTGGGCGTTTCTTTTGGCTTTCTCTCACTTCCCAACGGGCCTCAGTTTCCAGCGAGTCTCTTGACCCTAGTTTGCTAACGCAGGAGACGTGTAGCGTCTCGGCTGTGTGGCCAGACCAGTGAACTTCGTAGGTCTCTGTGGCGCAACCGGTTAGCGCGTTCGGCTGTTAACCGAAAGGTTGGTGGTTCGAGCCCACCCAGGGACGAAGGAAGGTTTTTTCGCTGCCATTCCACCATGCGTCTGCAAGCTTCCGAATTTAGCACACGAGCCACCTGCCCACTAGCGCAGCGTTCGCAGCTCTGTCAGTTGCCTTGTGTTAAAAGAAGACAGAGAGCGGTAGGTGAAGGTTTGTATCAGCTCAAGTTTGCTGTGGAGTGTTCACGTTTTGTTCCGGGTGATGGAGGCCCGTGTTCCAGGAAGGTCCTGCTCAAAACCCCCTCTAGGAGCAGCAGAAAATCCCATTCAAATAATATAGTGTCGGATTTTGCAAACTGTATTCACGCAGCGGGACAGAACTCCATGAATGGAACGTTTGTGGAGTTGCCTGAACTTGTAGCCTATCAGGCTTTCGGACAAGAGGTCAATCGATTTGGCGCACTTCTATATGTACTAGCATCTTTGTATTTTCAGTTTCAGGTTGGAGGTCGGGTCCTCCGATTTTTGCTGTTTGGCTCAGTTTTTGCCTTTGGAAATTAGGAGAAGTTTGCCTTCAGTGCCTGCTCTCTCTCTCTCACCCTTGCCACAGATGGAAACGGAACTTTAACTCCGAGTTTTGATTGTGCATGTTATCGGCCTTGTTCAAACTGTGTTCCCCAGTAACAGGCATGGCTAAAACAAACAGAGGACACTCTAAGCCAGGGGTGTCCAAACTCTGTCCTTGAGGGTCACTGTCCTGTAGAGTTTCGCTACAACCAGCTCCAAAAGACCCGCCAGGAAGGTTCTAGCCTGCCTGGTCAGACCTTGATTAGCTGGTTGGGGTGTGTTTTCCGCCCGGCTAGCTCAGTCGGTAGAGCATGAGACTCTTAATCTCAGGGTCGTGGGTTCGAGCCCCACGTTGGGCGTTTCTTTTGGCTTTCTCTCACTTCCCAACGGGCCTCAGTTTCCAGCGAGTCTCTTGACCCTAGTTTGCTAACGCAGGAGACGTGTAGCGTCTCGGCTGTGTGGCCAGACCAGTGAACTTCGTAGGTCTCTGTGGCGCAACCGGTTAGCGCGTTCGGCTGTTAACCGAAAGGTTGGTGGTTCGAGCCCACCCAGGGACGAAGGAAGGTTTTTTCGCTGCCATTCCACCATGCGTCTGCAAGCTTCCGAATTTAGCACACGAGCCACCTGCCCACTAGCGCAGCGTTCGCAGCTCTGTCAGTTGCCTTGTGTTAAAAGAAGACAGAGAGCGGTAGGTGAAGGTTTGTATCAGCTCAAGTTTGCTGTGGAGTGTTCACGTTTTGTTCCGGGTGATGGAGGCCCGTGTTCCAGGAAGGTCCTGCTCAAAACCCCCTCTAGGAGCAGCAGAAAATCCCATTCAAATAATATAGTGTCGGATTTTGCAAACTGTATTCACGCAGCGGGACAGAACTCCATGAATGGAACGTTTGTGGAGTTGCCTGAACTTGTAGCCTATCAGGCTTTCGGACAAGAGGTCAATCGATTTGGCGCACTTCTATATGTACTAGCATCTTTGTATTTTCAGTTTCAGGTTGGAGGTCGGGTCCTCCAATTTTTGCTGTTTGGCTCAGTTTTTGCCTTTGGAAATTAGGAGAAGTTTGCCTTCAGTGCCTGCTCTCTCTCTCTCACCCTTGCCACAGATGGAAACGGAACTTTAACTCCGAGTTTTGATTGTGCATGTTATCGGCCTTGTTCAAACTGTGTTCCCCAGTAACAGGCATGGCTAAAACAAACAGAGGACACTCTAAGCCAGGGGTGTCCAAACTCTGTCCTTGAGGGTCACTGTCCTGTAGAGTTTCGCTACAACCAGCTCCAAAAGACCCGCCAGGAAGGTTCTAGCCTGCCTGGTCAGACCTTGATTAGCTGGTTGGGGTGTGTTTTCCGCCCGGCTAGCTCAGTCGGTAGAGCATGAGACTCTTAATCTCAGGGTCGTGGGTTCGAGCCCCACGTTGGGCGTTTCTTTTGGCTTTCTCTCACTTCCCAACGGGCCTCAGTTTCCAGCGAGTCTCTTGACCCTAGTTTGCTAACGCAGGAGACGTGTAGCGTCTCGGCTGTGTGGCCAGACCAGTGAACTTCGTAGGTCTCTGTGGCGCAACCGGTTAGCGCGATCGGCTGTTAACCGAAAGGTTGGTGGTTCGAGCCCACCCAGGGACGAAGGAAGGTTTTTTCGCTGCCATTCCACCATGCGTCTGCAAGCTTCCGAATTTAGCACACGAGCCACCTGCCCACTAGCGCAGCGTTCGCAGCTCTGTCAGTTGCCTTGTGTTAAAAGAAGACAGAGAGCGGTAGGTGAAGGTTTGTATCAGCTCAAGTTTGCTGTGGAGTGTTCACGTTTTGTTCCGGGTGATGGAGGCCCGTGTTCCAGGAAGGTCCTGCTCAAAACCCCCTCTAGGAGCACCAGAAAATCCCATTCAAATAATATAGTGTCGGAATTTGCAAACTGTATTCACGCAGCGGGACAGAACTCCATGAATGGAACGTTTGTGGAGTTGCCTGAACTTGTAGCCTATCAGGCTTTCGGACAAGAGGTCAATCGATTTGGCGCACTTCTATATGTACTAGCATCTTTGTATTTTCAGTTTCAGGTTGGAGGTCGGGTCCTCCGATTTTTGCTGTCTGGCTCAGTTTTTGCCTTTGGAAATTAGGAGAAGTTTGCCTTCAGTGCCTGCTCTCTCTCTCTCACCCTTGCCACAGATGGAAACGGAACTTTAACTCCGAGTTTTGATTGTGCATGTTATCGGCCTTGTTCAAACTGTGTTCCCCAGTAACAGGCATGGCTAAAACAAACAGAGGACACTCTAAGCCAGGGGTGTCCAAACTCTGTCCTAGAGGGTCACTGTCCTGTAGAGTTTCGCTACAACCAGCTCCAAAAGACCCGCCAGGAAGGTTCTAGCCTGCCTGGTCAGACCTTGATTAGCTGGTTGGGGTGTGTTTTCCGCCCGGCTAGCTCAGTCGGTAGAGCATGAGACTTTTAATCTCAGGGTCGTGGGTTCGAGCCCCACGTTGGGCGTTTCTTTTGGCTTTCTCTCACTTCCCAACGGGCCTCAGTTTCCAGCGAGTCTCTTGACCCTAGTTTGCTAACGCAGGAGACGTGTAGCGTCTCGGCTGTGTGGCCAGACCAGTGAACTTCGTAGGTCTCTGTGGCGCAACCGGTTAGCGTGTTCGGCTGTTAACCGAAAGGTTGGTGGTTCGAGCCCACCCAGGGACGAAGGAAGGTTTTTTCGCTGCCATTCCACCATGCGTCTGCAAGCTTCCGAATTTAGCACACGAGCCACCTACCCACTAGCGCAGCGTTCGCAGCTCTGTCAGTTGCCTTGTGTTAAAAGAAGACAGAGAGCGGTAGGTGAAGGTTTGTATCAGCTCAAGTTTGCTGTGGAGTGTTCACGTTTTGTTCCGGGTGATGGAGGCCCGTGTTCCAGGAAGGTCCTGCTCAAAACCCCCTCTAGGAGCAGCAGAAAATCCCATTCAAATAATATAGTGTCGGAATTTGCAAACTGTATTCACGCAGCGGGACAGAACTCCATGAATGGAACGTTTGTGGTGTTGCCTGAACTTGTAGCCTATCAGGCTTTCGGACAAGAGGTCAATCGATTTGGCGCACTTCTATATGTACTAGCATCTTTGTATTTTCAGTTTCAGGTTGGAGGTCGGGTCCTCCGATTTTTGCTGTTTGGCTCAGTTTTTGCCTTTGGAAATTAGGAGAAGTTTGCCTTCAGTGCCTGCTCTCTCTCTCTCACCCTTGCCACAGATGGAAACGGAACTTTAACTCCGAGTTTTGATTGTGCATGTTATCGGCCTTGTTCAAACTGTGTTCCCCAGTAACAGGCATGGCTAAAACAAACAGAGGACACTCTAAGCCAGGGGTGTCCAAACTCTGTCCTTGAGGGTCACTGTCCTGTAGAGTTTCGCTACAACCAGCTCCAAAAGACCCGCCAGGAAGGTTCTAGCCTGCCTGGTCAGACCTTGATTAGCTGGTTGGGGTGTGTTTTCCGCCCGGCTAGCTCAGTCGGTAGAGCATGAGACTCTTAATCTCAGGGTCGTGGGTTCGAGCCCCACGTTGGGCGTTTCTTTTGGCTTTCTCTCACTTCCCAACGGGCCTCAGTTTCCAGCGAGTCTCTTGACCCTAGTTTGCTAACGCAGGAGACGTGTAGCGTCTCGGCTGTGTGGCCAGACCAGTGAACTTCGTAGGTCTCTGTGGCGCAACCGGTTAGCGCGTTCGGCTGTTAACCGAAAGGTTGGTGGTTCGAGCCCACCCAGGGACGAAGGAAGGTTTTTTCGCTGCCATTCCACCATGCGTCTGCAAGCTTCCGAATTTAGCACACGAGCCACCTGCCCACTAGCGCAGCGTTCGCAGCTCTGTCAGTTGCCTTGTGTTAAAAGAAGACAGAGAGCGGTAGGTGAAGGTTTGTATCAGCTCAAGTTTGCTGTGGAGTGTTCACGTTTTGTTCCGGGTGATGGAGGCCCGTGTTCCAGGAAGGTCCTGCTCAAAACCCCCTCTAGGAGCAGCAGAAAATCCCATTCAAATAATATAGTGTCGGATTTTGCAAACTGTATTCACGCAGCGGGACAGAACTCCATGAATGGAACGTTTGTGGAGTTGCCTGAACTTGTAGCCTATCAGGCTTTCGGACAAGAGGTCAATCGATTTGGCGCACTTCTATATGTACTAGCATCTTTGTATTTTCAGTTTCAGGTTGGAGGTCGGGTCCTCCGATTTTGGCTGTCTGGCTCAGTTTTTGCCTTTGGAAATTAGGAGAAGTTTGCCTTCAGTGCCTGCTCTCTCTCTCTCACCCTTGCCACAGATGGAAACGGAACTTTAACTCCGAGTTTTGATTGTGCATGTTATCGGCCTTGTTCAAACTGTGTTCCCCAGTAACAGGCATGGCTAAAACAAACAGAGGACACTCTAAGCCAGGGGTGTCCAAACTCTGTCCTAGAGGGTCACTGTCCTGTAGAGTTTCGCTACAACCAGCTCCAAAAGACCCGCCAGGAAGGTTCTAGCCTGCCTGGTCAGACCTTGATTAGCTGGTTGGGGTGTGTTTTCCGCCCGGCTAGCTCAGTCGGTAGAGCATGAGACTCTTAATCTCAGGGTCGTGGGTTCGAGCCCCACGTTGGGCGTTTCTTTTGGCTTTCTCTCACTTCCCAACGGGCCTCAGTTTCCAGCGAGTCTCTTGACCCTAGTTTGCTAACGCAGGAGACGTGTAGCGTCTCGGCTGTGTGGCCAGACCAGTGAACTTCGTAGGTCTCTGTGGCGCAACCGGTTAGCGCGTTCGGCTGTTAACCGAAAGGTTGGTGGTTCGAGCCCACCCAGGGACGAAGGAAGGTTTTTTCGCTGCCATTCCACCATGCGTCTGCAAGCTTCCGAATTTAGCACACGAGCCACCTGCCCACTAGCGCAGCGTTCGCAGCTCTGTCAGTTGCCTTGTGTTAAAAGAAGACAGAGAGCGGTAGGTGAAGGTTTGTATCAGCTCAAGTTTGCTGTGGAGTGTTCACGTTTTGTTCCGGGTGATGGAGGCCCGTGTTCCAGGAAGGTCCTGCTCAAAACCCCCTCTAGGAGCAGCAGAAAATCCCATTCAAATAATATAGTGTCGGAATTTGCAAACTGTATTCACGCAGCGGGACAGAACTCCATGAATGGAACGTTTGTGGAGTTGCCTGAACTTGTAGCCTATCAGGCTTTCGGACAAGAGGTCAATCGATTTGGCGCACTTCTATATGTACTAGCATCTTTGTATTTTCAGTTTCAGGTTGGAGGTCGGGTCCTCCGATTTTTGCTGTTTGGCTCAGTTTTTGCCTTTGGAAATTAGGAGAAGTTTGCCTTCAGTGCCTGCTCTCTCTCTCTCACCCTTGCCACAGATGGAAACGGAACTTTAACTCCGAGTTTTGATTGTGCATGTTATCGGCCTTGTTCAAACTGTGTTCCCCAGTAACAGGCATGGCTAAAACAAACAGAGGACACTCTAAGCCAGGGGTGTCCAAACTCTGTCCTTGAGGGTCACTGTCCTGTAGAGTTTCGCTACAACCAGCTCCAAAAGACCCGCCAGGAAGGTTCTAGCCTGCCTGGTCAGACCTTGATTAGCTGGTTGGGGTGTGTTTTCCGCCCGGCTAGCTCAGTCGGTAGAGCATGAGACTCTTAATCTCAGGGTCGTGGGTTCGAGCCCCACGTTGGGCGTTTCTTTTGGCTTTCTCTCACTTCCCAACGGGCCTCAGTTTCCAGCGAGTCTCTTGACCCTAGTTTGCTAACGCAGGAGACGTGTAGCGTCTCGGCTGTGTGGCCAGACCAGTGAACTTCGTAGGTCTCTGTGGCGCAACCGGTTAGCGCGTTCGGCTGTTAACCGAAAGGTTGGTGGTTCGAGCCCACCCAGGGACGAAGGAAGGTTTTTTCGCTGCCATTCCACCATGCGTCTGCAAGCTTCCGAATTTAGCACACGAGCCACCTGCCCACTAGCGCAGCGTTCGCAGCTCTGTCAGTTGCCTTGTGTTAAAAGAAGACAGAGAGCGGTAGGTGAAGGTTTGTATCAGCTCAAGTTTGCTGTGGAGTGTTCACGTTTTGTTCCGGGTGATGGAGGCCCGTGTTCCAGGAAGGTCCTGCTCAAAACCCCCTCTAGGAGCACCAGAAAATCCCATTCAAATAATATAGTGTCGGAATTTGCAAACTGTATTCACGCAGCGGGACAGAACTCCATGAATGGAACGTTTGTGGAGTTGCCTGAACTTGTAGCCTATCAGGCTTTCGGACAAGAGGTCAATCGATTTGGCGCACTTCTATATGTACTAGCATCTTTGTATTTTCAGTTTCAGGTTGGAGGTCGGGTCCTCCGATTTTTGCTGTCTGGCTCAGTTTTTGCCTTTGGAAATTAGGAGAAGTTTGCCTTCAGTGCCTGCTCTCTCTCTCTCACCCTTGCCACAGATGGAAACGGAACTTTAACTCCGAGTTTTGATTGTGCATGTTATCGGCCTTGTTCAAACTGTGTTCCCCAGTAACAGGCATGGCTAAAACAAACAGAGGACACTCTAAGCCAGGGGTGTCCAAACTCTGTCCTAGAGGGTCACTGTCCTGTAGAGTTTCGCTACAACCAGCTCCAAAAGACCCGCCAGGAAGGTTCTAGCCTGCCTGGTCAGACCTTGATTAGCTGGTTGGGGTGTGTTTTCCGCCCGGCTAGCTCAGTCGGTAGAGCATGAGACTCTTAATCTCAGGGTTGTGGGTTCAAGCCCCACGTTGGGCGTTTCTTTTGGCTTTCTCTCACTTCCCAACGGGCCTCAGTTTCCAGCGAGTCTCTTGACCCTAGTTCGCTAACGCAGGAGACGTGTAGCGTCTCGGCTGTGTGGCCAGACCAGTGAACTTCGTAGGTCTCTGTGGCGCAACCGGTTAGCGCGTTCGGCTGTTAACCGAAAGGTTGGTGGTTCGAGCCCACCCAGGGACGAAGGAAGGTTTTTTCGCTGCCATTCCACCATGCGTCTGCAAGCTTCCGAATTTAGCACACGAGCCACCTGCCCACTAGCGCAGCGTTCGCAGCTCTGTCAGTTGCCTTGTGTTAAAAGAAGACAGAGAGCGGTAGGTGAAGGTTTGTATCAGCTCAAGTTTGCTGTGGAGTGTTCACGTTTTGTTCCGGGTGATGGAGGCCCGTGTTCCAGGAAGGTCCTGCTCAAAACCCCCTCTAGGAGCACCAGAAAATCCCATTCAAATAATATAGTGTCGGATTTTGCAAACTGTATTCACGCAGCGGGACAGAACTCCATGAATGGAACGTTTGTGGAGTTGCCTGAACTTGTAGCCTATCAGGCTTTCGGACAAGAGGTCAATCGATTTGGCGCACTTCTATATGTACTAGCATCTTTGTATTTTCAGTTTCAGGTTGGAGGTCGGGTCCTCCGATTTTTGCTGTCTGGCTCAGTTTTTGCCTTTGGAAATTAGGAGAAGTTTGCCTTCAGTGCCTGCTCTCTCTCTCTCACCCTTGCCACAGATGGAAATGGAACTTTAACTCCGAGTTTTGATTGTGCATGTTATCGGCCTTGTTCAAACTGTGTTCCCCAGTAACAGGCATGGCTAAAACAAACAGAGGACACTCTAAGCCAGGGGTGTCCAAACTCTGTCCTAGAGGGTCACTGTCCTGTAGAGTTTCGCTACAACCAGCTCCAAAAGACCCGCCAGGAAGGTTCTAGCCTGCCTGGTCAGACCTTGATTAGCTGGTTGGGGTGTGTTTTCCGCCCGGCTAGCTCAGTCGGTAGAGCATGAGACTTTTAATCTCAGGGTCGTGGGTTCAAGCCCCACGTTGGGCGTTTCTTTTGGCTTTCTCTCACTTCCCAACGGGCCTCAGTTTCCAGCGAGTCTCTTGACCCTAGTTTGCTAACGCAGGAGACGTGTAGCGTCTCGGCTGTGTGGCCAGACCAGTGAACTTCGTAGGTCTCTGTGGCGCAACCGGTTAGCGTGTTCGGCTGTTAACCGAAAGGTTGGTGGTTCGAGCCCACCCAGGGACGAAGGAAGGTTTTTTCGCTGCCATTCCACCATGCGTCTGCAAGCTTCCGAATTTAGCACACGAGCCACCTACCCACTAGCGCAGCGTTCGCAGCTCTGTCAGTTGCCTTGTGTTAAAAGAAGACAGAGAGCGGTAGGTGAAGGTTTGTATCAGCTCAAGTTTGCTGTGGAGTGTTCACGTTTTGTTCCGGGTGATGGAGGCCCGTGTTCCAAGAAGGTCCTGCTCAAAACCCCCTCTAGGAGCAGCAGAAAATCCCATTCAAATAATATAGTGTCGGAATTTGCAAACTGTATTCACGCAGCGGGACAGAACTCCATGAATGGAACGTTTGTGGAGTTGCCTGAACTTGTAGCCTATCAGGCTTTCGGACAAGAGGTCAATCGATTTGGCGCACTTCTATATGTACTAGCATCTTTGTATTTTCAGTTTCAGGTTGGAGGTCGGGTCCTCCGATTTTTGCTGTTTGGCTCAGTTTTTGCCTTTGGAAATTAGGAGAAGTTTGCCTTCAGTGCCTGCTCTCTCTCTCTCACCCTTGCCACAGATGGAAACGGAACTTTAACTCCGAGTTTTGATTGTGCATGTTATCGGCCTTGTTCAAACTGTGTTCCCCAGTAACAGGCATGGCTAAAACAAACAGAGGACACTCTAAGCCAGGGGTGTCCAAACTCTGTCCTAGAGGGTCACTGTCCTGTAGAGTTTCGCTACAACCAGCTCCAAAAGACCCGCCAGGAAGGTTCTAGCCTGCCTGGTCAGACCTTGATTAGCTGGTTGGGGTGTGTTTTCCCCCCGGCTAGCTCAGTCGGTAGAGCATGAGACTCTTAATCTCAGGGTCGTGGGTTCGAGCCCCACGTTGGGCGTTTCTTTTGGCTTTCTCTCACTTCCCAACGGGCCTCAGTTTCCAGCGAGTCTCTTGACCCTAGTTTGCTAACGCAGGAGACGTGTAGCGTCTCGGCTGTGTGGCCAGACCAGTGAACTTCGTAGGTCTCTGTGGCGCAACCGGTTAGTGCGTTCGGCTGTTAACCGAAAGGTTGGTGGTTCGAGCCCACCCAGGGACGAAGGAAGGTTTTTTCGCTGCCATTCCACCATGCGTCTGCAAGCTTCCGAATTTAGCACACGAGCCACCTGCCCACTAGCGCAGCGTTCGCAGCTCTGTCAGTTGCCTTGTGTTAAAAGAAGACAGAGAGCGGTAGGTGAAGGTTTGTATCAGCTCAAGTTTGCTGTGGAGTGTTCACGTTTTGTTCCGGGTGATGGAGGCCCGTGTTCCAGGAAGGTCCTGCTCAAAACCCCCTCTAGGAGCAGCAGAAAATCCCATTCAAATAATATAGTGTCGGATTTTGCAAACTGTATTCACGCAGCGGGACAGAACTCCATGAATGGAACGTTTGTGGAGTTGCCTGAACTTGTAGCCTATCAGGCTTTCGGACAAGAGGTCAATCGATTTGGCGAACTTCTATATGTACTAGCATCTTTGTATTTTCAGTTTCAGGTTGGAGGTCGGGTCCTCCGATTTTGGCTGTCTGGCTCAGTTTTTGCCTTTGGAAATTAGGAGAAGTTTGCCTTCAGTGCCTGCTCTCTCTCTCTCACCCTTGCCACAGATGGAAACGGAACTTTAACTCCGAGTTTTGATTGTGCATGTTATCGGCCTTGTTCAAACTGTGTTCCCCAGTAACAGGCATGGCTAAAACAAACAGAGGACACTCTAAGCCAGGGGTATCCAAACTCTGTCCTAGAGGGTCACTGTCCTGTAGAGTTTCGCTACAACCAGCTCCAAAAGACCCGCCAGGAAGGTTCTAGCCTGCCTGGTCAGACCTTGATTAGCTGGCTCAGTCGGTAGAGCATGAGACTCTTAATCTCAGGGTCGTGGGTTCGAGCCCCACGTTGGGCGTTTCTTTTGGCTTTCTCTCACTTCCCAACGGGCCTCAGTTTCCAGCGAGTCTCTTGACCCTAGTTTGCTAACGCAGGAGACGTGTAGCGTCTCGGCTGTGTGGCCAGACCAGTGAACTTCGTAGGTCTCTGTGGCGCAACCGGTTAGCGCGTTCGGCTGTTAACCGAAAGGTTGGTGGTTCGAGCCCACCCAGGGACGAAGGAAGGTTTTTTCGCTGCCATTCCACCATGCGTCTGCAAGCTTCCGAATTTAGCACACGAGCCACCTGCCCACTAGCGCAGCGTTCGCAGCTCTGTCAGTTGCCTTGTGTTAAAAGAAGACAGAGAGCGGTAGGTGAAGGTTTGTATCAGCTCAAGTTTGCTGTGGAGTGTTCACGTTTTGTTCCGGGTGATGGAGGCCCGTGTTCCAGGAAGGTCCTGCTCAAAACCCCCTCTAGGAGCAGCAGAAAATCCCATTCAAATAATATAGTGTCGGATTTTGCAAACTGTATTCACGCAGCGGGACAGAACTCCATGAATGGAACGTTTGTGGAGTTGCCTGAACTTGTAGCCTATCAGGCTTTCGGACAAGAGGTCAATCGATTTGGCGCACTTCTATATGTACTAGCATCTTTGTATTTTCAGTTTCAGGTTGGAGGTCGGGTCCTCCGATTTTTGCTGTTTGGCTCAGTTTTTGCCTTTGGAAATTAGGAGAAGTTTGCCTTCAGTGCCTGCTCTCTCTCTCTCACCCTTGCCACAGATGGAAACGGAACTTTAACTCCGAGTTTTGATTGTGCATGTTATCGGCCTTGTTCAAACTGTGTTCCCCAGTAACAGGCATGGCTAAAACAAACAGAGGACACTCTAAGCCAGGGGTGTCCAAACTCTGTCCTTGAGGGTCACTGTCCTGTAGAGTTTCGCTACAACCAGCTCCAAAAGACCCGCCAGGAAGGTTCTAGCCTGCCTGGTCAGACCTTGATTAGCTGGTTGGGGTGTGTTTTCCGCCCGGCTAGCTCAGTCGGTAGAGCATGAGACTCTTAATCTCAGGGTCGTGGGTTCGAGCCCCACGTTGGGCGTTTCTTTTGGCTTTCTCTCACTTCCCAACGGGCCTCAGTTTCCAGCGAGTCTCTTGACCCTAGTTTGCTAACGCAGGAGACGTGTAGCGTCTCGGCTGTGTGGCCAGACCAGTGAACTTCGTAGGTCTCTGTGGCGCAACCGGTTAGCGCGTTCGGCTGTTAACCGAAAGGTTGGTGGTTCGAGCCCACCCAGGGACGAAGGAAGGTTTTTTCGCTGCCATTCCACCATGCGTCTGCAAGCTTCCGAATTTAGCACACGAGCCACCTGCCCACTAGCGCAGCGTTCGCAGCTCTGTCAGTTGCCTTGTGTTAAAAGAAGACAGAGAGCGGTAGGTGAAGGTTTGTATCAGCTCAAGTTTGCTGTGGAGTGTTCACGTTTTGTTCCGGGTGATGGAGGCCCGTGTTCCAGGAAGGTCCTGCTCAAAACCCCCTCTAGGAGCAGCAGAAAATCCCATTCAAATAATATAGTGTCGGATTTTGCAAACTGTATTCACGCAGCGGGACAGAACTCCATGAATGGAACGTTTGTGGAGTTGCCTGAACTTGTAGCCTATCAGGCTTTCGGACAAGAGGTCAATCGATTTGGCGAACTTCTATATGTACTAGCATCTTTGTATTTTCAGTTTCAGGTTGGAGGTCGGGTCCTCCGATTTTGGCTGTCTGGCTCAGTTTTTGCCTTTGGAAATTAGGAGAAGTTTGCCTTCAGTGCCTGCTCTCTCTCTCTCACCCTTGCCACAGATGGAAACGGAACTTTAACTCCGAGTTTTGATTGTGCATGTTATCGGCCTTGTTCAAACTGTGTTCCCCAGTAACAGGCATGGCTAAAACAAACAGAGGACACTCTAAGCCAGGGGTATCCAAACTCTGTCCTAGAGGGTCACTGTCCTGTAGAGTTTCGCTACAACCAGCTCCAAAAGACCCGCCAGGAAGGTTCTAGCCTGCCTGGTCAGACCTTGATTAGCTGGTTGGGGTGTGTTTTCCGCCCGGCTAGCTCAGTCGGTAGAGCATGAGACTCTTAATCTCAGGGTCGTGGGTTCGAGCCCCACGTTGGGCGTTTCTTTTGGCTTTCTCTCACTTCCCAACGGGCCTCAGTTTCCAGCGAGTCTCTTGACCCTAGTTTGCTAACGCAGGAGACGTGTAGCGTCTCGGCTGTGTGGCCAGACCAGTGAACTTCGTAGGTCTCTGTGGCGCAACCGGTTAGCGCGTTCGGCTGTTAACCGAAAGGTTGGTGGTTCGAGCCCACCCAGGGACGAAGGAAGGTTTTTTCGCTGCCATTCCACCATGCGTCTGCAAGCTTCCGAATTTAGCACACGAGCCACCTGCCCACTAGCGCAGCGTTCGCAGCTCTGTCAGTTGCCTTGTGTTAAAAGAAGACAGAGAGCGGTAGGTGAAGGTTTGTATCAGCTCAAGTTTGCTGTGGAGTGTTCACGTTTTGTTCCGGGTGATGGAGGCCCGTGTTCCAGGAAGGTCCTGCTCAAAACCCCCTCTAGGAGCAGCAGAAAATCCCATTCAAATAATATAGTGTCGGATTTTGCAAACTGTATTCACGCAGCGGGACAGAACTCCATGAATGGAACGTTTGTGGAGTTGCCTGAACTTGTAGCCTATCAGGCTTTCGGACAAGAGGTCAATCGATTTGGCGCACTTCTATATGTACTAGCATCTTTGTATTTTCAGTTTCAGGTTGGAGGTCGGGTCCTCCAATTTTTGCTGTTTGGCTCAGTTTTTGCCTTTGGAAATTAGGAGAAGTTTGCCTTCAGTGCCTGCTCTCTCTCTCTCACCCTTGCCACAGATGGAAACGGAACTTTAACTCCGAGTTTTGATTGTGCATGTTATTGGCCTTGTTCAAACTGTGTTCCCCAGTAACAGGCATGGCTAAAACAAACAGAGGACACTCTAAGCCAGGGGTGTCCAAACTCTGTCCTTGAGGGTCACTGTCCTGTAGAGTTTCGCTACAACCAGCTCCAAAAGACCCGCCAGGAAGGTTCTAGCCTGCCTGGTCAGACCTTGATTAGCTGGTTGGGGTGTGTTTTCCGCCCGGCTAGCTCAGTCGGTAGAGCATGAGACTCTTAATCTCAGGGTCGTGGGTTCGAGCCCCACGTTGGGCGTTTCTTTTGGCTTTCTCTCACTTCCCAACGGGCCTCAGTTTCCAGCGAGTCTCTTGACCCTAGTTTGCTAACGCAGGAGACGTGTAGCGTCTCGGCTGTGTGGCCAGACCAGTGAACTTCGTAGGTCTCTGTGGCGCAACCGGTTAGCGCGATCGGCTGTTAACCGAAAGGTTGGTGGTTCGAGCCCACCCAGGGACGAAGGAAGGTTTTTTCGCTGCCATTCCACCATGCGTCTGCAAGCTTCCGAATTTAGCACACGAGCCACCTGCCCACTAGCGCAGCGTTCGCAGCTCTGTCAGTTGCCTTGTGTTAAAAGAAGACAGAGAGCGGTAGGTGAAGGTTTGTATCAGCTCAAGTTTGCTGTGGAGTGTTCACGTTTTGTTCCGGGTGATGGAGGCCCGTGTTCCAGGAAGGTCCTGCTCAAAACCCCCTCTAGGAGCACCAGAAAATCCCATTCAAATAATATAGTGTCGGAATTTGCAAACTGTATTCACGCAGCGGGACAGAACTCCATGAATGGAACGTTTGTGGAGTTGCCTGAACTTGTAGCCTATCAGGCTTTCGGACAAGAGGTCAATCGATTTGGCGCACTTCTATATGTACTAGCATCTTTGTATTTTCAGTTTCAGGTTGGAGGTCGGGTCCTCCGATTTTTGCTGTCTGGCTCAGTTTTTGCCTTTGGAAATTAGGAGAAGTTTGCCTTCAGTGCCTGCTCTCTCTCTCTCACCCTTGCCACAGATGGAAACGGAACTTTAACTCCGAGTTTTGATTGTGCATGTTATCGGCCTTGTTCAAACTGTGTTCCCCAGTAACAGGCATGGCTAAAACAAACAGAGGACACTCTAAGCCAGGGGTGTCCAAACTCTGTCCTAGAGGGTCACTGTCCTGTAGAGTTTCGCTACAACCAGCTCCAAAAGACCCGCCAGGAAGGTTCTAGCCTGCCTGGTCAGACCTTGATTAGCTGGTTGGGGTGTGTTTTCCGCCCGGCTAGCTCAGTCGGTAGAGCATGAGACTTTTAATCTCAGGGTCGTGGGTTCGAGCCCCACGTTGGGCGTTTCTTTTGGCTTTCTCTCACTTCCCAACGGGCCTCAGTTTCCAGCGAGTCTCTTGACCCTAGTTTGCTAACGCAGGAGACGTGTAGCGTCTCGGCTGTGTGGCCAGACCAGTGAACTTCGTAGGTCTCTGTGGCGCAACCGGTTAGCGTGTTCGGCTGTTAACCGAAAGGTTGGTGGTTCGAGCCCACCCAGGGACGAAGGAAGGTTTTTTCGCTGCCATTCCACCATGCGTCTGCAAGCTTCCGAATTTAGCACACGAGCCACCTACCCACTAGCGCAGCGTTCGCAGCTCTGTCAGTTGCCTTGTGTTAAAAGAAGACAGAGAGCGGTAGGTGAAGGTTTGTATCAGCTCAAGTTTGCTGTGGAGTGTTCACGTTTTGTTCCGGGTGATGGAGGCCCGTGTTCCAGGAAGGTCCTGCTCAAAACCCCCTCTAGGAGCAGCAGAAAATCCCATTCAAATAATATAGTGTCGGAATTTGCAAACTGTATTCACGCAGCGGGACAGAACTCCATGAATGGAACGTTTGTGGTGTTGCCTGAACTTGTAGCCTATCAGGCTTTCGGACAAGAGGTCAATCGATTTGGCGCACTTCTATATGTACTAGCATCTTTGTATTTTCAGTTTCAGGTTGGAGGTCGGGTCCTCCGATTTTTGCTGTTTGGCTCAGTTTTTGCCTTTGGAAATTAGGAGAAGTTTGCCTTCAGTGCCTGCTCTCTCTCTCTCACCCTTGCCACAGATGGAAACGGAACTTTAACTCCGAGTTTTGATTGTGCATGTTATCGGCCTTGTTCAAACTGTGTTCCCCAGTAACAGGCATGGCTAAAACAAACAGAGGACACTCTAAGCCAGGGGTGTCCAAACTCTGTCCTTGAGGGTCACTGTCCTGTAGAGTTTCGCTACAACCAGCTCCAAAAGACCCGCCAGGAAGGTTCTAGCCTGCCTGGTCAGACCTTGATTAGCTGGTTGGGGTGTGTTTTCCGCCCGGCTAGCTCAGTCGGTAGAGCATGAGACTCTTAATCTCAGGGTTGTGGGTTCGAGCCCCACGTTGGGCGTTTCTTTTGGCTTTCTCTCACTTCCCAACGGGCCTCAGTTTCCAGCGAGTCTCTTGACCCTAGTTTGCTAACGCAGGAGACGTGTAGCGTCTCGGCTGTGTGGCCAGACCAGTGAACTTCGTAGGTCTCTGTGGCGCAACCGGTTAGCGCGTTCGGCTGTTAACCGAAAGGTTGGTGGTTCGAGCCCACCCAGGGACGAAGGAAGGTTTTTTCGCTGCCATTCCACCATGCGTCTGCAAGCTTCCGAATTTAGCACACGAGCCACCTGCCCACTAGCGCAGCGTTCGCAGCTCTGTCAGTTGCCTTGTGTTAAAAGAAGACAGAGAGCGGTAGGTGAAGGTTTGTATCAGCTCAAGTTTGCTGTGGAGTGTTCACGTTTTGTTCCGGGTGATGGAGGCCCGTGTTCCAGGAAGGTCCTGCTCAAAACCCCCTCTAGGAGCAGCAGAAAATCCCATTCAAATAATATAGTGTCGGATTTTGCAAACTGTATTCACGCAGCGGGACAGAACTCCATGAATGGAACGTTTGTGGAGTTGCCTGAACTTGTAGCCTATCAGGCTTTCGGACAAGAGGTCAATCGATTTGGCGAACTTCTATATGTACTAGCATCTTTGTATTTTCAGTTTCAGGTTGGAGGTCGGGTCCTCCGATTTTGGCTGTCTGGCTCAGTTTTTGCCTTTGGAAATTAGGAGAAGTTTGCCTTCAGTGCCTGCTCTCTCTCTCTCACCCTTGCCACAGATGGAAACGGAACTTTAACTCCGAGTTTTGATTGTGCATGTTATCGGCCTTGTTCAAACTGTGTTCCCCAGTAACAGGCATGGCTAAAACAAACAGAGGACACTCTAAGCCAGGGGTATCCAAACTCTGTCCTAGAGGGTCACTGTCCTGTAGAGTTTCGCTACAACCAGCTCCAAAAGACCCGCCAGGAAGGTTCTAGCCTGCCTGGTCAGACCTTGATTAGCTGGTTGGGGTGTGTTTTCCGCCCGGCTAGCTCGGTAGAGCATGAGACTCTTAATGTCAGGGTCGTGGGTTCGAGCCCCACGTTGGGCGTTTCTTTTGGCTTTCTCTCACTTCCCAACGGGCCTCAGTTTCCAGCGAGTCTCTTGACCCTAGTTTGCTAACGCAGGAGACGTGTAGCGTCTCGGCTGTGTGGCCAGACCAGTGAACTTCGTAGGTCTCTGTGGCTCAACCGGTTAGCGTGTTCGGCTGTTAACCGAAAGGTTGGTGGTTCGAGCCCACCCAGGGACGAAGGAAGGTTTTTTCGCTGCCATTCCACCATGCGTCTGCAAGCTTCCGAATTTAGCACACGAGCCACCTGCCCACTAGCGCAGCGTTCGCAGCTCTGTCAGTTGCCTTGTGTTAAAAGAAGACAGAGAGCGGTAGGTGAAGGTTTGTATCAGCTCAAGTTTGCTGTGGAGTGTTCACGTTTTGTTCCGGGTGATGGAGGCCCGTGTTCCAGGAAGGTCCTGCTCAAAACCCCCTCTAGGAGCAGCAGAAAATCCCATTCAAATAATATAGTGTCGGAATTTGCAAACTGTATTCACGCAGCGGGACAGAACTCCATGAATGGAACGTTTGTGGTGTTGCCTGAACTTGTAGCCTATCAGGCTTTCGGACAAGAGGTCAATCGATTTGGCGCACTTCTATATGTACTAGCATCTTTGTATTTTCAGTTTCAGGTTGGAGGTCGGGTCCTCCGATTTTTGCTGTTTGGCTCAGTTTTTGCCTTTGGAAATTAGGAGAAGTTTGCCTTCAGTGCCTGCTCTCTCTCTCTCACCCTTGCCACAGATGGAAACGGAACTTTAACTCCGAGTTTTGATTGTGCATGTTATCGGCCTTGTTCAAACTGTGTTCCCCAGTAACAGGCATGGCTAAAACAAACAGAGGACACTCTAAGCCAGGGGTGTCCAAACTCTGTCCTAGAGGGTCACTGTCCTGTAGAGTTTCGCTACAACCAGCTCCAAAAGACCCGCCAGGAAGGTTCTAGCCTGCCTGGTCAGACCTTGATTAGCTGGTTGGGGTGTGTTTTCCGCCCGGCTAGCTCAGTCGGTAGAGCATGAGACTCTTAATCTCAGGGTCGTGGGTTCGAGCCCCACGTTGGGCGTTTCTTTTGGCTTTCTCTCACTTCCCAACGGGCCTCAGTTTCCAGCGAGTCTCTTGACCCTAGTTTGCTAACGCAGGAGACGTGTAGCGTCTCGGCTGTGTGGCCAGACCAGTGAACTTCGTAGGTCTCTGTGGCGCAACCGGTTAGCGCGTTCGGCTGTTAACCGAAAGGTTGGTGGTTCGAGCCCACCCAGGGACGAAGGAAGGTTTTTTCGCTGCCATTCCACCATGCGTCTGCAAGCTTCCGAATTTAGCACACGAGCCACCTGCCCACTAGCGCAGCGTTCGCAGCTCTGTCAGTTGCCTTGTGTTAAAAGAAGACAGAGAGCGGTAGGTGAAGGTTTGTATCAGCTCAAGTTTGCTGTGGAGTGTTCACGTTTTGTTCCGGGTGATGGAGGCCCGTGTTCCAGGAAGGTCCTGCTCAAAACCCCCTCTAGGAGCAGCAGAAAATCCCATTCAAATAATATAGTGTCGGATTTTGCAAACTGTATTCACGCAGCGGGACAGAACTCCATGAATGGAACGTTTGTGGAGTTGCCTGAACTTGTAGCCTATCAGGCTTTCGGACAAGAGGTCAATCGATTTGGCGCACTTCTATATGTACTAGCATCTTTGTATTTTCAGTTTCAGGTTGGAGGTCGGGTCCTCCGATTTTTGCTGTTTGGCTCAGTTTTTGCCTTTGGAAATTAGGAGAAGTTTGCCTTCAGTGCCTGCTCTCTCTCTCTCACCCTTGCCACAGATGGAAACGGAACTTTAACTCCGAGTTTTGATTGTGCATGTTATCGGCCTTGTTCAAACTGTGTTCCCCAGTAACAGGCATGGCTAAAACAAACAGAGGACACTCTAAGCCAGGGGTGTCCAAACTCTGTCCTTGAGGGTCACTGTCCTGTAGAGTTTCGCTACAACCAGCTCCAAAAGACCCGCCAGGAAGGTTCTAGCCTGCCTGGTCAGACCTTGATTAGCTGGTTGGGGTGTGTTTTCCGCCCGGCTAGCTCAGTCGGTAGAGCATGAGACTTTTAATCTCAGGGTCGTGGGTTCGAGCCCCACGTTGGGCGTTTCTTTTGGCTTTCTCTCACTTCCCAACGGGCCTCAGTTTCCAGCGAGTCTCTTGACCCTAGTTTGCTAACGCAGGAGACGTGTAGCGTCTCGGCTGTGTGGCCAGACCAGTGAACTTCGTAGGTCTCTGTGGCGCAACCGGTTAGCGTGTTCGGCTGTTAACCGAAAGGTTGGTGGTTCGAGCCCACCCAGGGACGAAGGAAGGTTTTTTCGCTGCCATTCCACCATGCGTCTGCAAGCTTCCGAATTTAGCACACGAGCCACCTACCCACTAGCGCAGCGTTCGCAGCTCTGTCAGTTGCCTTGTGTTAAAAGAAGACAGAGAGCGGTAGGTGAAGGTTTGTATCAGCTCAAGTTTGCTGTGGAGTGTTCACGTTTTGTTCCGGGTGATGGAGGCCCGTGTTCCAGGAAGGTCCTGCTCAAAACCCCCTCTAGGAGCAGCAGAAAATCCCATTCAAATAATATAGTGTCGGAATTTGCAAACTGTATTCACGCAGCGGGACAGAACTCCATGAATGGAACGTTTGTGGTGTTGCCTGAACTTGTAGCCTATCAGGCTTTCGGACAAGAGGTCAATCGATTTGGCGCACTTCTATATGTACTAGCATCTTTGTATTTTCAGTTTCAGGTTGGAGGTCGGGTCCTCCGATTTTTGCTGTTTGGCTCAGTTTTTGCCTTTGGAAATTAGGAGAAGTTTGCCTTCAGTGCCTGCTCTCTCTCTCTCACCCTTGCCACAGATGGAAACGGAACTTTAACTCCGAGTTTTGATTGTGCATGTTATCGGCCTTGTTCAAACTGTGTTCCCCAGTAACAGGCATGGCTAAAACAAACAGAGGACACTCTAAGCCAGGGGTGTCCAAACTCTGTCCTAGAGGGTCACTGTCCTGTAGAGTTTCGCTACAACCAGCTCCAAAAGACCCGCCAGGAAGGTTCTAGCCTGCCTGGTCAGACCTTGATTAGCTGGTTGGGGTGTGTTTTCCGCCCGGCTAGCTCAGTCGGTAGAGCATGAGACTCTTAATCTCAGGGTCGTGGGTTCGAGCCCCACGTTGGGCGTTTCTTTTGGCTTTCTCTCACTTCCCAACGGGCCTCAGTTTCCAGCGAGTCTCTTGACCCTAGTTTGCTAACGCAGGAGACGTGTAGCGTCTCGGCTGTGTGGCCAGACCAGTGAACTTCGTAGGTTTCTGTGGCGCAACCGGTTAGCGCGTTCGGCTGTTAACCGAAAGGTTGGTGGTTCGAGCCCACCCAGGGACGAAGGAAGGTTTTTTCGCTGCCATTCCACCATGCGTCTGCAAGCTTCCGAATTTAGCACACGAGCCACCTGCCCACTAGCGCAGCGTTCGCAGCTCTGTCAGTTGCCTTGTGTTAAAAGAAGACAGAGAGCGGTAGGTGAAGGTTTGTATCAGCTCAAGTTTGCTGTGGAGTGTTCACGTTTTGTTCCGGGTGATGGAGGCCCGTGTTCCAGGAAGGTCCTGCTCAAAACCCCCTCTAGGAGCACCAGAAAATCCCATTCAAATAATATAGTGTCGGAATTTGCAAACTGTATTCACGCAGCGGGACAGAACTCCATGAATGGAACGTTTGTGGAGTTGCCTGAACTTGTAGCCTATCAGGCTTTCGGACAAGAGGTCAATCGATTTGGCGCACTTCTATATGTACTAGCATCTTTGTATTTTCAGTTTCAGGTTGGAGGTCGGGTCCTCCGATTTTTGCTGTCTGGCTCAGTTTTTGCCTTTGGAAATTAGGAGAAGTTTGCCTTCAGTGCCTGCTCTCTCTCTCTCACCCTTGCCACAGATGGAAACGGAACTTTAACTCCGAGTTTTGATTGTGCATGTTATCGGCCTTGTTCAAACTGTGTTCCCCAGTAACAGGCATGGCTAAAACAAACAGAGGACACTCTAAGCCAGGGGTGTCCAAACTCTGTCCTAGAGGGTCACTGTCCTGTAGAGTTTCGCTACAACCAGCTCCAAAAGACCCGCCAGGAAGGTTCTAGCCTGCCTGGTCAGACCTTGATTAGCTGGTTGGGGTGTGTTTTCTGCCCGGCTAGCTCAGTCGGTAGAGCATGAGACTTTTAATCTCAGGGTCGTGGGTTCGAGCCCCACATTGGGCGTTTCTTTTGGCTTTCTCTCACTTCCCAACGGGCCTCAGTTTCCAGCGAGTCTCTTGACCCTAGTTTGCTAACGCAGGAGACGTGTAGCGTCTCGGCTGTGTGGCCAGACCAGTGAACTTCGTAGGTCTCTGTGGCGCAACCGGTTAGCGTGTTCGGCTGTTAACCGAAAGGTTGGTGGTTCGAGCCCACCCAGGGACGAAGGAAGGTTTTTTCGCTGCCATTCCACCATGCGTCTGCAAGCTTCCGAATTTAGCACACGAGCCACCTACCCACTAGCGCAGCGTTCGCAGCTCTGTCAGTTGCCTTGTGTTAAAAGAAGACAGAGAGCGGTAGGTGAAGGTTTGTATCAGCTCAAGTTTGCTGTGGAGTGTTCACGTTTTGTTCCGGGTGATGGAGGCCCGTGTTCCAGGAAGGTCCTGCTCAAAACCCCCTCTAGGAGCAGCAGAAAATCCCATTCAAATAATATAGTGTCGGAATTTGCAAACTGTATTCACGCAGCGGGACAGAACTCCATGAATGGAACGTTTGTGGTGTTGCCTGAACTTGTAGCCTATCAGGCTTTCGGACAAGAGGTCAATCGATTTGGCGCACTTCTATATGTACTAGCATCTTTGTATTTTCAGTTTCAGGTTGGAGGTCGGGTCCTCCGATTTTTGCTGTTTGGCTCAGTTTTTGCCTTTGGAAATTAGGAGAAGTTTGCCTTCAGTGCCTGCTCTCTCTCTCTCACCCTTGCCACAGATGGAAACGGAACTTTAACTCCGAGTTTTGATTGTGCATGTTATCGGCCTTGTTCAAACTGTGTTCCCCAGTAACAGGCATGGCTAAAACAAACAGAGGACACTCTAAGCCAGGGGTGTCCAAACTCTGTCCTAGAGGGTCACTGTCCTGTAGAGTTTCGCTACAACCAGCTCCAAAAGACCCGCCAGGAAGGTTCTAGCCTGCCTGGTCAGACCTTGATTAGCTGGTTGGGGTGTGTTTTCCGCCCGGCTAGCTCAGTCGGTAGAGCATGAGACTCTTAATCTCAGGGTCGTGGGTTCGAGCCCCACGTTGGGCGTTTCTTTTGGCTTTCTCTCACTTCCCAACGGGCCTCAGTTTCCAGCGAGTCTCTTGACCCTAGTTTGCTAACGCAGGAGACGTGTAGCGTCTCGGCTGTGTGGCCAGACCAGTGAACTTCGTAGGTCTCTGTGGCGCAACCGGTTAGCGCGTTCGGCTGTTAACCGAAAGGTTGGTGGTTCGAGCCCACCCAGGGACGAAGGAAGGTTTTTTCGCTGCCATTCCACCATGCGTCTGCAAGCTTCCGAATTTAGCACACGAGCCACCTGCCCACTAGCGCAGCGTTCGCAGCTCTGTCAGTTGCCTTGTGTTAAAAGAAGACAGAGAGCGGTAGGTGAAGGTTTGTATCAGCTCAAGTTTGCTGTGGAGTGTTCACGTTTTGTTCCGGGTGATGGAGGCCCGTGTTCCAGGAAGGTCCTGCTCAAAACCCCCTCTAGGAGCAGCAGAAAATCCCATTCAAATAATATAGTGTCGGATTTTGCAAACTGTATTCACGCAGCGGGACAGAACTCCATGAATGGAACGTTTGTGGAGTTGCCTGAACTTGTAGCCTATCAGGCTTTCGGACAAGAGGTCAATCGATTTGGCGCACTTCTATATGTACTAGCATCTTTGTATTTTCAGTTTCAGGTTGGAGGTCGGGTCCTCCGATTTTTGCTGTTTGGCTCAGTTTTTGCCTTTGGAAATTAGGAGAAGTTTGCCTTCAGTGCCTGCTCTCTCTCTCTCACCCTTGCCACAGATGGAAACGGAACTTTAACTCCGAGTTTTGATTGTGCATGTTATCGGCCTTGTTCAAACTGTGTTCCCCAGTAACAGGCATGGCTAAAACAAACAGAGGACACTCTAAGCCAGGGGTGTCCAAACTCTGTCCTTGAGGGTCACTGTCCTGTAGAGTTTCGCTACAACCAGCTCCAAAAGACCCGCCAGGAAGGTTCTAGCCTGCCTGGTCAGACCTTGATTAGCTGGTTGGGGTGTGTTTTCCGCCCGGCTAGCTCAGTCGGTAGAGCATGAGACTCTTAATCTCAGGGTCGTGGGTTCGAGCCCCACGTTGGGCGTTTCTTTTGGCTTTCTCTCACTTCCCAACGGGCCTCAGTTTCCAGCGAGTCTCTTGACCCTAGTTTGCTAACGCAGGAGACGTGTAGCGTCTCGGCTGTGTGGCCAGACCAGTGAACTTCGTAGGTCTCTGTGGCGCAACTGGTTAGCGCGTTCGGCTGTTAACCGAAAGGTTGGTGGTTCGAGCCCACCCAGGGACGAAGGAAGGTTTTTTCGCTGCCATTCCACCATGCGTCTGCAAGCTTCCGAATTTAGCACACGAGCCACCTGCCCACTAGCGCAGCGTTCGCAGCTCTGTCAGTTGCCTTGTGTTAAAAGAAGACAGAGAGCGGTAGGTGAAGGTTTGTATCAGCTCAAGTTTGCTGTGGAGTGTTCACGTTTTGTTCCGGGTGATGGAGGCCCGTGTTCCAGGAAGGTCCTGCTCAAAACCCCCTCTAGGAGCAGCAGAAAATCCCATTCAAATAATATAGTGTCGGATTTTGCAAACTGTATTCACGCAGCGGGACAGAACTCCATGAATGGAACGTTTGTGGAGTTGCCTGAACTTGTAGCCTATCAGGCTTTCGGACAAGAGGTCAATCGATTTGGCGAACTTCTATATGTACTAGCATCTTTGTATTTTCAGTTTCAGGTTGGAGGTCGGGTCCTCCGATTTTGGCTGTCTGGCTCAGTTTTTGCCTTTGGAAATTAGGAGAAGTTTGCCTTCAGTGCCTGCTCTCTCTCTCTCACCCTTGCCACAGATGGAAACGGAACTTTAACTCCGAGTTTTGATTGTGCATGTTATCGGCCTTGTTCAAACTGTGTTCCCCAGTAACAGGCATGGCTAAAACAAACAGAGGACACTCTAAGCCAGGGGTATCCAAACTCTGTCCTAGAGGGTCACTGTCCTGTAGAGTTTCGCTACAACCAGCTCCAAAAGACCCGCCAGGAAGGTTCTAGCCTGCCTGGTCAGACCTTGATTAGCTGGTTGGGGTGTGTTTTCCGCCCGGCTAGCTCGGTAGAGCATGAGACTCTTAATCTCAGGGTCGTGGGTTCGAGCCCCACGTTGGGCGTTTCTT
Organism: Acrossocheilus fasciatus; assembly: GCA_036784905.1. Lineage (NCBI taxonomy): Eukaryota > Metazoa > Chordata > Actinopteri > Cypriniformes > Cyprinidae > Acrossocheilus > Acrossocheilus fasciatus. The sequence goes on from CM071940.1 coordinate 49,898,766, forward strand.
TTGGCTTTCTCTCACTTCCCAACGGGCCTCAGTTTCCAGCGAGTCTCTTGACCCTAGTTTGCTAACGCAGGAGACGTGTAGCGTCTCGGCTGTGTGGCCAGACCAGTGAACTTCGTAGGTCTCTGTGGCGCAACCGGTTAGCGCGTTCGGCTGTTAACCGAAAGGTTGGTGGTTCGAGCCCACCCAGGGACGAAGGAAGGTTTTTTCGCTGCCATTCCACCATGCGTCTGCAAGCTTCCGAATTTAGCACACGAGCCACCTGCCCACTAGCGCAGCGTTCGAAGCTCTGTCAGTTGCCTTGTGTTAAAAGAAGACAGAGAGCGGTAGGTGAAGGTTTGTATCAGCTCAAGTTTGCTGTGGAGTGTTCACGTTTTGTTCCGGGTGATGGAGGCCCGTGTTCCAGGAAGGTCCTGCTCAAAACCCCCTCTAGGAGCAGCAGAAAATCCCATTCAAATAATATAGTGTCGGAATTTGCAAACTGTATTCACGCAGCGGGACAGAACTCCATGAATGGAACGTTTGTGGAGTTGCCTGAACTTGTAGCCTATCAGGCTTTCGGACAAGAGGTCAATCGATTTGGCGCACTTCTATATGTACTAGCATCTTTGTATTTTCAGTTTCAGGTTGGAGGTCGGGTCCTCCGATTTTTGCTGTCTGGCTCAGTTTTTGCCTTTGGAAATTAGGAGAAGTTTGCCTTCAGTGCCTGCTCTCTCTCTCTCACCCTTGCCACAGATGGAAACGGAACTTTAACTCCGAGTTTTGATTGTGCATGTTATCGGCCTTGTTCAAACTGTGTTCCCCAGTAACAGGCATGGCTAAAACAAACAGAGGACACTCTAAGCCAGGGGTGTCCAAACTCTGTCCTAGAGGGTCACTGTCCTGTAGAGTTTCGCTACAACCAGCTCCAAAAGACCCGCCAGGAAGGTTCTAGCCTGCCTGGTCAGACCTTGATTAGCTGGTTGGGGTGTGTTTTCCGCCCGGCTAGCTCAGTCGGTAGAGCATGAGACTCTTAATCTCAGGGTCGTGGGTTCGAGCCCCACGTTGGGCGTTTCTTTTGGCTTTCTCTCACTTCCCAACGGGCCTCAGTTTCCAGCGAGTCTCTTGACCCTAGTTTGCTAACGCAGGAGACGTGTAGCGTCTCGGCTGTGTGGCCAGACCAGTGAACTTCGTAGGTCTCTGTGGCGCAACCGGTTAGCGCGTTAGGCTGTTAACCGAAAGGTTGGTGGTTCGAGCCCACCCAGGGACGAAGGAAGGTTTTTTCGCTGCCATTCCACCATGCGTCTGCAAGCTTCCGAATTTAGCACACGAGCCACCTGCCCACTAGTGCAGCGTTCGCAGCTCTATCAGTTGCCTTGTGTTAAAAGAAGACAGAGAGCGGTAGGTGAAGGTTTGTATCAGCTCAAGTTTGCTGTGGAGTGTTCACGTTTTGTTCCGGGTGATGGAGGCCCGTGTTCCAGGAAGGTCCTGCTCAAAACCCCCTCTAGGAGCAGCAGAAAATCCCATTCAAATAATATAGTGTCGGAATTTGCAAACTGTATTCACGCAGCGGGACAGAACTCCATGAATGGAACGTTTGTGGAGTTGCCTGAACTTGTAGCCTATCAGGCTTTCGGACAAGAGGTCAATCGATTTGGCGCACTTCTATATGTACTAGCATCTTTGTATTTTCAGTTTCAGGTTGGAGGTCGGGTCCTCCGATTTTTGCTGTCTGGCTCAGTTTTTGCCTTTGGAAATTAGGAGAAGTTTGCCTTCAGTGCCTGCTCTCTCTCTCTCACCCTTGCCACAGATGGAAACGGAACTTTAACTCCGAGTTTTGATTGTGCATGTTATCGGCCTTGTTCAAACTGTGTTCCCCAGTAACAGGCATGGCTAAAACAAACAGAGGACACTCTAAGCCAGGGGTGTCCAAACTCTGTCCTAGAGTTTCGCTACAACCAGCTCCAATCTCGCATATTAAACATTTAGTATCTTATCTTATGAAGTTCGATTTGGATGAAAAACAATGTAGTTAGAGTTGTAGACAGTCATTTCTTATGAATATTTTATATGGTTTTACTATAGTGCGAATGTAGTAATCATGTTTTGAATTTGCAGATCAATTACTATTTGTATAAACACGGATACAAGTGCTATAAATAAAAATTTGAATGAAAAAGCAATGTTGTAGTTGTAGATATAGACATCCCTTACAAAAATTAACCATGGTTTTACTATACAGAAGTGTAGTTACAATGTTCTTTTTTTCTTTCTTTTTTTCAGATGTGTTATCATATGTATAACCACAGTTTTTAACTAAATTAACAATGCATTTGATTTTTGGGGGGAGGGTAATGCTTTATTTTACATTGTCATTATTACACACTATATGTAGTTACTATAGTAATAACAGTAAATTATGCATAATCGGATGCAACTAATCATAAACCAAAAAAAACCCTAATCATACCACTATAGTAAGTGCATGTAGTGATTTAATATTCACAAACTTACATGTATAATTGAAGTGTAACACCTTAAAATAAAGTGTAACCTTGTTTTTCTGTATTCGTAGTAAAATATTGTTTAATTGTTGTAATGCGTGCCATTATTTAGTTAGCATAAATATACAGTATATAGTTATATAAATAAAATATATAAATTAAAAACATCTGTGTAGTTGTCCAGTACTTGCAAAATTGCACATTATTTACTATTATTTCCGTATTATGTTTAGATGAGCACCAAGCCAAAGAGCCACAAGGCCATGGGAGATGGCGAGTGGATGGCCAGGTTGAGGGCTTTTGCCAGCTCTGGGGTTTGGCCTTCTGGAGGAGGCAATAGACCAGCACCACGGCAGCGGAAGTGGTACGACCTCTACCAGAAGGTAAAGTTACCTGAATCTCATTATATAATATGTAGTATGCAGGTCACCTGACAATAGTGCAGACAATATCAGTAAACAGTAAAATTCTTATTTTTCAGATTGAGAAATGCCCCCTGCAGACTCATGGACAGACCACCCTCTTTGGTCGGTCCACGGTGTGCAGTTGTGGATTCCACACCACTAAGGTGATCTATTTAAAAATGACATAATGTTGCACCACATATCTGTTGAAATGCTGTTATGCTGTTTTATTACATCTTATGCTCTTCTGCTGTTGTTTTCACAGCCTGCCACTGCCACTTCAACACAAGCCGCTGCTGCACCTCCACAGTCTGAGGCTTCAGACACGGCTCCTGCTCCACGGTCATTCCTGAGGCCCGCTCCTACTTTAGCAATGGTGAATATTTTCTTTGTAATTAATGTGTACTTGGAATCATTTTTAATTTATTTGGCATGATCTACAGCCCACCAAGGTCAGATTGATTGTAGCATACTCCTGCAGACTGATCAGACAAGCCATTCACATTTTTACAGACACACACACACACACACACACACACACACACACACAAAGAACATAATAGACTCCAAGTAAAATACAAAAAAGGAAAAATGAATGTATGTAACTTCTATCTTGTTGCATCATGTTATTAACTTTGTTTCTCTTTTTAGTTCACTAAATCACGGTTTGGTGGGTCACAGTTGGCTTCACTAAAGCCCAATTTAGTAGAACGGAGGACCCCCAGCCCTTATCCATCCTCTGTGAGGACCCCCAGCCCTTCTCCATCCTCTGTGATGACCCCCAGCCCTTCTTCATCCTCTGTGAGGACCCCCAGCCCTTCTCCATCCTCTGTGATGACCCCCAGCCCTTCTTCATCCTCTGTGAGGACCCCCAGCCCTTCTCCATCCTCTGTGATGACCCCCAGCCCTTCTCCATCCTCTGTCAGGACACCATCTATGGCCTCTGTAAGGACCCCCAGCCCTTCTCCATCCTCTGTCAGGACACCATCTATGGCCTCTGTGAGGACCCCCAGCCCTTATCCATCCTCTGTGAGGACCCCCAGCCCTTCTCCATCCTCTGTGAGGACACCAACTATGGCTTCTGTGAGGACCCCCAGCCCATCCCCATTCTCATTGCAGACCCACATTCCTGCTCCATTCTCTGTGAGTATATTAGCACCAATTTATTGGACAGACTGTGGTGTATATTAGTGCAGCCTTTATTTACACAAAAATCAAATTGTCTTCCAAACAGGAGGAGCCTGGAGGAGTCCAGCCAGCCCCTGCCGAGGCCTCAGCTTCATTCTGGCTGCCAGGTGAATTAGGCAAGACCATCCCTGTGCAGGACCAGAGGTGGATTGCCAACACCTTATTTCACTCTGGCAAGCTGCGGCCAGATTTGAAGCTATGGTATGAGCCTCCCGTCCCGGCCCTCATTTACCACCAGACACCAACACCTGACCGGTTCTTCACCCATCGGCTGATGGTGTGGATGCCCTACCACCTGTGGAAGGTGAGGGTTTTCTGTCCAGCTTGTGGCAAGAACCTGACGGGCTATGGTGTTCACAAGAGGGCCAGGAAAGTCCTGGACATTGACAGGTACTACCTGATGGTGACAGAGACACTCAGGTGCACTGTGTGTTCTCTGAACTATCTGTCAACAAGCCAGACTGTCCGGGACCAGCTTGACCTGCCGCACCAGAAAATGTTCCGGCTGATCCTGACCCGCAAGTGAGTAAAGTAGTCTAAAGATGGTTATTGTGAAGACTTAAACCACTGAAATTATCCCCCTAATGAACATGTAAATAATCACAGCAACATTGTGCATTTCAGGTATGCCTGTGACATCCGTGTCATTAGGCTGCTTCGGGACCGGACGCTGGGCAACAGTCCAGCTCGATTGGTGCGGCAGTTGAAAGAGAACCATGGGGAGGAATGGCTGAATCGGTTGGCACACTATCTTGGGGAGTGTGCTGATTTTGTCGATCGACCCAGCCTCAATCCGGTGGTCTGCCAGGAGCCTCCAGAGCCAATCGACATCCCCACCAGTCGTTGGCTGCTTTCAGTATACGGCAGGGATATCCTCTCCAGAATTGGACATATAAAGGCCAGCATCACATCCATCTTTGGCAACATCTTAAAGATGGATTCCACTAAAAAGGTAAAAAATAATTTGACTCTGTTATGTTCTGTAATGTTTATAAATACCGTCAGATAGACATTAATATTATTGTCATTGCTAACGTTACATCACAAATGTTTGCAAATATTACATTTGTAAATTCCAGATCACAAAGAAGCTGGCTGGCCATGGACGGGGGACAGCACTCTGGGTAACCTCCATTGGAAATGAGGTTGGCCAGATAGTGACCAGTGTGCTATCAGTGCAAGAGGGGCCGGGACTGGACAGGATGGTGGCCGGTGTAATGGAGCGGTACCGCAAGGCTGCCATTCCACCCCCAGTGCTGCTTTATGTGGACTGTGGCTGCTGCGTGAGTGAGGGAGCAACGAGCAAGCTGCAGACCAGGTTCGGGGAGTGGCCAGACCTTCACATAAGACTGGACATCTGGCATTTTATGAGGAGGATGGCCGTGGGCTGCACCACCGATGCCCATCCCCTCTACCCCACTTTCATGGCATGCCTGTCTGCGTGCATCTTTGAGTGGGATGCTGGAGACCTCTGCCTTTTGCGGCAGGCAAAGAGGAAACAGCTGATGCAGGAGGGTGTGCCAGCTCTTACTGACATCCTGGTGGACAGGAGCATCAGTAAAAAGGAGCTGAGCCTTTACTGCCGCAGGAGGACACGAGGTGAGGAGGACACCATACGCCTCATTGAGAGGCTGCTGCAGGAGCTGGGGGGGGCAAACGGGAGGGACCTTATGGGTGTGCCTCTGCTGGATGAGGTGCGCATGGAGCACATCTGGCGTGTGCAGAAACGCCATGTCAGCTGCATCCAGGACATGCCGGGTGTGCCTCTCTACACCGAGGTAGGCACAACCACAAAGGCAGGGGTCACCCTGACCAGGTACCGCTGTGCCAGAGGGTCTACATCCCTGGAGTCTTTCCACTGCCACCTAAACAGGTTCATTCCAGGTTGGTGTCTCACATGTATGATGTTTTAAATAATTTCAATTTCTGTTATTCAGATTGAAAGGCTTGTCATTTTTTTGAGTATATTTTTCTTCTTCTTCTTCTAGGAACCAGTGCAAATGCACTGAACTTTCAGCTGTACCTGCTGGAAGGCTTGAATAGGTGGAATCAGGATCGGGCGGCTGCATCAGTGACCACCAAGCCAGCTTCCCTTCTCACCTACTCCGGGGATATGGCCCACTGCGTCAACACCAACAGCCTGAAGGTGTTTGGTCGGCCTTTTGTACCAACTTTCAGGCCACCAGGCAGATACACTGGTATGTCATTCCCTTATCTGGTTACATAATACTTTTGGTTTGTGGGATTTCAGTGTTCTGAGTCTTTCCTTTTATCATTCTCATCATGAAACCCAACCATGGAAGTCTGATTAAAGTTGCATTCTATCTGTATGGAATGCTTGAAATAGAACTAGACTGTTTTGAAAGTTTTTGAAAGAAGTGTCTTATGCTCATTAAGGCTGCATTGATTTAATCAAAAATACAGAAAAAAACAATAATATCATTTGTGCTGCTTAATCTACCTGTCTATCTATCTATCTATCTATCTATCTATCTATCTATCTATCTATCTATCATCTATCTATCTATCTATCTATCTATCTATCTATCTATCTATCTATATATATTTATATATTTGATTTTTTTTTTTTTTTTTTTTACTGTGATACTTTTTCCAGGATTCATTGATGAATAAAAAGTTAAGAACAGCATTTATCTAACATCCTTACTGAATAACAGTATTCATTTCTTAAAAAACAAAAGACAGAAAAAACTTACTAACCCCATATTTTTGATCACAGAATTAATTCCATTTTAAGGTATATTAAAATAGAAAAGTTATTTTAAACTGTAATAACATTTCTAAATATTATTGTTGTTTTCTGTATTTTTTTTAATCATATAAATGCAGGATTGATGAGCATAAGAGACTTCTTTCAAAAACATTAAAAATAGTAATGTGTCCAAATTTTTGACTGGTCCTGTATGTGTGTGTGTTCTTTTATTTATTCATTTTTTCATAGGAGAGCTGCTTGGTGTTGACTACCTCCTGAGTCAGACTGGACAGCCCCTGGTAGTGGACCCTGACTCAGAAGAGACAGAGAACATGCTCGAGGATGTGGATGAAGGCGAGGATGAAGAAGACGAGGGCTTCGGGGAAGACCAAACACATGATATTACTGTGTCAAGTCTTACCGATGACCCAAGCTTCTCTGCCTCCTCCCATTTTCTACCCTCCTCTGAGTCTCTCTCCTCCACCCAGCCTGTTGCCTCCTCCACCTTGGCTGCTGCCTCCTCCATCCAGCCTGCTGCCCCCTCTGCCCAGCCTGTTGCTTCCTCCACCCAGCCTGCTGCCTCCTCCACCCAGCCTGTTGCTTCCTCCACCCAGCCTGCTGCCTCCTCCACCTTGGCTGCTGCCTCCTCCATCCAGCCTGCTGCCCCCTCTGCCCAGCCTGCTGCCTCCTCCATCCAGCCTGCTGCCTCCTCCACCTTGGCTGCTGCCTCCTCCATCCAACCTGCTGCCCCCTCTGCCCAGCCTGCTGCCTCCTCCACCCAGCCTGCTGCCTCCTCCACCTTGGCTGCTGCCTCCTCCATCCAGCCTGTTGCTTCCTCTACCCAGCCTGTTGCTTCCTCCACCCAGCCTGTTGCATCCTCCACCCAGCCTGCTGCCTCCTCCACCTTGGCTGCTGCTTCCTCCACCCAGCCTGCTGTCTCCTCCACCTTGGCTGCTGCTTCCTCATCTACCTTGGCTGCTGGATCCTCCACGCCAGCAGGTGCATCAGCATCTCCTGACGAGTCTGTGGTATGTAAATACCTTGTTATATGTCTGAAGTTGATGCTTGTCAACAAAAAGACATCTAGAAATATGTATATACGTTTTTTGTCTCACTTAACCGTCCTCATAATGTTGCTCTTTTTTTTTCAGGCTTTGGATAGTGCTGGTGTGCCAGGCATGGACAGAGTGGACAGCCTGGCAGAGTATCTGGTGGAGCTAAGGAATCAGCCCTCTCTGGCCCTCACCAACCAGCAGGTCAGGAACATTCAAGTGTCTCTACTTTCCCTCTTTGACCTATCATATGTTAACACTTCCACATGTTTTGTTTTCTCATTTGCCATGTATTATATATTCTCTCTGCTTAGGTGAGCAATATAGTTGCTCTTTGGCAGAACCTGCTGGACTATGATAAGCAGAGGGTGGTGTTTGCTGCCAGACATCAGACCAGACTGGACACAGGGAGGTTCAGATCCCCCAAGAAGAGGCAGGAGTTCACTCCAGGGGTAGAGAGTGTGAAGAGGCACGCACTTACCACCACTGCCCCACTTGCCCAGTGGCCAGATTGTTGCCGTCTGATAGAGACCATTTTTGTCAAGCTCTGTGCCATCCATAAGAGTCCTAAGAAGAAGGGGATTGGCACAGTGTCCAAATGGGACCTCATCTTGGAGGACTACAGGAAAATCAGGCGGCGCATTCTGGCCAATGCTGCTGTTATGCAGCAGACCACCCTGCAGCTGGTGGATGTGAGCCACACCACACTGGTGCAGTGGCATAACAGGACAGTGAAAAGGCAGGACAGTGCAGTATTGATGCAAGGGCTGCAACTGCCTAGCCGCTTGTCTGTGGCAGCTAACCCTCTACTCCCTGCCAATCTGCGCCCCCCATCTGCACCCCCCCAACCAGGCCCAGCTCACCAATACCACCTGCCCAGTAGCACCGTGGGCCAGGCACAGCTGAAGAGGAAGAGAAACATCTCTTCAGCCCCAGTGGTTTTGTCACCGCCAGCTGAGAAGCCTCAAACCCAGTGTCAACTCCTCCCTGCTCCACCCCCAGGTGCTCAACTGGTGATGCTGACACCAATGGCCTCACAGGGACTAACAGGGCCTTTCCTAGTTGCTGCTCCACAGGCCCTCAGGGTCAGTCTCTCCTCTGCCCCTTCTGCCCCTCCTGCTCCTGTTGCTGCTCAGGTTCGAAAACTGACTCGCAAAGTACAGCACAACACGTGCAAAAAATGTGGGCAGTTCAGGACAGCGGAGACTGGGCATAGCCAATACAAGTGCATTATATACTGCCCCTCTGTAGAGACAGTACCAAAGGAGCAGTGGTTGGAGGATATTAAAAAAACTAAATGAAAAAAAAAAAAAAAAAACTGATCTTTGATCTTTTTTTAATTTATTTATTTATTTATTTTTTGCACAAGAGACATGGGAACTTTTTTATTTATGTTTAAAGAATTCACAAGAGCCATGGACACTGGAAAGTTTTATTTATGTGTATAGTTTTGTTTTCTGTTCTTTTGCACTTGCAAAGAATGCACAAGAGTCATGAATATTTTAAAGATTTATTTATGTGCATTGGTCTGTGCTTTCTGTTCTTTTGCACTTGCAATGAATGCACAAGATCCACAGACAATGGAAAGAATTATTTATGTGTATTTTTCTGTTTTCTGTTCTGTTGCGTTAACATAATAACTAAAATAATAAAAATGTGAATGAGTCAAGGAATTAATGAATAATTGGCTATGACTGATTGAAAAATAAAAGATTTGTCATGATTAAATAACTCTCTTTTTTGTATGTTTTACTTTTCTACAGTATCATTCAAAGGTTATAGGCACTTTTGAAAATGTTGAGAAATTTGAGGATTCTTTCAGAAATAAATGGACTATTTTTACTAAAATTTTTAGAAAATAACTTCAGCAGAAAAATATTTAAACAAAAAGTACCAAAACTCAGATCTGTGAATAAAATATCAACTATCAGTAATACATAATTAATAAAGTGTTCATTTTTCAGAAATAATTTAATGTGGGCATCATTTATGTGATTTTTAGTGATGAAAAACAGTGAATTACAGCATTAAGTAACAACGTTAATTTCTGGCAACAGTGGGATTCGAACCGGCAACCTTGTGATCAACCTTTTACCCATATAAAGGTATAGGAAAACATTTTAAAAAAGTTTCTTAATTTATTGTAAACATACACTTCCAAAAGCATCACTTTGGAGTACAAAGGGATAAAAGTCCCTTTCTTCACTTTTCTCCTCATTTTTTTCCTTTTTTCTCTCTTTTTTCCCTTCTTTTCTCTTCTCCCCCCTTCTTCCCCCTCCTTCCATTTCTTCCCCTCTCTTAACAGACTATTGTTCCCCAGCTTTGGTGCAACCGGTTAGCGTGTTCGGCTGTTAACCGAAAGGTTGGTGGTTCGAGCCCACCCAGGGACGAAGGAGGGTTTTTTCGCTGCCATTCCTCCATGCGTCTGCAAGCTTCCGAATTTAGCACATGAGCCACCTGCCCACTAACGCAGCGTTCGCGGCTCTGTCAGTTGCCTTGTGTTAAAAGAAGACAGAGAGCGGTAGGTGAAGGTTTTTATCAGCTCAAGTTTGCTGTGGAGTGTTCATGTTTTGTTCCGGGTGATGGAGGCCCGTGTTCCAGGAAGGTCCTGCTCAAAACCCCCTCTAGGAGCAGCAGAAAATCCCATTCAAATAATATAGTGTCGGAATTTGCAAACTGTATTCACGCAGCGGGACAGAACTCCATGAATGGAATGTTTGTGGAGTTGCCTGAACTTGTAGCCTATCAGGCTTTCGGACAAGAGGTCAATCGATTTGGCGCACTTCTATATGTACTAGCATCTTTGTATTTTCAGTTTCAGGTTGGAGGTCGGGTCCTCCGATTTTTGCTGTTTGGCTCAGTTTTTGCCTTTGGAAATTAGGAGAAGTTTGCCTTCAGTGCCCGCTCTCTCTCTCACCCTTGCCACAGATGGAAACGGAACTTTAACTCCGAGTTTTGATTGTGCATGTTATCGGCCTGCTCTGCTTGTTCAAACTGTGTTCCCCAGTAACAGGCATGGCTAAAACAAACAGAGGACACTCTAAGCCAGGGGTGTCCAAACTCTGTCCTTGAGGGCCACTGTCCTGTAGATTTTCGCTACAACCAGCTCCAAAAGACCCGCCAGGAAGGTTCTAGCCTGCCTGGTCAGACCTTGATTAGCTGGTTGGGGTGTGTTTGCCGCCCGGCTAGCTCAGTCGGTAGAGCATGAGACTCTTAATCTCAGGGTCGTGGGTTTGAGCCCCACGTTGGGCGTTTCTTTAGGCTTTCTCTCACTTCTCTCACCTGCCCACTAGCGCAGCGTTCGCGGCTCTGTCAGTTGCCTTGTGTTAAAAGAAGACAGAGAGCGGTAGGTGAAGGTTTTTATCAGCTCAAGTTTGCTGTGGAGTGTTCATGTTTTGTTCCGGGTGATGGAGGCCCGTGTTCCAGGAAGGTCCTGCTCAAAACCCCCTCTAGGAGCAGCAGAAAATCCCATTCAAATAATATAATGTCGGAATTTGCAAACTGTATTCACACAGCCAGAGCACAAAGAGAAATGAATGTTAAACTGTAACAAAAATTGTCATCTCTGTTAAGCAATTGTAGGGTTTGATATATAAATATAATTTAATTTAGCTCAAAGGGAATCGTTTATGATTTTACAGGGAATTTGAACAGAATCACTGTTTTGCGGCTGATCACTGAGTCGGCAGTGATTCACTGAACGAGCCGTATAACATTACTTCTGCACTGGATATTAAAATCCAAATATAGTGAAAACACTATTAATAAGCACAGTTACAAGATCGGCAGATTAAGACATTAACTTGTCAGCACAAAACACAAGATACTTCTCTTTTCAATATAAATAAGACTTTATTTATATAAACCTAAGACATAAACTAATCTAACATGAACACATGCATTCACACATTCACACTTTACAGAAAGAGAGTCGTCGTCGCAGGAAAGGGGTTTTCCCGAGTTGGTGATTGGCTGGAAGTTCAGTAGTCTTTGAAGTGATGTCTTGGGAAGCCAATGGTTGGGCGTTGGCTGAGGATGGTCTTGGAGTCCGTTGCTGGTTGAAGTTTGAAGCGGGTGCAGTCGGAGCTGGAATTTGCGGCAAACTTAACTTTTGAACACGAGACTCAACGGAAAGAAAAGAAACTAAAGTAAAAGAATAAAATGAGTAACGAGACTAGGTGGTTTTTCTTCTCATCGTGGTGTTAAGTAGCAACTGGCCTGTAGGCCAGAGCACCCTCAAAGAGCGCTAAAACAGCGTCAAAACGCGGTGGCGAGAAGAAGGGACGAGAGAAGAGCGAAAAAAAAAAAAAAGATTTGATGGTGTCCTGAGTTTTTAAACTCGGCTTTTGGGACACATCCCATTTGGTGTCTTGACCAATTAGATAGGCTATTATCTTAGCTAGGGTTGTTCCTTCCATTATAAATCAGCATGTTATCAGTCACATGGTCCGAATTTTACACACTCTTGCAAAGTATACTTTTGGACATGATTTCTATAACCAGAATATGATACGTTTGACACAGAATTAATTGAAAGAAACGTTTCAAGCTAGAAATGTCAAACTCATACATACCAAACACGACTAACCTTAAAGTCATTCAATAGTTATTAGAAAGACATACATAATATGTGCTTAAAACATGATAGTCTAATGTGTGGTTACATACATAATATAGTGTTATGCCTAGCAATGTCCTTTAGGATGGTTTTATGTGCATATGAAAAAGAAAGTCTCTGTGTAGTTCTGTGGAGACCAAAAGACATGTTCTTTGGACAGGAATTTCAGTCTGGTTCTTTGTCTTCTGTGTGTGGGGGAGAAGTCAATCTAAAGGAGCTCGTGATTTCTCTTGTGAAACACATGTGGTGGCCATCTCTTTGGCGATAAGAATCTTTACAACGTTGTCCTGTTTTCTTGGGGTCTCTTCTGGAATGTCGGCTCCTCATGTTTCGATGTTCTGATCGAATCTTAGTTTTGTCTGACTCGTTCTGACGCTACACAATGTTACACTGAATTGATTTAATTATAACACATATCACTGTTAGCGAACACAGACATCAGAGTAATGTTAAACGTTCATGGTTTACTTAGCTTAATGTACAATAGAAGATGGAATTATTTTTTTTTCTGTTTTGTTTTAATACAGTACATGTACAAATTTATATAGTGAAATAAAAACAAACAAACAAAAAAAACAGCCTCTTTCACTTAATTTCTTATAGGCACACATACTTGTAGCATGCTAATTTTAAATGTATATTACATTACATTATTACAGTGGCTTAGCCTCGTTTGTTTTGTCATATCTACATTCATTTTTAGAATTTGGTTAGTCGTGTTTTGAAATTCTTTCTATACTTTCGTTTCATGTTTTTTGCTCTGTGTGGAAACAATGGTCTTATCTTTCTTGTCAAATCTGTAGTTACTGCTGTAAATGCCGTTCCAGTCATGCTGGCATTTGCTACACTGTCATGCAGGTTTTCAATTTGTTGGCTAATGTGCTGAGGAATATTCTGCAATTTCTGCACAGTCTCCAGTATTTCATTTAACATCTGCACTTCAGTTTTTGAGTGGTTTGCTGCAGTGTTGACATTTAACTGCATCAATGTGTCTTCTTGTGACAGAGTAGGTACATCTCTTGCTAATATGACATCAAATAATTCACATGCCAGTAGAAGGCAAGCACATTTCTCCTTGTAAGAATATGTACAACAGGTACACTGAAATGTCGTAGCAGAAGTGTGGTAAATCCTCTCATTACATAAACTTTGTACATCTACCTCTTGTGTGTCAAAGCACAGAATGGAGTAGAGCTTCTTTTGCTTAATTACACTAGCATGTGCGTTCAGCTGATAATCCAAAGCAGGAAACTTCTGAAAATCACGTTCACTCAGCAAATCAGCAAGTACAAGGTGTTTACAGCGATGCCCTCTGATACCAATTGGGCAGCTACAAAAACTTTCAGATGGACAAACTTTGTAGGATAGACCAGGGGTTTGTTCTGATGGAACTTCATAAAGGTACGTGTCATGGGATATAAGATTATCTTGCCAACCTTTTTCCACCAATCTTGAGGCTGATTTAAGTATTTCTCCTGACTTCAAAGAGGCATTTTTCATTCTTCCAACTGCCTGCAAATCTTGGATGACCTGGAAGTATCCGTCTGTCTTCCTGATGAGAATGCTGATAAGATCGTCCAATCTACGGTTCATAAAGCCACCCAAAAACTGATATTTTAGGCGATGGAAAAATCTAATTGGACAAGCAAAGAAAAAATGTGATTAATGTGATTGTTTTTTATTTTATTTTTTTAAATGCTTGTGATTGCATTATATTAATTTACGTTAACTCATAATCAAGTTGCATAAGTTTAATTTCAAATATTACCTTTCAACAAGATTGTTTGTATCAGAATCAGCATGGTTGTAGCAATGTCCAAAGTCAGACCATGTATGTCCTATTTCCAGCCAGTGATCCTTGAAGTATGAGCAAAGAGCTGGGAAATCTTCAAATCTCTTGAGGAACTGCTCAGCAGTTGACTTTAATTCTTTTTTCATTTTGTTAAAATAGCATCAAGATTTTATGACTTAATATTACATTAAAATGATCGGATATTTGCTTTAAAATGATTATATAATGGTAAAAGTACAATTAAGAAAGCAAAACTGAATTGTACATTTTACGCAGTGTTGCACAAAGCTTCATCTTTCTGATGAAGGAAATTATTTCTGTTCTAACATCAGTATTTGATGGTCCACTGACTCCAGAGTCTGTCTTTGAAAGCCAACGAACAACAGCCTGATAACAGAGACATCAAATCATTTTTGGACATTTTTAAAATATTAACAATATGAAAATTGCATATATATATATATATACACACATACCTGCATAACATGATACCAGCACAGCAAGATATCTGACTCTGGGAAGACTTTCCGCAAGGCATTTATCTCACACATATCCTTGTCCACCATGAAGCACCTAGAGGAAACAACACAGCATACCAGAAAATGAAAACACACACACCATTTCAGAAGTTTGGAATCAGTAAGATTTTAAATATTTTTAAAAGACGTCTCTTATGCTCTCCAAGACTGCATTTATTTGATTAAACATGGGAAGAAAAAAAAATCTTGTAAGTAATAATGAAATATTACAATTACAATTTAAAACAACTATTTTCTATTTGAATATATTTTACAATGTAATTTATTCCTGTGTTGGCAAAGCTGAATGTCCAGCATTATTACTCCAATCTTCAGTGTCTTATGATCCTTCAGAATTCATTTTAATATGATTAACACAGTCAAACACAGCTGACCGCTTCACCCAGTGGTTCTGTGTATCACTGCACAACACCTTAAATTATCACTGATACTGTTCACTGAAGCTTGTATTTCCTGCATTTATGTTTTTTGGGGTTTTTTTTACAGTGGAAGGAAGGCGGCTTATTGCTTTAAAATAAATGTTTTTGGAAGGAATAAATTACAGTTTTACAGTTAGATATATTCAAATAGAAAATAGTCTCTGGTATCTGGGGCCAGACCAATGAATCTACTACAAGTATGTCAGTTTAAATAAACCAAAAAAAAAAAAAATTAATAAATAAAAATATACATACCTTGGGGCAGAAGGACACACTCTCCTTAGTTGCTGTAAAGCTTTCTCATTGCTTGTTACTATAAAAGCGACTGGAACTCCATGGCCATAGTCATCTCTTATAGCCAGGGTATAAAGTGGAAAATTATACTGGTTTACACAATGAGTGGCATCCAAAAATATAAGGTTCTTTCCATGTCTGTGTAGATTCTCTCTCATGTTGGGAGTCTGAAGGATAATTATGAGATCATTCTCATGGGAAAAAGGCTGAAAAAAAACAACATTGTCCTTCAGGTGACCGGTCAATAATTTGGCTGAACTAACAGCATCATCTTTATCCAGATGGCTTCGGCGTACTAAGCATGTGTGTATATTCTCAATGTCCTTTGGAGTGACAAAGTACTGACGGTTGTTCAGGTCTGTGTGTCCGTGAGATCTGGACCATTTGTGGGCTTCCAGTAGAATGATATCTGGCTTGACACCCAATGAGATCCATTCTTCAATTTGTGTGACTAAATCAGGACACACTGTTTGAAAGTGTCCTTCTTGTTCAACAGTTGCATTGTGCCCATTGTGCTCTTTGCTGGTGCGTTGTACTATGACTTTGTGGCTCAGCCAATCATTCTTGACCTTAAATGATGTGTAAGCCATACATCCTGAGAGCTTGTAACGTCCATCAACGGGGTTCCCTGACCGGATGCAGTAGAAGAGGTAGTATTCTTTATCCTTGTCCTTTCGACTTGCAGAATTTGTGTTTCTAAAGTTTGTCAACGTTTTAAGTTTTTCTTGAATGAACGTCTCATGATTTTCTTCTTTATTCAGGACATGCACATCAACTGTAATATTTTTGTTGATGTTTTTTCCTCTTTGTCTTTCTTCCCGCAACACTGTTTTCTTAATACAATCCTCCATTTCTCTTTACATTCTGGGGAGAAAAAAAATATTGTTACCTTAGGTAACAAGCTCTTAATAATAACAAGCTCTTAATAATAATAATAATAATAAATATTAACAAGTATTAAGGTTCTTAAGATGTAACCATTATTATTACATTTAATACAAATTTATGATGTTCCCAGGCCAACATTAGACTGAAAATACTTTACATAATATTCAAATTTCATTCATAACACCCTGGGTCAGCACAAGATATTTAATTATCATTATTGTTATTGCTATTATTATTATTATTATTATTAACATTAATAAAATAAAGTGATGCAGTCATATATTAGATGAAGGAATGATGTCCCTGGGTCAACATTAGAATATTATGTCCCTGGGTCAACTCAAGATATTTCATTATTATTATTATTATTATTAACATTATTAAAATGAAGCGATTGATTACAGTTTGTCTTATATTAGATGAACTATGAGGAATGAAGTCCCTGGGTCAACTTAAGATATTTCATTATTATTATTATTATTATTATTATTATTATTATTATTAAAATAAAGTGATTGACACCGGGTCGGGCTGCGAAACGACCGCGGGCGCCTTCCTGTTCGGCGATTTGCACCATTTATGACCAGTTTAGCTAATGTTAGCGTTAGTTATGAATCCACCATGAAATGGAAATTACATTATGCTGAGCAGGGACGGACACATCTGAAATGCACATTTTAAATAAAATGCACTTACCTGCTCTGTGAGAGATGAAGACGACATTGGCGGCAGAAAATGAAAAAGTGGCGCCGCATCTGGATGATGTCACGTGATTAATCTGATTGGTTGATCAATTTTACTCTAAGCACCTCCCTTGTTGATCCAGGAACGCATAGAACTCGGCAGAATCAGGACGTGCCTCCAAATACAAGCTGTTGTACCCTAAAAGGTGCAATTTTGGCCCCTTTTTTCTCTTCGTAGGCTGTGAGGGACCGAGAAGTCAGGAGCAAGGAACACCAGCTTTTCTCTAGAAAATTGGGTCTTTATTTACCCCCAAACCAATAACTTTACAAACTCATAATCATACAAGTAAATCAACAACTAAAAACTGACTCACAAATGAACAAAGCAACAGCTTATAAAGCAAAAGATGGGCCCATTACAAATTAAGAGGGAAAGCAACAACTTTTACATTCAACAGGTAACATTACACAAATCAAACTCAAATCAAACAGAGAAAAATTTTAAATCAAAATAAAGAAAACAATGTAATTACATCTCATAAATATACAACTACATAAATCAATTAATAAAGAAATCAACTTTTCCTCCTCCTCTGGGCAACCTCAATGAATGGTATGTCCGGGCAGAACCACTAATGCTTAAATTCTCTGCTCCTGCCCGGACTCTAATTTTCGTCACGCCAGGATGCGGCCGCAGCAGACACACCTGAAGATCACCACACGTCACCGGTGAACTTAAACTCACAATAGAAACAAATTTAAGTAACAGATACAATGCAACTAATTTGTGTGCACTCCAAATCAGCAACGATGTATATAAAGATGGATTGTAAATGTAAACATATGAAAACCTAACAATAAAGAACTAATGAATATTGTGTTTCATGTGGTTATTATAAACTAAAGCCAAAATGAATGCAAATGACAGAGGGAAATTTAAATAAAGATGAACATTAAATGACTGAACATATCCTTCATATAGATGTATGTATAAAAGCGCATATTTGTGGATACGCGTGGATGCGTGTGCTGTGTGTAAGAGATGATACATCCACATTACCACTCTTGTGCGGCCACCACTAGGACCATCACATAGGCTATACATCTACAACCCCAAATCCAGAAAAGTTGGGATGTTTTGTGAAATCCCATAAAATCAAAAATGTTATTTGTTCGTTATCTTTAACCTTAATTTAATTGACTACATTACAAGGAAAAAATTCCAATGTTTTCACTGGACAACTTAATTTTATTTTGTAAATATAAACAAATTTTGATATTAAAGGCACACTCCAAAAAAGTTGGAACAGAGGCATGTTTACCACTGTGTCAAATCACCTTTCCTTTAAATGACACTTTTCAATCATCTTGGAATTAAAGATGCTCATTTTTTAAGTTTTGCCCAGTCTCACTTGATACAAGACTCCAGCTGCTCAGCAGCCCATAGTCATTGTTGTCTGATTCTCCTTTTCATGATGGGTCGTACATGTTCAATAGGAGGCAGATCTGCTGGCCAGACAGTCACATGCACATGTGTCTATGAAACCACGCTGTTGTAGCACATGCAGAAAGAGACCTGCATTGTCTTGATCTAATAACCATGGACTTCCCATGAAAGACATCATCTTGATGGCAGTATATGTCTCTGAACAATCCCAATATAAAGTGGTGTGAAAAAGTGTTGGCCCCCTTCCTTATTTTTTTAATTTTTTGCATATGTCACACTTTAAAGATTCAGATCTTCAAAAAAAAAAATTAATTTTACACAAAGATAATGCAAGTAAATACAAAATGCAGTTTTTAAATGATGATTTCATTTATTAAGGAAAAAAAGCTGTCCAAACCTACCTGGCCCTACATGAAAAATTAATTGCCCCCTCCCTGTTAAATCATGAAAGAACTGTGATTAACCACATTATTTTAGAAAGCTGAGTTAAATTTCACCAGCCAAACCCAGGCCTGATTACTGCCAGACCTGTTGAATCAAGAAATCACTTCAATAGAACCTGTCTGACAAAGTGAAGCATGTTTAAAGAGCAACACATCATTCCGCGATCTTAAGAAATTCATAAACAGATGAGAAACAAAATAGTTTACATGTATCAGTCTGGAAAGGGTTATAAAGCCATTTCTAAGGCTTTGGGACTCCAGCAAACCACGGTCAGAGCCATTATCCACAAATGGAGAAAACTTGTAACAGTGGTGAACCTTCCCAGGAGCGGCCGGCCTCCCAAAATTACTCCAAGAGCACAAAGACGACTCATCCAGGAGGTCATTAAAGAACCCAGAACAACATCTAAAGAACTGCAGGCCTCACTTGCCTCAATTAAGGTCAGTGTTCATGATTCAACAATAAGAAAGAGACTGGGCAAAAACAGCATCCATGGGAGAGTTCCAAGGCAAAAGCCATTGCTGACCAAAAAGAACACAAAGGCTCGTCTCACATTTGCCAAAAAATATCTTGATTATAAGACTTTTGGGCAAATATTCTGTGGACTGATGCGACAAAAGTTGAACTTTTTGGAAGGTGTGTGTCCCGTTACATCTGGCGTAAAACCAACACAGGATTTCACAAAAAGAACATCATACCAACAGTCAAACATGGTGGTGATAGTGTGATGGTCTGAGCTTCAGAACCTGGATGACTTGCCATAATTGATGGAACCATGAATTCTGCTCTCTATCAGAAAATCCTGAAGGAGAATGTCCGGCCATCAGTTTGTGACCTCAAGCTCAAGCGCACTTGGGTTCTGCAGCAGGACAATGATCCCAAACACAACAGCAAGTCCACCTCTGAATGTCTCAAGAAAAACAAAATGAAGGTTTTGGAGTGGCCAAGTCAAAGTCTGGACTTAAATCCTATTGAAATGCTGTGGCATGACCTTAAACAGTCCATTCATGCTGGAAAACCCTCCAGTGTGGCTGAATTAAAACAATTCTTCAAAGAAGAGTGGGCCAAAATTCCTCCACAGCGATGTGAAAGACTCATTGCCAGTTATCGCAAACGCTTGATTGCAGTTGTTGCTGCTGAGGGTGGCACAACCAGTTATTAGGTTTAGGGGGCAAGCACTGTTTCACACAGGGCCATGTGGGTTTGGATTTTATTTTCCTTTCATAATAAAAAAACTTCATTTAAAAACTGCATGTTGTGTTATCTTTGATTAATATTTAAATTTGTTTGATGATCTGAAACATTAAAGAGTGACAAACATGCAAAAAAATAAGAAATCAGGAAGGGGGCCAACACTTTTTCACACCACTGTATATCTTTAGAATATGTAGTATTTAATTCATTAATAATTCTCATAATTACAGATTGATCCACTTCCTGAATTTCAAATAATGTAACATTATCCTCTATATTCCCAAATTGATTAGCATCTTCATCCACGTCTATGTACTGTCTATCTGCTTCAACTTTTAAAAAATTAGATGCAAGATCTTATACTGATTGAATAATAAAATCATTAAATATTTAATACATAATATTTGTTACAGTTACAATGCTCAGATAAAAACATTTCAATCATGATGTTGATATTCCAGTAATGGCAGCAGAATTGCCAGTTTAATTGCTCCAAAATATATTGTGCAGATCTGTTCAGTAAGACAAAGTAAATCTCCATGTTATATTTGAGGTGGTTTGTGACATGCATAATACATTTATTCTGATGAGAAATCAGGAAACATACAAGCACAGCTGCATCTATTAAGCTTTAACATATCAAGCTTTTGATAATGTCTTGAGTGAAAAACACCAACACAACAGAGGAAGAGGTTTCTGATGAGAGAAATCAAACCAGTTATGATACTCAGTGGATGCGGAGTAACACTCTGTGGTTAAAAATCCTTTATGCCTGAAGCTTTAAAGAACATACAAACACACACACACACGCCACATTTATCCTGCAGGTCTTGATGCCTAATTCCAATTTGTTGACTATATCTGATGTTTTTGATGACCAGCTTACATCATCTTTTAATAGTGACCCATATCCAATATCTGCATTTACTCTGTACACTTGACCAAACAACACAAAGTAGCCGTACTGACCTGAAAATCTCCACCGCATCACTGAAAAGAGTCATGATCGTGGTTAATAATAGTACATAATACTACTATTATTAGAACTTGCAACAAAATTAAAATAGAAATATAAACTTTTGAACTGTGGGTTTCGTCTGGTCAGAGGAGAACTGACCCCGACTGAGCCTGGTTTCTCCCAAGGTTTATTTCTCCATTCTGTCTCAGAGGGAGTTTTGGTTCCTTGCTGCTGTCGCCTCTGGCTTGCTCAGTTGGGGACACTTTATTTCTAGCGATTATCGCCGATTTGATTGCACAGACACTATTTAAACTAAACTGAGCTAGACAATGACATCTCTGAATTCAATAATGAAATGCCTTTAACTGAAAATTGAGTGTTTAATCTTATCATTATACATTACTGACACTCTATCCTCCAATTTGATACTGTTAAGTGCTTTGACACAATCTGTATTGTTAAAAGCGCTATATAAATAAAGGTGACTTGACTTGATGCAGCAGTCATCAGCCGGGTTTCCATTCAAAGTTGTGAATTTAACTTAATTTGGAATAATAACTTAATTGGAATATTACCTAAAACATTTGCAAATAAGCACCATTTCCATCCTCTCCTCCTGCCAGTATACATCTTTCACTCCTCAAACTCACTCTTGCTGTCCCGAGCGATGTCCCTCACAGCCTGAAAGCATTTTAACAGGCAGTGATGTAGAAGCAGACATTGATCTTCCTCTACGGAGGCGGTGCTTATCCACACTCAGGGAGGATAATTAAAAATAACTAATAATTAACTTTCACTCACCAGCCAATTTGGCTGCTAAATTTTTAAGTTACCGGCCATTCATAACTTCTACTAGCCCAAAAAAATAAAAAACAATAGCTCGAGGCTGTCTACACCGGACGTGACAAAGCGACCGTTGCAAATAATTTTGTTTCAGTACTAAGGGTGTGCAATATTGACAAAAACAATGTCAGGGTGGTAAAGGAAGAGGAATCAGTTGCGGGGATAACAGAGATTTATTGAGTTTCAAACACAAAACAGGAACTAGTCACTGTCTGAGAGGGTAACCAGGAGAGATTCCAGCCAGGTCCGTGGGAGAGAAAGTCAGCTCAGCAGGAGGCATCTAGGAAAGGGTTTTCTGAGTGATAGGCAGAGAGCAACAGTCCAAGAGCTACGAGACAGATAAGCTCTCCAATGAACAACAGGGCACAGGAAATGGTGAGGGTGGGAGAGTCCCTGATAGCACACGTACATCTAGGAGACATCTATTTGACATCTGCATTTACATCTGCAAGACGTATTTTTTAGAGTGTTTGCTCATCTGCAATACGTCTATTGGACGTCTCCTTTTAGATGTCAAATAGACGTCTATTAGATGTCTTTAAGATGTTTATGATTTAGAATGTATGTAAAACTGACATCTTACAGACGTCTGTCAGACGTTTGTAGACAGCAGATGCTTTCCAGATCAACAGATCTTTAACAGACATCTTGCAGACGTACATGTGCTATCTGGGAGTGGTTCCAGGAGGATGAAGGCAGAAGCATAGCTGACTGAATTGGGATCTCCTGAAGCAGGTGGGCGAGACTGAAATAGCTTAGCAGCTGGATGGATGAACTAGAAAGGCAGGGAAGCAGGCAGAGCTGGGCCGCAAGGAATGGGAGGGAGGCAGGCAGAGCCAAAGAGGGAGCTGGGGAGCAAATGGGGAAAACCAAAAACAAAAGAAAAACTGAACTAACAGGCAGGAGCTCAAAAAACAAGGAACTACATAGCACAGACCTCTAATCAAAAGAAAAACCCTAAAGTCAAAAGTATAAAATAAATGCAAAGGGAACTAAGCAAGACTAGGCTTGATAACAATCAACAGGGACAAGAGCCAGGTTAACTCAACGCAGCACAGATTCGATCTGGCACAGGACAGAAAACAAGAGGGGAATATAAAGGGTGACTAACGATCTAAAACAGGTGTAAACCCTAACAAGATAATAAGGTAACAAGAGGGGCGGGGTAACAATATACAATAGAGCACATGGCGAACACAAATACCATCTGACAGCCATGTGCTCCAGACAGACCAGGACACAACAAAAACAAACCCAGATCAGACCTTGACACATAATCTCTCAATATTTTCTGAGATTTTATCGATAAAGGTTATTAGACAATGTTTTGCTAAGTGTGTTATTGTGCTGATATCTTAAGGACTGCCGTGGACACTAGGGGCCTGATTCACAATGCATCTGGCATATATTATGCAGTACACACACTGCTGCAATAATTCGGCATGCCCTCTCAGGTGTGTACAAGAGCACTCCACCAGAGTGATCAATGCATCGGAATCTAGATTTCAGAACTCCAATGCATCTCTCCACTACTCCCCTCGTTTTCCTTTGTGCCCTGTTGTATCTTTCATGTGCCTCTGATGCTGGATGAAGAATCGGAGTCATCAACCAAGGTTTTAAGGGGTAGCCACTGTCCCCTGTAAAACACCGGTATTTTCTGCTAACTGAACACAAACGTAACAATGGCATTCCCAAACTAAAATTTTTTATTCATTTTTTTTTTTTTAGCATGTGTTCACTTTTGAAAGAAGACACTAAAAGCATAGAAAACATGAGACTGAAAATTATATAAAATAATAATAATAATAATAATAATAATGTAATATGCAAAATTAATTTGTGGTTGATATGCCCCCCCAAAAAAGTATATATATATTATATACCTAATGGCCACCCATCAGAGATTTGGCCTTCACTGAATTGTTGACCCAGCGCTGAGTTGGTGAGTATGAAAGAATCATGGGTACAATCAGGCCATTTTGCTACAAGGTTTGTTATTTTGGTAACACTTTACAATAAGGTGTCATTTGTCAACATTAGTTAATGTATTAACTAACATGAACAAACAATGAACAATGCATTTATTACACTATTTATTAATCTTTGTTAAGGTTAGTTAATGAAAATACAGTTGTTCATTGTTTATTCATGTTAGTTCACAGTGCATTAACTAATGTTAACAAACACAACTTGTGATTTTAATAATGCATTAGTAAATGCTGAAATTAACATTAACTAAGATTAATAAATGCTGTAGAAGTATTGTTCATTCTTAGTTAATGTTTACTAATGTTGTTAACTAATGTTAACTAATGAACCTTATTGTAAAGTGTTACCGTTATTTTCAGTGAAGCATCACAGACTATCTGGGCATTAATTGAATGAAAATTCTTCCTGTTGACATACAGTTCTTCCTCATCAGATGGTGCCTACAAAGATAAATGTTGAAAGCAAGTTAAAAAGAAATAATGTTAATCTAACTAATTTATGTATTACATATTATTTACCTTAATGGCAATTTGTGTCCCATCACTGCACCCAATACATTTGGAAATGCTGCAATCTCAAAGAATTGATGTTTAATGAGGATTTGCTCTGCCACTGTAGTGTTCTTCACCATTCTGCTGAGAGCCCTTGACACGTTGAAGACAATTCGGCTTACGCTAAATTGACTAATTCCCACAGTATTACTTAAAACTGCTTGAAATGACTCAGAAGCAAAGAAGCATAGGGCAACCATTATCTGCAGTATAACGGGAAGGGGAGAGGACCTTTTTGTTTTTCGCTGCAAATTATCACTCAGAATATGTGCAAGATACATGACTGAGTTTCTTGGAAGCCTATAAAGTCTAAACAGAACATGGTCAGGAAGGGTGAGAGGATCTGCTCGGTCTCTAAGGGGCCTTTCTGGCTCTCTCTCCCTGTTGACAACCCATAGTATTTCCATCTGGAACACAAACATCTAATAAGCCAACTATGCTATTTTATACAAGTAAAATATTGTAGTAGTTCCGGCTTCGCTACTGTTCGGACGCTCCTGCTTATTGCTTTGCACTTCGCTCCCTATTTATGCACTTTTCTCAGATTTCTCTAAGATTTTAACTTCAGCAGATCAGCACAGTGCTCAAACAACACAGTTTTTAGAAAAGGAAGACTCTTTGCCTCCTGCTGCCAGCAGTTTACATTCCGGAGACGGGAAAACACAGCTGCCTACATTCAAACAGACGAGAGAAAATGCCCCTTGTGGAATCCACTTGCTGCATGAACTGCCACAGACTTCTAACAAAGGATTGCGGTTCTTGAAACAAAGTTACTTGCTGGAGCTCCAAAACAGGTGGAACACACAGCAGATCGTCATCACGGACCCCCGCAGCATACAGCTGGTGAATCCTGTGAATCTAGTGAATCTCAACAGTTTATACAAAGTGTAGAGGAACAAGCTGATCAACAGACTAATCGATGGCACAAACAGGGAGCGAGACCCAAAGGCACTCGAGACATCAGATTGTCACGAGTATCTCGTATTGCTGCCGTAGCATCCTCTACCCCGGATACGGCTATGACAAGACTTGTAAACACTGGCATTCTACAACCCCCTATACACCTTGAGA
The DNA here is from genome assembly GCA_036784905.1 of Acrossocheilus fasciatus. Classification (NCBI taxonomy): domain Eukaryota; kingdom Metazoa; phylum Chordata; class Actinopteri; order Cypriniformes; family Cyprinidae; genus Acrossocheilus; species Acrossocheilus fasciatus. The sequence goes on from CM071940.1 coordinate 49,924,333, forward strand.
ACCGATTTGAAGCATTAATGAATGTGGGTGAGGAATCCCCAAATGTGACAAAACATGGATCGTATCAGCCAGCAGCTAACATCGCTACTAACAGGCGCTCAAGGTCGATCAGACAGCGGCACTCAGCTCAGAGTGCAGCCGAGCCCAGGACTCTGATAGTGGGCGACTCTATTATCAGAAACATCAGTAGCAGGACTACAACTACATGCTTCTTTCCTCAAGCAACCGTCTCTGATGTGAACAAGGAACTTCAGAACATTCTGATGAAGCACAAGACTGCAAATCGAGTCATCATCCATGTGGGGAAGAACGATATTCGGAAAGAGCAGTCAGAACTGCTTAAGAAGGATTTCAGTGAACTCTTTGAAACACTTCAAAGACTTGAAGTTCAGTCGTTCATCAGTGGACCACTCCCAGCAAGAGGAACTAACATGTTTTCATGGCTGCTTGGGCTGAATACATGGCTACAAAGAACCTGCAGTACAAAAGGAGTCAACTTCATTGACAACTTCAATATTTTCTGGGGCCGTAGACAACTGTTTAAACTGGACGGCTTCCACCCAAACAAACTTGGTGCGAGAGTGCTAAAGGACAATATCTATTTCTTCCTCCGTCATCCTTCAGTTGTGTGTGCCAATCCACTCAGCCTGGATGGCACGCACACATCTGGACAGAATATGAGTGACCACAGGACTTCATGTCAGCCTCAGAGTCATCTTGTGGTTGACACATCCCACAAGGACACTGATAACACCACGCAGCCAAAACAAGCTTTCCTCATGGAAACTATCCCGGCTGAGCCCTGCCCAACGAGCTCTTCACAGACAGACTGTGACGTACTACAACAGCTCCAAGACTCAGCACCCAAGGACAACTATCTGGAAAACAGCCAGGGAAGCCAGGACAGCATTTCACAGCCACCGGAAACACCAGAGCCAGAGCCCATCTCACCAGACACACTATCCCTCTCTCCAGCATCTCCACTTCTAAGCTTCTCACAGAAAATGGAGGAACTGGTGTATGCTGGGACCAAACTCTCCCACTCGTTCGCTGCAAGCCCCCAGATATCAACTAAAAAACGGCGGGCCCCACAGCCACCAAAGACAGCAGGCCCAGCTCTCCCTCCTCCTCCTGTGAGAGCTCTCCGACTGCTGCCACAACGCCAGGCCCAAACCCTCCTCCATCGGCTGTAGGTGAACCAAAAACAACTGATAACAGCTCTCAGTTATATGTGTTGGGTCCCCGCTATATTAGCAGCAACACTCACAAATGTTCACAGAACAAGCGGGAACCCAGTGTGCCTGTAGCTTTCTCTATCTCTGTTTTATCACGTGATAGAAAGTCTAAGGCCTTCTCAAGCCGTACGGCTGAACCATCTAATCTGTAGCCTGTAATGCGTCAATCTGAGATTGCTGTAGAGACGAAATGTAATTCCATCAAGTTATCATTTTTAAACATTCGTTCACTAAAAAATAAATCATTTCTGATCAATGATCTTATAACCACAAACAACCTGGATTTTATGTTTCTAAATGAAACATGGCTTGAAGACAGCTGCAGTGCAACAGTCCTCAATGAAACAGCCCCTCCTAACTTTAACTTTACAAGTGTCTGCAGGACTGTTAGGAGAGGTGGAGGTGTAGCTGCTCTATTTAAAGATGTTTATCAATGCAAGCAAGTGTCATTTGGTCAGTATTTGTCCTTTGAATATCTAGGTATTGTGCTGAAAGGTGCTCCACGCATTCCTCCAAAATACTCTCCAGCCTTTGTTGAAGAGTTCACAGAACTGTTATCAATGATTTCCTCAGAGTTTGACTGTTTTACTATTGCAGGGGATTTTAATATTCACATAGATAATGCAGAAATCAAAACTGCAAAAGAAATTATTACTGTTTTAAACACTTTTGATCTGATCCAGCATGTGCATGGACCCACACACAATCGTGGACACACTCTAGATTTACTCATCAGTAGAGGTCTAAACATTTCATCCATTGTTGTTAAGGATGTAGCACTATCTGATCACTTCTGTATTTTCTTTGATATATTGATCTCTGTTACCACTGAATCTAGATCTGTCTCTGTCAGAAAGAGATGCATTAACGAGAACACTAGTGCATTATTTATGAAGGCTATATCTTTAACACCAAGCATTTCCGCAGACTCTGTTGATCTTCTCCTGGATTCATTTAACTCAAAAGTTGGCAGACAAAAATCACCATGGAGAAAATCAACAGCAGTTCATAGTATGAAAAGACAATGCAGAAAAGCTGAGCGGATGTGGGCGGAAGACAACTTGAAATTCACTATAGCATCTATAAAGACAGCCTTCATGCTTTCAATGTGGAACTAGCCACAGCTAGACAGACCTTCTTCTCAAACCTTATAAACAGTAACTTAAACAACTCTCGCACTCTTTTTGCTACTGTGGAGAGACTGACAACCCCCCCCCCCCCCCCCCAAGTCAGATTCCCAGTGAAATGCTCTCCGACAGTAAATGCAATAAGTTTGCTTCCTTCTTTTCTGAGAAGATCAATAATATCAGAAAGGAGATTGGCATATCTACTTTTGCAGAGGTCACACAGATTCGACCGCAATTTCAAAAAGAAGTGACTATGTCTGTTTTTGAAGCAATTGATTGCAAAATTTTGAAAGAAATAGTACAGCGCCTTAAATCATCAACCTGCTATCTTGACACACTTCCCACATCTTTTTTCAAAAGTGTGCTTCACTGTTTAGAAGCAGATCTCTTAGAAGTGGTGAACACCTCCCTTCCTTCTGGGACTTTTCCAAACTCCCTGAAAACTGCAGTTGTTAAGCCCTTCTGAAAAAGCGCAATCTTCATAACACAATGTTGAACAGCTACAGACCAATATCAAATCTTCCTTTCATAGGTAAGATTATTGAAAGGGTATTTTTAAATCAGCTGAACAACTACTTAAACTTAAATGGATACCTGGACAATTTTCAATCTGGTTTCCGAGCACATCATAGCCCAGAGACAGCACTCATTAAGATAATAAATGATATTCGCTTCAATTCTGATTCAGGCAAAATATCAGTTCTGGTACTACTAGATAGTGCTGCGTTTGACACTGTTGATCATAACATACTTCTAGAGAGACTGGAAAACTGGATCGGGCTTTCTGGGATGGTACTCAAATGGTTCAGGTCATACTTAGAAGGGAGAGGTTATTATGTGAGTATAGGAGAGCATAAGTCTAAGTGGACGTCCATGACATGCGGAGTCCCACAAGGCTCAATTCTTGCACCGCTCTTGTTTAGCCTGTATATGCTCCCACTAAGTCAAATAATGAGAAAGAACCAAATTGCCTATCACAGCTATGCTGATGATACCCAGATTTACCTAGCCTTATCTCCAAATGACTACAGCCCCATTGACTCCCTCTGCCAATGCATTGATGAAATAAACTGTTGGATGTCCCAGAACTTTCTTCAGTTAAATAAGGAGAAAACTGAAGTCATTGCATTTGGAAACAAAGATGAAGTTCTCAAGGTGAATGCATACCTTGACTCTAGGGGTCAATCAACTAAAAACCAAGTCAAAAATCTTGGGGTGATTCTGGAGACAGACCTTAGTTTTAGTAGTCATGTCAAAGCAGTAACTAAATCAGCATACTACCAACTCAAAAACATTGCAAGAATTAGATGTTTTGTTTCCAGTCAAGACTTGGAGAAACTTGTTCATGCCTTTATCACCAGCAGGTGGATTATTGTAATGGTCTCCTTCCGAAGAAGACCATTAGACAGCTGCAGCTCATCCAGAACGCTGCTGCCAGGATTCTGACTAGAACCAGAAAATTTGAGCATATTACACCAGTCCTCAGGTCCTTACACTGGCTTCCAGTTACATTTAGGATTGATTTTAAAGTACTTTTACTCGTTTATAAATCTCTAAATGGCCTAGGACCTAAATACATTGGAGATATGCTCACTGAATATAAACCTAACAGACCACTCAGATCATTAGGATCGAGTCAGTTAGAAATACCAAGGGTTCACACAAAACAAGGGGAGTCTGCTTTTAGCTATTATGCCGCCCGCAGTTGGAACCAGCTTCCAGAAGAGATCAGATGTGCTAAAACATTAGCCACATTTATATCCAGACTCAAAACTCATCTGTTTAGCTGTGCATTTGTTGAATGAGCACTGTGCTACGTCCCAACTGATTGCACTATGTATAATCACTTTCTATTTTTAAATGTTTTAAATTCTTTTAAAATAAATTTTTTAATCACTTTGTTTTTATTGTTGTGATTTTTATTCTTTTTAATTTCTTATTATTTTTAATGACTATTTCACTTCCTTTTATGTAAAGCACTTTGAATTACCATTGTGTATGAAATGTGCTATATAAATAAACTTGCCTTGCCTTGCCTTGCCTTGCATAGTAGTTACACAGAATGCTATAAGTTTTATAATTTTGTAATGTTTAATATTTAAAAAATGTAACAATATAATAATTTCAATTAAAATCTTACCCTTTATGGATCTACGACTAGTTGGCAGTTATCTTAACTTTAAGAAGTTATTTAAGATGATTTTTAAGAAGATTCTTTTCAAGAATTTGAACTTTTCTCAAGTTTTGTCTTAAGAACAATCTTAAGAAAAAAGATAAAAATATTCTTAAGAAGAATGTTTGGGAATACAAAATATTCTTAAGTTAAAAAATAAGAAGAAAATTTTGTGAATCCGGCCGCTGACTCCTAAATTTTTGATATTCTTCATATTCTGTGTGGCAGTCAAATTAATCTTTTCCAATAAGTTTAAATTGATTCGAGCCTTTTATGGGCATTTTTACCTTTTATAAAGCTCTTTTTTCTGAAAGTGTGCATCATCTTTTGAGTCATATTCTTATATTTAATCGTCAGCGGCGATAGCCTAGTGGTTAGTGCGTCGATATATAGCACATCTGTGCTCACGGCGACCCGATTTCGATTCCCATCTCTAGGTCCTTTCCCGACCCGGCTCCACTCTCTCCACCCAATACTTTCCTGTCTGCTCTCAACTGTCACCCCAACACACACACACACACACAAAATATCTTAAATTTAATCAATCAATTATAATAATAATAATAATACATTTAGGCTGTTACTAAACAAATGAAATCAGTATCAGAAAATTCATCTTTGCAGAAGTTTATGGCATTTAGTTGTATTTTAACATGTTAAAATACTTTAGTGACCCTATATACTTTTTACAAAAAAATTAATCAGAAAACAGGCATTATTTTATATTTTACTATTTTTTTTCTTGTTATATTGTTTATAATGAATATATTGATTTTTAACTTTAAAATATGAAGGAGGGAGAGGGAGGAGAATGATGTCCCGGGTCACTAAAGACCCGAGGTATGCATTTAAGGGTTAATGCAGCTTAGAGGGACGTGGAATGCTTTAACCTGCAGTTACAAATGCATAAATAATGTTTTGGTATTTTAAACATGAAATGTTGAATACTGATATTTAAAATTATTTAAAAAATGAAAAGATACTTTAAATGTGAAATTAAAACTGCCAGTAAGTAGCAGCAAGTCACTGTTAAGTGAGTCAGTGCGACTGAACAGAATCATTTAAACGGTTGATTCATTCAGGAACGAAACACCATCATGTTGCTCAGAGACGCAAAACAGTCCTGTGGCTGTGTTTGGAATTATTTTTGTTGGTGAAATGGAGCAAAAACAACCAATATGGTGTCTAAAACGTGTCTTTTCATATTAACTTATTGTTTATTGAACTGTTGTATAAAATCAATATCACATTTGTAACCAGTTTTTGCGCTAAACCTGCGCAGATTTGGCTTGCATTAACTTCGCCAAGAAATGAATGACTGAACATAACTAACGAAAAGTAACCCTCCAAACTGGCAAGTGATTTGACGACTTTACCCACCACAGTTGATTTTGACCTGCATTTGACGGGTTGGCGGGTGTTAATTTCAAACCCTGTCCACATTATTACATCATAGAGTAGAACATTCCACAAACTGTATTTTTGTTAGACTGCCTTCAATATAAGCTGTTTTTAGACTAACAAGACTGAAGAAGTAGTATTTCTCCTTTCTTAAGGGAATGACTTACGGTTGTTGCATACAATCCCTTAAACCATTCCCTTAGTTAAGGGAAACCGTTAAGTATTTCAGTTGCTTTATGCAACCGGGCACTGAAACTTACAGGATGTTTTTATAGTACAATAACCTCTTATATGACAAAAGATCAGGCGAATTTTGGTTTCTCAGTTCATGACCCCTTTGTAATGTTTTTTGTGTCCTGGTGGACAAGTGATAATCTGTCTCAGTGTTGTGCGCTCCTACTCAGCGGCGTAAAGACCTGTCAATCTGAGTGAACGATCCAATCCAAGCACGCTCCAACTGTAAAACAGTGGCCGATTGGTCTCTAGATATCATCTCTACCCACCATTATCCTAAAGCAAAGTCCCATTGGTTGTTTTGATGTTTTTCAAATGATATTTTCAACACTGCATTATCAAATCCGACACAGTAGGGTGCCGTTAATCCTGTAGCATTATTTGAGCAGCACTTCATTGCGCTCTGTAAATTAGGGATGGGCGATATCTTATCATTTGTGATATAGCGTTGAAAATTCTCCTCACGATAAAAATTTGTCTCCTCGCGATAATAACGATAAGTCTAGTTGATGACGTAGTTTTGTGCGCGACCGATTCACTGTTAAAGTGCGGAGTGAAAACAAGCATGGCGGAAGGCGGACGTGAGGCTGAGGAGGATCTTGTTAAGGAGCTACCTCCACAATTTGGAACTGGTTTGGTTATAGAAAATCAGATGCGGAGTAGAGGCTGACATTTTTTCGGGAATCCCACGGGTCACGGGAATCCCACAGGATGGGAAACAAAATCGCTACAAATCACGTGATTGGGACGGTACAGGAAAAAATGTCATCGGGAGTGGGCGGGACCGGGAATAGTAATGATACCCAACTTTATACACAAACATACCTTTTATATAAATAAACTATAAACTGTATATTTTAATTCGGAACTAGTTGCCCTGTTTCGCTCTCCTCCTGTTTGCTTTGGTGTCGCTGGTTAAGTGAATGACGCAGTCCGTGACAGACAGATCGTTGTAGCATATTTGCTTTATGAGATGAACATAATAAATCATAACGGGTTATCAATTATATATCCATCTTCAGGAATTAGCTGTAGTATTAATAGTACAATAGAATGATTAGTTCGTCCGCAGTACGGACCCTTCTATTGACTTTAAGGAAAATTATTCCTCTGGCCACGACAAATAATTTTCTTAACGAAGCAGTGCTCCGAGCATTGTTGCAAGATCGGACGTTAAAGTGACTTAGTTCTGAGAGCAGCAGACACAGACAACCAAGTGTGAATACATATGGATGTTTATTAAACTACACTACAGGGGAACATGTAACATAGAACTAGACACAGACATACACACATTAAACATAGATGCCAACGCAAGGAAGGCATAGAGAGAGAGAGAGAGAGAGAGAGAGAGAGAGAGAGAGCGCTCGCGCGCAAGAGAAGCATGGCAGGATTCTAACTAACTAAAACCTGGGTTTGAACCATTAGAAAATCATATCACCTTAATTAAAAGGGGTCGAAGCCTAGAAGCGCATCTAGATAGTTAACAAGCGGTTACTTGCATGGTTTTTGTGGGTGCTGAGTAAAGTATCCTGGTGCATGTATAATGCGTAGATTCCCGGGGGGGATTCCTTTTGGAGTAAAAGCTTCGTCCTTCCAGCCATGATTAGTCCGAAGTGAGTTCCCAAAGTTACCGAACTTAAAATTGCCAGAAGATCGGGCTCCCCGGAAGGGGAGCCGCGAGGTTTCCCAGGTGATAAATGTGTCTCCGGCGCGCTTTTGGTAGAAGAGAGAGAGAAAACTGCGCGTGGCCTCTTTAAAGTCTGCGAAGAGTCACGCCTTTCAGGATGGGCTTGACCAATGAGAAAGGCTGAATTTCCAAGCGGGAGTTTGGAAATACTGGGGGTTTTATGGCCCTTTGTCTGAGAGCATGGTAATTTCCAAAAGGGGTTGGATTGAAAGTTATTATACAAACTATTAAAGATTCTTAGGACACTGATATGTTGCATAGGTATCAACACGTAATATTCGCTCTCACTTAGATCATCCGAAGACGAATTGATAGAGACCAAACATGTTACAGTCAGTGATATTAACTAGTGATCTATTATAAGCATGCATAAAACAGTATAAAGTACACAAAAACAGTAATAATATACACAATGACTTAATGATATGTGTGCTCATTCAAAGAAAGGTTTTTCTATGAATTAATTAGAGAAGAGTCCATTTTATGGCATAATGTCCTTTTCCTAAAGTGGATATGAAGTGAGTTTTTCGTGACCATTTGCATTCCTTTGAGCAATAAGTGTTATCTGATGGGTTGCCATGGCACCGGGGGTGGTCTGGCGGCGTCTGCAGACATAGGGGCACCTAAGAATGTGTATTGGGTGAGGGGTCTGTGATTATTTGTTAATCTAATAACTAGTTTCATTTGTTAAATCAAATGAGAAATTGTGTCTGATTGGTCCAAACGCTACATAATTCCCCTCTTTCGAACGTTGTTGTCCATCCAGTAGACAACAACGAGCGACGTTAAAGATGCAGAACAATCAGACTTGCACCTGCCACTCATGGCTGGGAGACAGTGGTGGCTCTCTGGCTGTTGGTTGCCTCCAGGAGTGGTTGTGGTGCCGTGGTGGATGCTGTCAAGTGGAAAGCTGTGGAAATGTAGGCTGTAGTAAGGTGCGGATCCTCGAGCTGGTGCAGCAGGTGTCGAGGCAGTGTCAGCTGTCATCCCGAAGTGAGTTGGTCCGGGTCAGATGGTTGTTGATGCTGTTAGCCAGAAGGCTATCGGTGGTACCCGTGGTGTTGAACAGCCGGGTTAGACTCTCACTGGTGAGAGTGCAAGTGGTTCCAGGGGTCGCAGGGAATTGTTATGGAGATTTTGTAGGGTGAAGAGAGTTTCAGACTGACCTAGTGATGATGGCAGGAGGGCAGCAGGTGGTTGTTAGCCCTCTGTTCTGCTGGATATCACCAGAAATCTGATGTTTGCGGTGTCGCTTTGCTTTTGTGGCAGCACCAACTTGAGCTTGCCTGAGTTGTGTTGGTAGAGGTTTCGCTGTTGGGCATGTGGGCCCGTTGCTCAACCCAACGTTGTCTGGCTGCTTCTGGGGTGTCGACTGGTTTTAAGGGATGCTCTTCCCTTGGAGGGGTCTGATGCTGTGTTGCGTCAGGCAAGGAGTCAGAAGTTTGTCCTTCGCAGTACTCCTCGGTTGAGTCTATTTCAAGGAGCTCTTTTGCCAGTATCAGAAGCTCCTGTAACTCAGAAGTAGGCGCGTCCGGCTGTCCTTGTGCAACATCCGTTTGGCACCTGTGTGAAGGGTGTGGAGGAGGATGTTGTGGGGGACTGTCGTTGGACATACCATGGTGTTTGCAGGATGAGGATGGCCTTTTCCATGGTTCCTGCCAGTGGCTGGTCTGGGACCTGGGTCTGTTGCCATGGCAACGGCTCTTTCCTCTGCTGGCTAGTGGCTTTCTGTAGAAGGGCCTGGCATTGTGGCAATGCTGGGTGCCTTCTGGCGCCTGTTTTGGATTCTGGGTTGTGCAGTTCAGATTCAGTGGGGTCTTACAAACACCTTTGGTAGAGGCCTTGTGCTTGTTAAAGGCCTTCTGTGTCGGGTCACGCAGTTGTTGAACTGGCATTGTGGGGCAGGCCCTAATGCGTATATGGTGACTTACAATGGGGTGGAGGTTTCGGATGAAAAGGCTCTTAAAGCCAATGTCTTCCTCCATCCCAGGTTCACTGCGAGCTCCGTAGTAAGCTCGTCGAAGCCTGTGGTAGTAATCACGGAGAGTTTCATGACGGCCCTGTTCGATGTCTAAGGTAGCGATCAGTCCGTGTTCAAATTCTGGGTCTGAGAATTCCTTTATGATAGCTTGTTTAAGCTGCTGGTAGTCCGATTGGATGTGTCCTGGCTGTCGAGCCAGGAAGCGTTGCACTTCTGGGCTGCAGGTGATCCAGAGTAGATAGAGTCCATCTTGGTGGTTCACACTGGTCCACGGCTGCAGGAAAGAGTCAATCTCTCTTAAGTAAGAGTAGACATCATATTCTCCTGCCAGTTCTGGCGTGAATGCAGGGATGTTTCTGGCCATTCGGTTGAGGTCTTTGAGTGTCACTTCATGTGCTGTTTCAGGGCTCGCCTGAATAAATCCCTTTCCTTCTGCAGCTGCAGAGGTTTTCAGGAAGCTGATTTGTGAAATGTTAGGCAGAAGACTTTGGCTCCCCCCTTCGTATCTGTGTACAGGAGTGAGGGGATTTGCCCTGCTGGCTGTGTGACGTGCAGCAGGGTGCCTTTTATTTGAATCCATGCACAGCCGGTAGGACTGTTTCAGTTCTCTCTGAACCATGTCAAGCTCCTCGTTACTGCTGCAGAATTGCTGAGTCAAAGTTTGGACTTCAGCTCTGGCTGCATGTAGATGGCCTGCTAAGGCCTTAGTTCTGGTGTCCCTATCATTAAGTTCCACATACGCTGTTTTTAACAGTGTCTTTGTGTGAAACAATTCTCTTTCCAGGTCCTGTCTGGTGGCTTTTTCATACTGCGCTTGGTGTCCAGCACATGGTGGGTTGTGGGTATGCATTGACCTGACCCCCCTTTGTCACTGTGTCACCACAAGCTTCAGCGCAGAGTGGGCATCAGGGACACATTATGCAATGTTGCTCAGCACATGTAGCATGTGTGTGACGTCATGCCGCAGTTTGAGGGCTGGAGCCGCAGAAAGTCGAGTAGATGTGATAGGGTGGATGGAGGGGTTAGGGAGGTGGTAGAGAATAAGCTTTATTGTTCAGTTAGAGGTTTGCATTTAGGCAATGACGTTTATGGATAGCTCTTAAGTTAGTGTCAGGGCTGCAAGGTGGGTACCCTGGAGGTGAAAGCTGGTTTCATTCTGGTTACGGCTGCCATGTCCTGGGTGGGTCTTGGGTGAGGCCGTAGCTCACCATGCAATGCACTTGCGATGTTGTTGCACGCCTGGTACAGGTGTTGGTGCTTGACTGGCTTCCTGTTCATTGTGGCAAACTCATCTTTTTCCTAGCCACGGAGGTGGCGTGTGAAGCTGAGATTGGCATAATTTGAGTCTGTGTAACTGAGGAGTTCTTTGATGCAGTTCTTGTGAACTGATGCGATTTAAAGGGTTATCAGGATGGCTGTCACTTGTACTGTGATGACTGGGAGTCCAGCTTGAAGTGTTGCTGTGGTAGACTGGAGAATCACTGGAGGATTCGTGAAGTGCAGAGCTGGGCTCTTTTGTCATCTGAGTAGTTAGTGCCCCGGTGGGAGCAGTGTTCTGCTGAAGTGGGCACCCCCCTTTAGTTCTGGCCATGTTGTTCATGTAGACCAGGACTAAGGCAGTAGTTGGTGAATCCAGCTGTAAGATGAAACTCCTTGGGATGAGGGTAAATCAAGCATGGTGTAGAGTGCAGATGCCATTTGAGTTTGATGATGTAATGTGGTCTTGAGTGAGTCCACATAGCTGACATCAGCTCTGCATCGTTGCTTCTTGTGAAGAGCAGCTTTGGCACTGGCCGTTGTCGACAGGTGCAGGATGTCTCTTAGAAAAGGGGGTGTGGCTTAGAGTGGGGCCAGGTTCCCTCCATCCCCTTGAAGGTGTGTGCTTGAGGGTTTGGCTACGCTGTCTGTGTGTCACACTGTCGCTGTCCGTTCCCCTTTTGTGTATGCTGGTAGTGCAGTCTCATATTTTTGCCAGTGTAAACATCTGGTATGGTCTGGCCAGGCGTTCTTGCACTTTACACTTGTGCACTTGCTTGCGAAAGGCAGGTCTGGTGTGTGCTCGTGAGTGCTTTGAAGCGTGTGAGGCTTCAGGCCATGTCCTCATGGCTGGCTGTGAGATTTTCCCGTGACCTCTGTGACCTGGCTGTGCACTTCAGATGAGTTGGCAGGCTGGAAGTGTGAACGTTCCCGCACTTGAGGCTAATTCTCTGAATGCTTAAAGTCCCTCAGGCTCAAAACCATACGACAGGTCCATGTTGGTGAAAAGAGGGCCGGTGTCCATTTGGGGTTGTGTACACAGGGTGTACGGTCTCATGGAGCTGATGGTCAGGTGCAGGAGAGTTGACCGTGTGTTTATTTTGGCTTGTCGTGGGCGGTCAGCCGTCTGCTGATGTTCTGTTTGGGTGCCATGACCATCTGACATTAGGATGGATGTCTCTGTTGTGAGAGACTATTTGACAAGATCTGGGCGTTTCTTTTAGTAGGAGGGCTTTCTGGTAAGTTTCTTATGCCACTCGCAGTTAAAAGGAGTTTTGAGAGTCTGATATATCCTGTTTGTGCTGCTGGGGAGGCCACGTTTTATGTCCTCAGGATCTCTGTTGCTGGCTCGTGTGCACTCCAGCGTCAGTTCTGGGTACTGTGCAGGGATAGGCAGGATTTTACCAGTCTTTATGGAGGCAGCGCTGTGTTGTCTGTAGGCCACATGGGCTGAGTTCCGCAGATGTCAGGTGGTCATTGTGCGGAGGAAGACCATGGAGCTTGAATGGTGACTCACAATGTGATGCGGATTTTTGGGAGGAGGGAAGGTTCTGGAGTTGAGGCCTTCCTCCCTTGTGGCCTGTTCTGTTGTCTGCCGTAGACTCAGAGCTGGCTGTAGCAGGCTTCTTGTAAGTTTTGTAATCCGCTTTGACAGTTTCAGACTGCTGGTACAGGATGTTGTGTTTCAAGGCTGGAGGTGGTCCTGAGCAGATAGTCTGTCTCGTGTGGTCACATTGGGCAGAGTTCGAGCATAAAAGTTCGTGTTTTGCAGGCAGGCAAGTGTGGTGGCCTTCTGCAGGCCAGTTGGTTGGCGTTTGAAGTTGCCTCGTCGCTGAGCAGAGACTTGGATTTCAGCTCGGCTGCTTGCAGGTGGCATTCACAGGCATTGTTTCAGTTCGCCTGGGTCATTACTTAAGAGAGCTTTAGCCTGCTGAAGCCTCTCTGGCTTCTATTCCGGCTGCTCTCTGTGCTCAGTGTCTGTGTGGGTTTTGTAGAGGCATCCTGAAACTTTCTACTTCCTCTTGTAGCTCCTTGTCCTCTTCATCCGCTGTCATTTGCTGGTCCAGCTGGTCTGGCGGTTCTGCACGCGCTCCTGGTTTTCCGGGCCTCCTTGTGGTTGAAGCATCTTTCGCTTGGCTTTAACTGGATGATGCGGTTGTAGGCAAGAGCACCGATGATCCTGGCTGGCTCTCTGTGGCCGTAGCCCTGGTTTGATCATGGTCTGTCTGCCAGTTCAGGTTGTCATCCAGCTGTTTCGCTCAGGTGCTGTAGATCAGGAGTGGTCCCGGACCGGAGGGCGTCTGTTGCAGTGCTTAGCCAAGCCGGATGATCTGGACACAGGTGGAGCACAAGTGGAGAGGGAAAAACACAAGACACCAATGCAAGTCCGCACAGATTTAGTGAGCTAAAATATTTGGGCTATGTGTTGCATGATTAACTGGTGTGATCAGTTAGTGACGCAAACTAAACGCTTACATATCGTGGCTGCTAAGGCAGGAGTGAATAATTGGTGTGAGTGAGCACCCAAAACTATGGGTAACACTGTTGATGGGTGATAACCTAGGGGGTCATTTAATGACTTAGGCTATTTGGTTTATCAACGTTATTACCAAGTATTTTCTGATGGTTCAAACAGGTTCGGTCTCCGGGCCCACAAAACAACCAAAACAAACAGAACCGAAATTAATTAAAAAAAAAAAAATATAAAAAAAATAAAAATAAAAATCAAAGTTCAAATTTAGAAAGGAATAGTGGGAAATCAAGGGCTTACTACCACCTCTAGGGGCTGTGACAAGGACTGCGGAGCGGGGCTCTTGTACTGCCTAGGGAGGTGATGAGAGAGATAGCTGGACAGACCAAGCACGCTAAAGCAGAGAGGCTCTCTAGTCCTCTTCACGTTTCATATTGAGTCAATGGCTATATCTGAGGTGTTGTTAGGCTTGGTGATGAGCTGAGGTTACCCAGGTGAGCCCCAGTGATTGGGCCGTCTCCCTTGACTCTCCCGAGCACGCAACTGCAGGGGCTCCTGATCACTCGCACCCATGGCACCCGGTGGCAACCACTCAAACAGCACTGCCTTTTGGCACAATGTTGCATCACTCAAGTGAGGGAGGCTCAACGACTAGCTGGCACAGCCAAAATTGGGTTTCGCCTGTGGGTCCCAAGTTACACGGACCCCTTTTGGGCCTCGAACTATGGATGAGTTCGCTCCTCTCAAAAGGGTGGACCACCGTGTAACTTCACAGGGTACTTAACCAAAATTGCCCTTATGTGTCAGTCAGTATGGTTGATACAACACTTGAGGTCCCCATTGCTGATGTCGTGCTGCGTGTTGCCACTCGGAGTACAGGGGCAGAGGTATCCGAGGCGCCCCCCCCCAGTACATGTCCGGTAGGTCAGGCAGACGAGTCCAGTCCCCGAGAATTCCCCATGGATGATACCTAACTGGGAACATTGAGAGGGGACAACAGAAAGATTAAGCGTCTAGGATGAAGCAGCTTGTGGCTAGCATTACCTATGCCTATAGAGGAAGGAGAGGAAAAGGGTAACAAAATAAAATTGAAAATTGAAGCAAAGTTAAAATGTCCTAATTGCGTAGGAAAATAAATGGGAAATTGTTTTAAATAGATTTAAAATCTAAGTAAATTCAATTTTGCTCAATAGGTGTAGCTAGACTTAACTACAGACTGGAGTAGATGAAATAAAACAAGCCCAAATAAAATAAATAAATAATTGCTGCAAATAACACGGTAAAATAAAATACACAAATCAACCAAAGCATGTGGGGGAGACCAAAGTAATTGATAGCTCAGCAGAAGGTGGAACAGAAAGAAACTGTAGAGGTAGGAGTTCTGTTACACTTTACACACACTGTCTCTAAGTGTCAGTCGGATGCTAACAGCTAACAGCTGAGGTAAGGGCTTTAGCTCCTATCCATGTAGGGCCGTTAGCGCGGTAGCTTTGGCTACATGCAATGGTCTGTTTACATTAGTCTGTGACGTATGCGCTGTCTTTAGTTTGAACCGGAAAGGGCTCGCTATCGCCTTTCGGGGTCAGGCGTTGCTAAGAAACCGATGCACGCTTAACAACCGGTGTGTGCGCGAAGCACGTGAGCCAGATGTAAACATGCATGGGAATCTCGCGCTCATCCAGTCGAGCTGTCGTTCACACTTCATTCATAACTTACACAGCGCGTTCACTTCACAGACAATGGCAAAACATTACACCATTAAATCGACCAATTGCATCACATCAGTGGATTAATATGCATGCAATGACACGCGACAATAAGCAGATGAAATACTGTAGTGAGATTTTTTTTATCACACAGCTAAAATTTAAGCCGCTGTCCTGAAGAGATTTTATCTGTTCAGGAGAGACTTACGCAGTTTACCACGAAACCCGCAAGTGGGGATTTTCTTTACCCAATATCAAATAGATTTAATCTAAAACGCACTGCCGATCTGACATTTACTAGTTGGATATGGGACTTATGCTGTTCAAAACTGAAAATGGGGATTCTTCGCCCAAGATCATAACTTTAGTATATAAAAAAAAATAATTATATATATATTTATACGCACTGCCGATCTGGGATTTCTTCGCCAGCTATATGGGACTTGTGCGGTTGTTGCAACAATTACTTGATCAAGATTTTAAGACTCCCAGTTATCATTAATCCGACACTGACCTGCAGTAAGATTAATGTTGCTCGGGCGAGGGGGCACGCATTAGTTAGCTACGCTAATGGTTAAACCCCGGGAGTAATAGTCTAGTTGTATGGCATCGGAACACCAATGGCATCAATCTAGCTACATATAATATAAGGCCTTAATTTTAAGATAAGCGAGGAACATCGCTCGCTATCTTCTTCGCGCTAAAAGAGGGTTTCTTCGCTCGATTTAGGGCGGTTAAAGTAGCATTAAGACACACTATAAAAGGTTTCTTCGTTTTATAGGGTCAAATTTATAAACAGTTAACTTAAGCCATCTTCTTCGCGCTAAAAGAGGGTTTCTTCGCTCGATTTAGGGCGGTTAAAATAGCATTAAGACACACTATAAAAGGTTTCTTCGTTTTATAGGGTCAGATTTATAAACAGTTAACTTAAGCCATCTTCTTCGCGCTAAAAGAGGGTTTCTTCGCTCGATTTAGGGCGGTTAAAATAGCATTAAGACACACTATAAAAGGTTTCTTCGTTTTATAGGGTCAGATTTATAAACTACAGTTAACTTAAGCCATTAACAGTGGCTGGTTTCTCAGCGAGCAACTCGTGAACTGTTAAGGCACGGAAAGTGGGCGTGTAGCCTACATTCATTCACAAAAAGACGCAGTTGGATAGTAGTCTTGGTTTGAATAAACACACATAAGAAACACACAATTGTTACTGAGTCTGCTCACAGAACTAGGTTTAAAACGTTGCTCTAAATTTCTCCACCATCTGTAGCATATTTGCTTTATGAGATGAACATAATAAATCATAACGGGTTATCAATTATATATCCATCTTCAGGAATTAGCTGTAGTATTAATAGTACAATAAAATGATTAGTTCGTCCGCAGTACGGACCCTTCTATTGACTTTAAGGAAAATTATTCCTCTGGCCACGACAAATAATTTTCTTAACGAAGCAGTGCTCCGAGCATTGTTGCAAGATCGGACGTTAAAGTGACTTAGTTCTGAGAGCAGCAGACACAGACAACCAAGTGTGAATACATATGGATGTTTATTAAACTACACTACAGGGGAACATGTAACATAGAACTAGACACAGACATACACACATTAAACATAGATGCCAACGCAAGGAAGGCATAGAGAGAGAGAGAGAGAGAGAGAGAGAGAGAGAGCGCTCGCGCGCAAGAGAAGCATGGCAGGATTCTAACTAACTAAAACCTGGGTTTGAACCATTAGAAAATCATATCACCTTAATTAAAAGGGGTCGAAGCCTAGAAGCGCATCTAGATAGTTAACAAGCGGTTACTTGCATGGTTTTTGTGGGTGCTGAGTAAAGTATCCTGGTGCATGTATAATGCGTAGATTCCCGGGGGGGATTCCTTTTGGAGTAAAAGCTTCGTCCTTCCAGCCATGATTAGTCCGAAGTGAGTTCCCAAAGTTACCGAACTTAAAATTGCCAGAAGATCGGGCTCCCCGGAAGGGGAGCCGCGAGGTTTCCCAGGTGATAAATGTGTCTCCGGCGCGCTTTTGGTAGAAGAGAGAGAGAAAACTGCGCGTGGCCTCTTTAAAGTCTGCGAAGAGTCACGCCTTTCAGGATGGGCTTGACCAATGAGAAAGGCTGAATTTCCAAGCGGGAGTTTGGAAATACTGGGGGTTTTATGGCCCTTTGTCTGAGAGCATGGTAATTTCCAAAAGGGGTTGGATTGAAAGTTATTATACAAACTATTAAAGATTCTTAGGACACTGATATGTTGCATAGGTATCAACACGTAATATTCGCTCTCACTTAGATCATCCGAAGACGAATTGATAGAGACCAAACATGTTACAGTCAGTGATATTAACTAGTGATCTATTATAAGCATGCATAAAACAGTATAAAGTACACAAAAACAGTAATAATATACACAATGACTTAATGATATGTGTGCTCATTCAAAGAAAGGTTTTTCTATGAATTAATTAGAGAAGAGTCCATTTTATGGCATAATGTCCTTTTCCTAAAGTGGATATGAAGTGAGTTTTTCGTGACCATTTGCATTCCTTTGAGCAATAAGTGTTATCTGATGGGTTGCCATGGCACCGGGGGTGGTCTGGCGGCGTCTGCAGACATAGGGGCACCTAAGAATGTGTATTGGGTGAGGGGTCTGTGATTATTTGTTAATCTAATAACTAGTTTCATTTGTTAAATCAAATGAGAAATTGTGTCTGATTGGTCCAAACGCTACATCGTTAACAGCTGGTCTATGTGGTAATACACACAATCGTTCATCGATCTCAAATATGGCTTTTCATCTGAAAGATGCATGTAGTAGCAACTTTACATGGCCGCTCAATATGATGTTAACCTAGAGAAATATGCGCTATTGAAGTGTTTGTGTGTAGAGTGGAGCTGAATAGCGCGCTCGCTGCAGAACAGGCACCGGTGCGCCCACTTGCTTTTAAAATATCCGTAATTTTTGGTCATACAGATAAAAGTAGCCTAATACATCTTTCGAATCTGTAAAGACTACGTTTATTTGTATACACTCAGAATAACAACGAAACGTTGTGCTTTAAAGCAAACAGGGTGCGCTTTAGGTCTCTGAGCGAGAAACTTCTGTCTTTGAAAAATATATCTATAGAGAGTGAAATGTCTACTATCAAATGAAAAAACTAAATTCAAATAGTAAATGTGTGTGTTAGCATGGATGATTTAGATAAAATTTAATGTGTGCAACGTAGCCTACACTTTGCATAAACTGGCTTTCAGTTCAATATAATAACAAAAAACTACATTTTGGGTTTTTATTTATTTTTGTCAGTCCTGTCTCGTGCCCATATTTGGTTTGTTCCTGTTCCTGTCATTATGAGTTGATTAGTCGCCATCCGTGTTTGATTTGCTCCCCACCTGTTTCAGTTCTCCTCCCTTGATTTCCTTGTGTTCATAAACCCTGTGTTTCGCTGTTAAATGTCAACCTGTTTGTTTGGATGTTCCGTGTCTCCTGTATTCCCGAGTTAATAATAAATCTAAGTTTTTGTTATCCCTCGTCTCCTCGTCTCCCTGAATCCAGAAAGGAACGTGACAGAACGGCTGACCGAAACTCAACAGTGGCCGCAACGCCAGTTTACCCCGGTTTGTTTTTTCCCTTTTTGAAAAGTTTTTTGTTGTTCCTGTTTTTGTTTTGGTCTTCGCCCTTGCCCTACGGAATCTCCCGTTCTACGAGTATGCGGCCGAGTTCTGTAAGCTCGCGAGGGGAATGCCGCTGGAAGACGCGGGCATTCTCCATCTTTTCCGGCTCGGAGCCAATCTCCACCATCCCATGGAGCTCCCAGACGCCACGGGACTGTGTTGGAGAGAGGCTATTTACCGGTGTCTGGGAAGCGTCCGGGCCCGAGCCGGAACTAGCCCACCATCCGCGGCCCCCCCTCACCAGCCGCCAGCCGCAGCTCACGGAAGCCTGCCGCCGTTCGTGGCCCACGCAAGCCCGCCGCCGTCCGCGGCCCCCTCTCACCAGCCGCCGATCGCGGCCCACTCAAGCCAGCCGCCGTCCGCGGCCCACTCAAGCCCGCCGCCGTCCGCGGCTCACGCAAGCCGGCCACAGGTACCCCTAGGACTATTGGTGGAGTATGAGGGGATGTTGTGCCCGCCAGTGCCGGCCCCTCGCTAGTGCCCGCCAGAGCCTGCCCTTCGCCATGGCTCCAGAGCACCTGCCCTTCGCAAGTGCCCGCCAGAGCCTGCCCTTCGCAAGTGCCCGCCAGAGCCTGCCCTTCGCAAGTGCCCGCCAGAGCCTGCCCTTCGCAAGTGCCCGCCAGAGCCTGCCCTTCGCAAGTGCCCCTCTCCGCTGGTCCCGTCCAGCACCGCGCTGCAAGAGCGCCCCCTTGAATCCGCGCTGCAAGAGCGCCTCCCTGTCTTCGCGCTGCAAGAGCGCCCCCCAGAGCCTGCGCCACGAAAGCGCTTCCCTGTCTCCGCGCTGCCAGAGCGCCCCCTTGAATCCGCGCTGCAAGAGCGCCGCCCAGAGCCTGCGCTGCCAGAGCGCTCCCCTGTGCCTGCGCCACGAAGACGCTTCCTAGAGTTTCCGCTGGTCCCGTCCAGCACCGCGCTGCCAGAGCGCCCCCCAGTGCCTGCGCCACGAAGGCGCTCCCTAGAGTCCGCTTCCCCTGAACCCCAGCCCAGGACCACCTCTAATTTCCCCAGGAAAATTTTGGGGGGGGGGGTAGTAGGGCCCCTGCCAGAGGGGCCGAGGTCTCTGAGGCAGATCCGCCATGGCATCCCGACTCCCCTGACCCGCCATGGCCGCCCGAGTCCCCTGACCCGCCATGGCTCCCGGAACGGGCGCCGCCCTGGAGGCCGTCTGTGTCTCCTGTTCCCTAGAGGCCTCCAGAGCACCCACCCCCTTTTCTGGGGAGTAATGTCAGTCCTGTCTTGTGTTTCCCCTCCTCTCGTGCCCATATTTGGTTTGTTCCTGTTCCTGTCATTATGAGTTGATTAGTCGCCATCCGTGTTTGATTTGCTCCCCACCTGTTTCAGTTCTCCTCCCTTGATTTCCTTGTGTTCATAAACCCTGTGTTTCCCTGTCTCTATGTCAGCTGTTAAATGTCAACCTGTTTGTTTGGATGTTCCGTGTCTCCTGGGGCCTGTACCATGATGGCAGATGAACAAATTCAGAGTTATAGGATAAGTTTTGACTTGACAAAACCAAACCACTCCAATCTGGCTTTGTTGGTACCATGAAGCTGATCATCAACTTTCTCTGTCAACTCAGGCTTGAATGTGTGACATCAGTGGTGAACAACCAATCACAAAACAGAGCAAGTGTGATTCACTTCTCGCGAGAGAGTCAGCGAGATTCAAAACTCTTTTGTTAAAGGTTAAGAGATTAAAGAATATGAGGAATTTAAACGCATTTCCACTGAATTACTTGTCCATGAAAGAGGACAAATAAAGGAAATGATCTTGCTCTATCAGTGCAGTCACAAGTGAAACTTGTGAAGTTAGTTTATATAGTTGATAATATATAGCGATAGAGACTCAAACATGTAAGGTCACATGTAGCCATTTTTAAAGTGTTATCTATTGATTCTACCACTTATTTATATTGAATATGATCTGTATATATTAATATTCATTTAAAATAAATTCTTTATAATAATTGTTAAACTAAAAGTGTTTGTGTAATGGAGTAATAATAATATGTAAATTGTAATGATCATATAAAGCCAGACAATTTTGTTGTTGTTGTTTTTTTTAAGGTACTTCATAGTGACCTTTAATTTGTAGGAAGAGAAACTGGGGGAGTGACTTTTGTTTGTGTCAGACGTGTGTCACTTTACTCACATCCGATTGGTCCAATTTCAGTTTGCGATCTCTAACTCAGAACATAACCTGCCCCAGAGCAGATTAGTTGTGCAGTGTAAGTTACTATGGTAATGAACGCAGCTAAAAGCCAAGCCACTTTCATGGTACCTAAAACCCAGGATTGGTGCAAACTAAACCGAAATTTACCTGGCTAGCCAGCTAATCCGGCTTCATGGTACAGGCCCCTGTATTCCCGAGTTAATAATAAATCTAAGTTTTTGTTATCCCTCGTCTCCCTGAATCCAGAAAGGAACGTGACAATTTTAGGTGGGCACGCTGTCATCTGTACTATATTTTTACTGTAACTGACAGATTTTGGCCAAAAATAAGTTAATAAAAAAATAAAAAAATAAATAAAAACAGGAGTGGGAGGGAATGGGAGTAATCCTTCCGGGAGTGGAAATAAATACTTGAAATTGTCGTGATAAATTTTTTAGGCCATATCGCCCATCCCTACTGTAAATGTTATTTTAAGATCTATGCGCTGTGTAATATTGTGTATGGGCACTTTTGAATCAAGATCAACTGATCTAATATTTACTGTGTTTTAGTGACATTTCACAAAACCAAAACGTGGCACAAAGCCTAACGTGTGTATGGTTTATACTTGTGTACATGACATTTTTCTTGCAAAAACTTTGGATAGTTTGGTCTCTAACCTAAACAAATATAGCTTGTTCTAGTCTGCTAGTTGAGATCTTGATATTTGACAATTCTATCTGTTATGGTCACAATTTTTTTTATTTCAAACTATGAAAATGAACCCATTTCTAATATGTCAGGAAATGTAAAAGCTTTTATTAAGAGTCAATCAAATTCCCTATATTCACTGTAAAGCTAAGCTTCTTAGCCTTAAAATGACTTTGGACTTAGGACTTTTGTCTTGTATGTCTGAATTGGTTGCCCATAGATGTTGCAAATATGGCTGCCGAGTGACTTTCCTTGACCGAGTCATTGCTACAACTTATCGCTGTTTTATGGCGCTTTTCCACTGCATGGTATACGGCATGGTACGGCTTGCTTTGCCGCTTTTTCACAGCACAGCTCACTTTCTGCCACTTCTCCACTGCATGGTACGGCACGGTATGATTCGGTACGGCTCGCTTAAATAGTACCACCTTGTTGAGGTTCCAGGCGAGCCATACCGATACTAAAATGTGACGTGTTAAAGGAACACTCCACTTTTTTTGAAAATAGGCTCAGTTTCCAACTCCAACTTCCAACTGAGTTTTACCGTTTTCGAATCCATTCAGCCGATCTCCGGGTCTGGCGGTAGCACTTTTAGCATAGCTTAGCATAGATCATTGAATCTGATTAGAGCATTAGCATCTCGCTCAAAAATGACCAAAGAGTTTTGATATTTTTCCTATTTTATTTACAGCCAGGTAACTACACTGAACAAAATTATATACGCAACACTTTTGTTTTTGCCCCCATTTTTCATGAGCTGAACCTCCAGAATTTCATGTACAGTATACAGCACATATTTTAGGTTAAATAAGTTAGACAACTTCCAATAAACCATTGACAAACTGATAGCAAACCCTTTACAAAGCTATCAAAACAAAACCTCTCATCTACACATAAAGATGTGATTAAAAGCCCAAACTTTCATAAATAAGAGCTCAAGCTTCAGAGTTAGCCTAGCATACCTTGTCTGAAAACAGATGCTAGCGAAGATGCTTTTTTGAAGACTGTAAAACATTTCTGTGAAGTAAATATTCAACAGAAACATGTCAGTTACATGTAAGAAAGTGTCTGGAACAGCTGTGTGTGATATTTGTGTGATTTTAGAGACTAAACTCACCTGAAAGCAGTGAAAACAGCAGCGAGAGACGGAGATTTACTGTTCGTCAGTTACAGTGTTGCGCACCGTTTCCATGGCAACTCCCTCCGCTCCAGCGTTTGAATGAGACTCCAGTATTCAGCGCTTGAGTCCATTTAAACATGTCACAGTCATGCAGCATTCACTTACCTCTTAAAATCCTTCTTTAAATCGCGAATTTGAAACTCATTTTGTAGTTCTACGACCAATACATTATTGCAAAATGTATGATAGTGGGATAAATAAAAGTTTTAAAAAAATTATATTTTAAGATTTGTATCACTCAGCCTTTTTATTTCATTTTAAAACATGATTTTTATACTAAACTTTGCTTTTGCTAAATAACTAGCCTAATAAATTTTTTTGAGTCATGCAAAACAGCATTAAAATAGGAGTAAAAAGTATAAAAGAACTGATCTACTGGTCTTTTTTAATTAAAAAAACACCACAACAATATTTATAACTAAAAATTAATACTTTATTGAGCTTTAATTGAACACAACTAAAAGAAAATGAGTCTGGAATGAGTTCTGGACCAGGCAGCAAGGAACATTTAGCTCACTCATTTTTTTAAGAGTGTATTTTTGTAATAACTGACAACACATTTGCCAAATTTGATTGTTTAATTTTCAGAAATCATGAGATTAATTATGATTAATTTATTAAGCCCTATTTTTTTTTTAAGAGTAAGAAATAACTAAATCTGTAGTTAATACTTTTAAAAACCATGGGTTATTTTGTAATGGTTCTACTGCAAATGCTGTTTTAAACCATAGTTCATTTTGCCATTACTATGGTTTTCTACAAAAACTATAGATAAATCATGGTTACTGCAGTAAAACCATGATTAATTTCGTAGTTACTATGGCTTTACTACTAAAACCATAGTTAAACCATGGTTTATTATGTAGTTACTATGGTTTTACTACAAAAAACATAGTTAAACCCTGGTTACTACAAAAAAACCATGCTTAATTTTCGTAAGGGTATAAACATAGTTCGTCTTCGTGATGATGCCATGTACAGTTTTGTGTATTTCATTTTTAATTTTATGAAAGCTTCAAGCGCAGTTAATTATATGTACGTGCGTACAGATGATGGCGGTGTTGAAGCTCTTTTATTTGCCGTCAAACGGTTGATTGCTGCCGTGTGTATCAGTGTTGCCAACTTAGCAATTTTGTTGCTAAATTCAGCAACTTTTCAGACTACCCTAGCAACTTTTTCTTCCAAAAGCACCTAGCAACAAATTGAGCAATTTTTAAAATTTATTTGGCAACTTTTAGCAACTTAAGTGACTCGGACAATAAAAAGGCACACATTTCCCAAATATTACACAAAAAGAGGACACCTAGCAGTACACATATCACGTGAATTGAGTTAGCTGCTATTTGCAGCTATTTTTAATAATAATAATAATTTAATAATTGTTCATTTATGATGCACTTTGTTAGTAGCTTGTCCCTACGATTGTTCAGTACACTGCAGTCACTACGATCAGTTAGTACATTGCAAGAAAAATGGAAAAGATACTAGTAATTTTCCAAGACATTATCCATTATCCATTGTAACTTTATCCATTAACTTTGTAACCCGAAAACACAATGTGTAATTTAAAATGCTGGTAAAAAAAAACAATACGGAAAATTATTTTCATATTAACTGTTTGTGACCTATTTTTACAGACTTTTCTTAGAGTGTAGCATACTAACTAACTACTAATACACTGCAAATAATACATAATTGTTTAGTAGCTAAACACTAGTTTAGTAGCTATTAAAAAAACTTAAATTGTAATAATTAAAAAATGTGTACGTGTTCAATAATTCAATTTAAAAATACAGTTATTTATATTGTAATATTATATTCTGTATATTATTTTACAAACTGCTCTAAATTAACACATAATTTTTTTTTTTTTTTGCTGAGATTTGATGTTGTGACAATTTTGCGTCTTTATTACGCAATGACGTCATGGCACAATGACATCATAACGTCATTTAGCAACTTTTAGCAACAAATCAAACTTTCTTTAGCAACTTTCTCTGAAAATTAGTTGGCAACACTGGTGTGTATCCTGTCGCAAAATGCGGTGAAATGTCGACGGTAATATTGTGATTAAGGTGTTTACATGTCTGTACTGCACTTCAATAATGCGACTAAAATAGGAAATACTCCACATATGTCTTAATTCGATTTGTGTTTACTTCGATTATGACTTTAGCCGGATTAAGGTCATCAACCGTCTCTGTTTATATGGTAGACTCTTAATCAGAGTATTGTCTTAATCGTATTAAAATGGTAGTATTGATGTCCATGTAAACGTACTGACTGAAGAGCAGGACTGCAGGATTAACCAGAGTCTGACTAAACCAAAGCTGGAGCTGAAGCTGAAGCAGACTCGAGGACTGATGTGGTGCTTCATTAATATCACTGTCTGCAATGAAACGCCTTTGCTTTAATTTCTGATGTCATGTAATGGTTTTACATTTTAAAGTTGTGGTTGCATGTGCATTAAGCATGCATTATGTTAATGCATCTTTGTTCATATGTTCTTTCTTTCAGCTCATTATGTGACAGAATCACTCTCCATTCGCCGCTGTTTCCGGAGTGAATTCAGACTATAAAAGAACGACCATCAGCTCACAGACACCATCATCTACTGATGAAAACCTTCAAGACACGGTCTGATCCAGGTAAGATCATGTGTATATTGTTTAATGTAGCTTTGAGGGTCTTCTTTCAGGTCCTTGTCAGAGCCACTTCTCATTTTAGAGTTTGTGTTCAATAATGAGGCGATCAGCTCATAAACATCATCATCTGTCTTGTAATTGTTATTATGACTGCAGTTAAAATCATGTTATTTCATGAATGAGTTCATATATTGTTAACTCTGGTGTCACTGATTATTTGTAGTTAATCAAACAAGTTTCCTTTAATTAAAAGTCTGTGTGGTTTCAGTTTTACTATCAGCACTGAGTGGAATAACGACACAGATTTCATTCGTTCCTATTTTTGAAGAAAATGACTTTATTGATATTTATTTATGATATTAAGGTGGACCTGTTTAAATTCTTTAGAAACATCAGACTCAAGGAGTTTTTTGGTTCGCAGTTATATCAGCAAGAATATCCACCCTCTACTCAGGTTGACGATAGAGTAACTCCTTTTAAAACAAAAAGTACTTTTAACCCATCCTTGAATTGAAATGCATCTATTGAAACTTATTGTAGACTCGTTGAACATGATGTTGAATCTTTATTGAATGACAAAAAAACACGGATAAGATTTGATAATCTATCCAGAGAGGAAAGAGACGCACTATATGATTTACAGATTGATACATCAATTGTGATGAAGCCAGCAGATAAAGGAGGAGCAATTATCATTCAGATTAATGTTGATTATGTGCGGGAATGTGAAAGACAACTTTCAGATTTGGATTTTTATGAAAAACTCTCTGGGGATCCTATCCTCGGATGTTCAAACATGAAATTCATTCTGTTCTTGATTCTCTGTCTCAAACTGGTGAAATTACTAAAAGAGAACTTGATTTCCTAAAAATTAAGAATCCTGTTAAATAATGTTAAAAATTCACAAACGTCTTGAATTACCTCCTGGCCGTCCAATAGTGGCTGGTATTGGCTCTTTAACTTCTTCAATATCCACCTTTTGTGGATTGTTTTATAAGACCCTTCCAGTTGTTATAAATGCATACCTCATAAAGAAGGCATCGAATCTATGATTTATTTCTTGTCAGAACGTGTTGATTCGGTCCCTTCTAATGAATGTATTGAAACATTATCTGAGATCGTTCTGTCTCATAACTGTTTTATTTTTCAGAATGACTTCTTTGTTCAGAGACGTGGTGTGGCTATGGGTAGTGCATTTGCAAATCTATATATGGCCTCCTTTGAAGAAAAATATGTTTATTCAAACCATTCTTTTTCCTCGATTATATATATTTGGAAGCGATATTTGGATGATTGTTTTTGCCTTTTTAAGGGTGATGCTGTACGATTGAATTCCTTTCATCAATATTTAAATGACTGTTCTGATTCTTTAACATTTACTGTGGACTCCTGAATGGATAATTCGGGACAATAACTGTTTATAAATGGATCTTTATAAGAAACCTACAGCTCATAATACGCTTTTGAGAGCGGACTCTTACCATCCGTTACCCTTAAAGAACAGTCTTCCCTACAGTCAAATGGCTCGACTAAAGAGAATTTGCAGTAGAGAGGATGATTTTAACAAGAATCTCACTGATATAAAAAAGTATTTTTACTTTAGAGGCTATAAGGCTAATCAAATTCAAGTAGTGGAACAAAAACATTGACGTTCAGATTTATTAATGACAAAAGAAAAAAAGAAGGCAAGTTTCTCTGTTATGTTTACTACTAAATACACCAAGCGTTCAGAGCAAATAAAAAAGATAATTCACCAACATTGGCCCAATCTGCGATCGGATGCGAGACTTGAATCTCTTCCTAACCCCCCTCTTACGGTGTTTAAACGTGGACAAAATTTAAGAGATTATTTAGTGAGATCAGATCTGTCTCGTCCATCTAAAATAACTCAAAGGACATTAACACCTGTTCCAGAAGGTAACTATCGTTGTGGTTCGTGTAATCAATGTATCTACACGTATCGTTGTACATCGTTCAAACACCCACACACCGGTAAATCGAATCCTATTAAAGGAATGATAAGCTGTAAAACCAAAGCGGTCTTTTATCTCATAATCTGCCCCTGCGGTAAATCATATGAAGGAAAAACAAGTAGAGAACTTAAAACAACGGGAGCTCATAAACATCATCATCTGTCTTGTAATTGTCATTATGACTGCAGTTAAAATCATGTTATCTCATGTATGAGTTCATATATTGTTAACTCTGGTGTCACTGATTGTTTGTAATTAATCAAACTAATTAATTAAAGTCTGTGCGGTTTCAGTTTTACTATCAGCACTGAGTGGAATAACGACACAGATTTCTGTTTCCTAAAGAAAACATCTGAGTTCACAAAGCAGCGAGAGAAATAATGAAGTCTGAGCATTAGTGCTTTCTCTCAGTGTTTGCAGGTTTATTATTTGATCGAGGAAGTGAAAAACACTGTAAACAATGAACTAGAAAGCATTTTAGTGTACTCGGGTAGTTGTGCCTGAACATTTTTTGAAGTTATTCACTTAAACTACCCTTTTTCACAATTTCTTTCAGCTTTAATTACAGTTTAACAGTCATTAGTCATTTATATGACACTGAGTGTTTAATTAGGGCTGGAGCTGAACTCTTGTCTAGTCTGAGTTGGACCCGCACACATTTGCTTCTGTTTCATTTGCTGTTTATTTGATTAGTCATTGATGTTATTGTGCTCTGTTCACCGCTCTCGTCTTATTTCAGCGTATGTTACAACTGTTGCTCAATAAACAGCATTCACTGCAGCTTCCCCAGTCGTCTTGATCCTCACATCACAGTAAGATCACTATTCAAGTTAGAAATGACAGTTAAACTTGCTACTAAATGAACTAAAAGTGTGTTCACTTTTGTTTGTATCTGAACGATGTTCTCCATCAGATCAAGAGCGTTTGGATGTGTTTTTACGGCGTGGAGCTGAACGTTCTCCTTTAACTTCTCTGAGGAACAAGAAACACAAACCAACTGGACAAGTTCTGTCGTAAATGTAAGTTATTCAGTATTTATTGCTTGTTTATTGAACTATTTTATTAAAGCAGTGTCACACTTGTGCTGAAGTACTGAATATTCAGAACAACATTCTTATGATATTGTTTAAATAATGATTTTATGTGTGGAGGGATTTTAAATTTTATTTCAAGTTAAACTTTATACTTTTTTAATGTATGTGGTTTTTGATTCGACATTTTAAGCATTTTAAGAGGATAGTTCAACTAAAAATGTATATTCTGTCATCATTCTTTCATCCTCGTGTTGTTTCAAACCTGTAAGATTTTGGTTCACATTCAGATCACAACTGAAGATAGTTTGAACCTTCGCTGAAAGTCAACACAACGAGCAGCTTGACGCTTCAGAAAGTTCATAAAGAAACCCAGATGAATTGAGCGGTTCAGTCTGCATCTTCTGAAGAGACTCGATCGATTTATACGCTGAACAGATTTAATTCAGGCTTTTATTCACAGATAAACATGAATCAGCACACAGTAGTCACAGCAAACAGAAGCTCAAGCACACTTGTGTCTGAATCAGTGAGAATCATTCTGGTGTTTCGCAGCACGTTTGAGATCCAGAAGAACCAATGAGCTTCTGTTTCTGTTTGCTAATCAGTGTAAATATGAGAATAAAAGACTAAATTAAATCTGTTCATCAGATAAAGTCATTAAGTCTCTTCAGATAATTTGGACTAAACCACACTATTCATATGTATTAGTTTAATCAGATTGGTAGCTGCATGGACTCTCAGTGAAAGGACAGAAATCTCAGATTTCATTATAAATATCTTGGTCTGATTTCTGAAGATGAACAATTTTTTCAGGTTGGAACAACATGAGGTGAGCAAATGATGACAATATTTTCCTTTTTGGGTGAACTATGCCTTTAACACATTCCCCATTTGAATGACGACATTTAGACAGAAGAAACATGTCAGACCATCTGCTTTTACAAATAAGATTTTTTTTACATCGGCATTTCTTACATATTAAAACTAATAACTGGTTTGTTATTTATTGTTTCCTCTCAGGAATTTGTGAAACAATGGCACATCGTAACATCAGCATCAATGGCTCAACTGCATCAGATCGTGATTTATTCTATAGGAAGTGGTGGACATTTCGAAGGAAACGAGATTATGCAGAACCTGTATTTGTCTGTGTCCTTTCAGTTGTTGAGATTCCAGTCATGATCTTAACTCTGATCGGTTTGTGTTTCATCATCAAATCTCGGCCTGCTGCTTCAGTTTTTGTGAGTAATTTGATACTTTCAGATCTCGTACAGGTCAGTTGTATGTTAATAAACATAATCTCACGGACACATGAACTGTATGGTGTATATCGCTATTCTTTGATTGCGGGTCTGTATTTTATGGCATGTGTTGCTGTTGAACGATATCTTCTGGTTTCTCATCCTATCTGGTACAAATCTCACCAGTCACTCAAACTCTCCTGTTTTATTTCTGTGATCGTCTGGTTTGTGCCTCTGATCATTGTATTGCTCTCTTATTTTTCTTTGAGTATTATACTCCTGTGTTTAATTCCCTACATCATCATCATTCTCTGTTTTGCTGGCACTTGTCGAGGTCTTTCTCGCTCAATATCTCTGACTGCTCTGAAGCGCAAATTAATTTTGGGCAGTTTGTTCCTGGTGCTGGTGACTTACACATTTCTCATTCTGCCTTTTGTGATTGTGTTATTTATTATAAGTTATTATGAGGATTCCCAATTGTTTTCTTACAATGATTTCTTAATTGAAAAATCTTACTTCTATGCACGATTGCTCCTGTATGTGAATCCACTTGCTGACTGTTTGCTGTATCTGTGCATAAGGCCTGATGTTGGTGATATGATGAAGTCTGTTCGCTGCTGTTGTAGACGTCAGAGATCGAATCACAACCAGGACGAACACTCTGTAGTGAATCCACAGAGCAGCTGCTGTACTGTAGTGTGCTGTACTTCAGCTCAAGAGCCTGCATCTCATTCACTGAACACCTGCAGCACAGTTTAACCTGCTGATAAATATAGAGTATTTGTGTTTCTCCTTCTGCTGACTTCATGTAGTTGCGGTAATTTATCATATGATGGAGAAAAGGGTTATGACTGGTCATAGTCTGGTGGAGCAAATCTTCACATTTTTAAGGCCAGGCATACACTGTGTGATTTTCACCCGATTCTGAGCCGAATTCTGACTCGTGTGAGACTTTTTTGAGTCGGGCTGAATTTCAGCTTTGTCGCACGTCGTTTGTCGTGCAGAGTACAAGTCTCTCCCGACTTGTCGGATGAATTTCTGACATGTCCGAAATTTTGGTCGCTCCTCGTGAGGGTATCGTACAGGTGAATGCGTAGTTATATCCGTGAAGAAGTTTTCAAATCCAGTCAATTCATTAAAGTACAGAAAGTGAAGGTAAAAACTGACCGAGCTGTCGGCATCTGACGCTGCATTAACAGCACATATTCTCTCAGAGGAGACGAGACACATATTGGGTATTATCTTAATCTCTTATGGCTGATATACATAGTGAGAACAACAGTCCGTGATCCTGAGACTATATGCTTGTTAGCTCATTTTCTCTATGAATGTACATTTCCCAGACTCAGTTTAGAAAAACAATAGGAGATTGTGTTGCAATATTAAAGGGATTGCTCACTCAAAATGAAAATGTGATTTACACACCCTCATGCAGATCATAAAAAGACCTGATTTTAAGAGCATCATTAAAGTAAAGTATATTAGAGGTGCATGAAAGTATATGTCAAATATTAACCAGCACTAGAAAATCTGAAGAGTTTAATAAGCTGGTAAATCACATATTGTTGTGTGTTTTTGTAGAAGTGTGTCGTATAGATGACTGTATTGATTCTTCTTCAGAGACTGTCTCTCTGTTTTATTATATTAAAGATCTTACTGTTCTCCGGTGTCTGCTTCTGCTTCTACTTATTTGACAAATAACTGTTGATGGTGAACCGCACGTGAAATTTTTACATTTAGGTTTATTTATAAAGCACATAATAATACAACAGTGTTAAAAATATAACAAACACCAATAACTACAGTTAAAAGATACAAGACATCTCTCAGACACGGTCTGTTCGAAAGCAAAAAGAGACGACGTCTCATTAAAGTTTCTTCTATGAATTGGGTCCTTACAAATGAGAATAAACAAAATATTGGAGCTGATTGTGACAGACAGGGAAAGATTTGAGATTCTAATCGTCAGGGCCGGACTGGGATGTGATTTCAGGAAATCTCACACTCATCCAGGCCACACAGAAAAATAGGGGCCAAAATTGTACCTTTTGTGATACAACAGCTTATCACTGGAGCAGTACCCTTAAAAGGACATCCTTGTACCTTTTTTTTATCCCTAACAGGTACATGTTAGTACCTTAGATTAGTAATTCGTACAAATATATACCTATTAGGGGTTTTAAAAAAAACACAACAACATGCTAAAGATGTCTTTTTAAGGGTACTGCTCCAAATACAAGCTGTTGTACCCTAAAAGGTGCAATTTTGGCCCCTTTTTTCTCCATGTAGGCTGTGAGGGACCGAGAAGTCAGGAGCAAGGAACACCAGCTTTTCACTAGAAAATTGGGTCTTTATTTACCCCCAAACCAATAACTTTACAAACTCATAATCATACAACAAGTAAACCAACAACTAAAAACTGACTCACAAATGAACAAAGCAACAGCTTGTGAAGCAAAAGATGGGCCCATTATAAATTAAGAGGGAAAGCAACAACTTTTACATTCAACAGGTAACATTACACAAGTCAAACTCAAATCAAACAGAGAAATATATTAAATCAAAATAAAGAAAACAATGTAATTACATCTCATAAATATACAACTACATAAATCAATTAATAAAGAAATCAACTTTTCCTCCTCCTCTGGGCAACCTCAATGAAAGGTATGTCCGGGCAGAACCACTAATGCTTAAATTCTCTGTTCCTGCCCGGACTCTAATCAGGATGCGGCCGCAGCAGACACACCTGAAGATCACCACACGTCACCGGTGAACTTAAACTCAAGATAGAAACAAATTTATGTAACAGATACAACGCAACTAATTTGTGTGCACTCCAAATCAGCAACGATGTATATAAAGATGGATTGTAAATGTAAACATATGAAAACCTAACAATAAAGAACTAATGAATATTGTGTTTCATGTGGTTATTATAAACTAAAGCCAAAATGAATGCAAATGACAGAGGGAAATTTAAATAAAGATGAACCTTAAACTAGATTAAAAAGTTCGTCGAGACAACCTTTAGGTTGGCTTGAGAAAGCCTAGCCTGAATGTTTAAAGCAGTTGTGAAAGCTTGAAGTTTAAAGGTTTTCAGTTTGAAATAGGCTAGTTAAGTGTTCATTTACTGGTTTTTAAAAGGTAAAAACCAGAAAAAGGCTGTAAATTGTAAAAGCTTGAAGTTTGAAAATATAGATAGATTACAAGATTACATAGACATGGTTGCAAGCATGTTTCTAGCATGATTATCTTGAACAGTTTAAAAGTTTAGATAGATAGATAGATAGATAGATAGATAGATAGATAGATAGATAGATAGATAGATAGATAGATAGATAGATAGATAGATAGAGCCTTTCATGGTGTTTGTGGTTACAGTTTCATTTGCAGATCCTTAATGTCAGATACCACCAATATTGACTAGCTTACAACTTGGATAATATTCCTAAATGTTTTTGCACCAACACATTACACACATTGATGCACAATTGTCCCACATGTCTAAACTATAAAGAAGGAATAAACCAGTCTGATAAACTCTTGATTTCGCTTAAACAACTTAAAAAAAAAATAATCTGCATGCACAATAGACTGTAGTATTTACCTCTCTGGTCAGAAAGGTTTTTGCAGGTTTTAATAAAAACATAATAAGCATATTTAATGTACTATACAGTTGAACCGGCTCATTCGGTTCTTTCTGAGTTCAGCTGTGCTACTTCAACTGTGCGTCTTGCGTCATCAACCCAGAAATAAAGTTCGATTCAGTTCGATTTTGTGAACCGGTTACTTCCTGAGAACCGGCTCATAAGAACGATTCGTTCAAGAACCGAACGTCACTACAAAGTACTTTGATGTCATATGGTGATTTGTCTGCGCAGTCGACCACACCCAGAATCTCGTGAGACCGCGGGAGTTTGTGCTGCGTTCGCGCCATGTGCTCAGTGCTCACTGAAAACACTGACTGAAAACTGCGATTTCTTTCGCTAAGAAGAGCAGATACGATGCAAGTAAGATATAAATGTATAATCGTTTGCTTTTCATGTTACTAAAATACAAATGTCTTGGTTGTCTAATGAGTAAGAAGCAATTAACTAATGCATACCCGGTTATTGACTGTGCGTGCATGCAAGAATTAACTTAACATGATTAATGTATTCTTTTGCTTCATTATTACAATACCATGACCCACTAAACATTGGACGTATTGGGTCCGTCGGTCCATGACCAATTCTGGACATCTATTCGACGTCCAAACTAGGTCCTCTATTTGGACGTCTAACCATGACCCAAATTGGACGTCAGATTGACGTTCAACATTTGACCTTTGAATTGGGTATTTTATGGACATCATTTGGACGTCTAGGTGCAGGAAATTTGATTGTATGTAATATTTTTTTTATTTACAAATATCAACATTGTTGTTATCAACATGATTGATACATATGAATACAGATTTTTTTTTTAATAAACAGTCACAATTTATTATGTGTATGCCAAATAGGCCATGTTTTTTTTTTTTGTTTTTTTTTTACATTTTCCTGTTTTTCTTTAACTGGTTTATTTATTCTAAGTCGCCTAATCAAGTTATTTGTTTATTCATTCATAGATGTATTTTTGCATGTATATGTTTATTTATGTGGAAATGCAATTTGTAGGAAAATAAAGTTCAGAAAATAATTTAATGGTAGCATATTAGGCCTATTCACCTTATTCCTAACTTAAAAAGAACCAACAGCAGCAAAAAAGTCAAGGGCACGAGGACAGGATTTCAACCATAGACTGTAAAAAATTATTTTACAGGATTTCAACCAAAGAAGAGCTATTTTTTACAGTCTATGCCAAAGAGTCAAAAACCAGTCAACGTCACTCTGATTGGCTGAGGCAGCACATCAGCATAACCCAACCAGTAAACGCGAGGCAACACATCAGGCATTTTGGCGCGATTCAAGCATTGCAGAATAACGGCACTGCACACTAGTGATTGGATTTATGGCTCTTTGAGGGGATCCGGATCTTGGCGTTCAAAAGAACGGCTCTTTTTAAATATTTAGTCAGTTTTAAGAAGCCAGCTTGGGGGCATTAGCTTGGAGGCAGAGGAGGCAATGGACACATCAGTGTCACTGTTGTTGTCTGAGTCTGGCTCTGCTCTCAAACCTGTGACCTGCAGTGTTGGGTGTTGAGTCTTCAAATGCCTGTGTAAATTATTTGTTGACCCAGACTTAAATGAAATGACTTTTTGACAAATGCTGCATGTAGCCTTACTGTTTTCTCCGCGAGAAAAGTGCACCCAAATGCTGCTCCTTTTCCTCTGGCTCATTTTCAGACGTGTCACGTGTGTGTCTTCTTCCTTCGAACGACCCGCTATTACTGACGTTGGCACTGAGACAGAGAGGCACTCGCACATGTTTTTTTTTTTTTTTTAAAACTCCGCTCCTACCCAATGACAGAGGCACGCAGGATTTTTTTCCACTGGAGTACTCAAGTGAACCCATCGATTCCTCTAAATTGAAGGTAAGTTCGGTCAGCTTAGTGAATTCTATGTCCATGCGTACATATAGTGTTAGGTAGATTAGCGTTATTGTCTTAAACTTCACAAATCTGCTGTGGTTACAGCCGCGAATGGTCAAGGGCGTTAGCCTTAACGGCACACAATTTAAAAAAAATTTTTTTGCGTTAGCTTGCTGCTCTTGGTTCATGTTCAGTTTCGATGTTATTTTAGCTGTCCACGAGAGAACATGTCAATTTGAACTATTTGGGACACTAAACTGCACGTATAACGTTACCGCTAGCAGAATGGCCTGGAGTTCTGACTGACTAGCTCGTTGCTAACTAACGGTAACTAGCGTCCGTACGTTATACGGGGTGTAATGTAAAACTAAATGTATATTACAGCACAGGGTGAAGTCAGTATATACATAACAACGATTTGAGACAAATAAATGTCAATTTTATATAAAACTATAACCTAGATTATTGGTAGCATAAAAAAAAATGAAACTATGTGACAGCCATAGGCTGAACAATACAAGTTACTGGTAATAATATCCATCGAGCCTATGAACTTGTTGCCTGAAACACATCAACAAGAAAGAATAAAGGCTAGGCTACCCTGTAAAACGCTCTCCTCCACTTCTCTCTCCGGCCTCCGCTAACTCTGCCTTGCTTGCGCTAACAGCTCCGCCCAGATCTGGACAGAGAAAATCTAGAACTGGCTTAAAGGTTTAAAGGGGTGCGCTACCAAAATCGTTTGAGAACCACTGCTCTAGGCTTTCTTAGTTTGTAACACTGCAACACTTAACTGTTGTGTGATGGAGAATGACAACTTTAAGGTTTTAACCCATTATTTTTGTCTCTCAGGTGCTGTAAGGAGTGAAGTGTTATTCCCTGTTAGGAGATAAACCACCTAAACAAGGTACATGTTGTGATCTCATCCTCTTTTTGTACAGGCCCCAGTCAAATAAACAGTAAAACTAAACTTTGGATTAATGCCTGTGTTTACAGATGACTTTGAGAGTAAGACAGTGGCGAAAACGCCAAAGAGAACTGGATCAACTACTATGTTATTCTGGCAGTGATGAAGAGGGCATTGAAAATAGTTGCAACAGTGTGTCTGAGACTCAAAGTAGTTTCAGCAGTGACGGTGTGCCTGGGACCCTAGATAGTTTAATGAGTGACAGTGTTCTTGGGACATCAGATGATTTTGACTTTGACACTGATGTGGACTATTGCTCTACTGACTCTGAACAGGAACCAGATGAAACTGAAGTGACCAGCTTTGAGGACGAACTGAGACAGTGGGCCTTAGAGTACAGATTGACACACAGAGCGCTTAATGGTCTATTGTCCATATTAAGAAAGCAAGGGCACTTATTGCCCGCGGATTGCCGGACACTCCTTGCTACACCACGGCATAACACAACAGAGCCTAAATGTGGTGGGCAGTACAAGTACTACGGCTTAGAAAAGGGTATCTGTCGTTATTTAAGTCAGATGGAGAGCAATGAAGTGCACCTCAACGTAAACGTTGA
Organism: Acrossocheilus fasciatus; assembly: GCA_036784905.1. Taxonomy (NCBI): domain Eukaryota; kingdom Metazoa; phylum Chordata; class Actinopteri; order Cypriniformes; family Cyprinidae; genus Acrossocheilus; species Acrossocheilus fasciatus. Next base: position 49,961,241 of record CM071940.1, read on the forward strand.
TGGCATCCCACTTTTCAGAAGTAGTGGTGTCCAATTCTGGCCAATACTGGTGAAGTGTGGCCATTTTGATCCATTCATTGTAGCCATGTTTAGTGGACAAAGTAAGCCAAGTCCTCTTGAGGAGTATTTAAAAGACTTTGTGACTGAATACAAACACCTGAAGGACAATGGAATAGTTTTTAAAGGCCAGACTTACACTGTCAATATTGATGCACTGATATGTGATGCGCCAGCAAGGGCATATCTGAAGTGTATTAAGGGTCATACTGCCTATGAGAGTTGTGAAAGATGTTTAATCAGAGGTACTCGTGTTGAGAGAAGAATAGTTTTCAGTGAACAGGAATGCACTTCTCGAACAGATGACGGTTTCTCCAGAGTGGAGTACGGGAACCACCAAACCGGTATCAGCCCCTTCATTGCTGCAGGAATTCCTTGCATCAGCTCTTTTGTCCTGGATTATATGCATATCGTCTGCTTGGGAGTAGTTAGGTGCCTGTTAATTTACTTGACTCGTGGCCCAAAAGTCTGCCGTTTATCTGTGAGGCAAAAGGATGCAATTTCTCAAAAACTAATTGCACTGAAAGGGAAGATGCCAAGTGAATTTGCTCGACAACCGCGGGGTTTGCACGAAATTGATAGGTGGAAAGCCACTGAGCTAAGGCAGTTTTTACTGTACACAGGTCCTGTGGTTTTGAAAACTGTGTTATCCCCTGAAAGATACAAACATTTCTTGTCCTTGACCGTATCCATGTCGATAATGCTGGAGTCAGATGAGCGGATTCGAAATGCCTATCTCCAATATTCTCAAGAACTAATCAAACATTTTGTCATGACCTGTTCTGACCTGTATGGCAAGACCTTTCCTGTATACAATGTACATGGACTAATTCATCTCCAAGAGGATTCAGCCACTTCAACTGTTCCTTAAATGACATTTCCTGTTTTCCATTTGAAAACTACCTGCAGCAAGTCAAGAAACACGTGAGGAGCGGGAGAAGTCCCTTGGAACAAGTGACTAGGCGTTTGTCTGAAATGGAGCAATCAGAAGTGGACAATAGCCAAAGACACCCTAAAGTGTTTGCCTCTGTTAAAGAAAAGGACAGTTGTTTTCTTTTGAGGGACAACAGCTTTGCTTTTGTTCGACAGAAAAATGAAGACGGGACTTTTGCTTGTGACATTCTGCGCCAGCGCCACACTTCACCATTATTTCACCAACCGTGTAGCTCTGGACTTCTGAACATAGTGTGCATAGGAAATGGTCATGTCAGGATGAAAAATGCACTACTGCAAGAAAGGGATCTGTTCCGGAAGGTGGCCTGCCTGCCACAAGAAGCTGGTGGTTTTGTCCTTATACCCCTTCGCCATGGTCTGGAACACACATATTAAGGTTACATTTTCTTATTCTTTAAGCTAGATTCCATCAGGGATCATATCTTATCACCTGTTTCCATCCGTTTGTTTACTGTATCTTCGGTGACTCCTGCATGTCCTTTCTCGCTTTATCCATAAACCTCCCCGAGCCTCTCTCTGTCCTCTTGCCACAATATCCTACTCCCAATGTAACCCTCATCGCTCTTCCATTCATGTCCAAACCCTCTCAACCTCTAAACTTTGAACTAAAATGTTAAAAACGTCTCCTTTCCAGGTCATGTACACGAGGGCTGTTTGGAGGGAGGGTACCCAAGAGGAGGAGGGTGTAGTTCCTGACAGTTGGATCAACAGAGAAATGAGAACCGTCAGATGGCCACGTAAAATGAGCGTTACAAAAACAGAAAAAGCCATTAAAGACAAAATTAACCCCCATGATGACTGGTTGACATTCTCATTAATTAAGATAAAACTTGCTTCAGGCAAGTTTTGCGTAGATTAATAGAAAATGAAATGCATTACCATGTCATACCATTTTTTGTGTGTTTTAAGGTGAATTGTCTAATTTCTAGATAAGCGTCGTGAATGTGACACCTACAACCTGACCAGCCAGGCAGAGGAGGACGATGAGGTGATTAGATAAACGAGGAAGCGCACTAAAAAAGTAATTCCGGAGGGTTTTGTTAGAAATGGTATGTTTCTCATTCTCAAATACTTTATACATTTGAAATATAAAATCAGTTGATACAAATTGGGCCTGAAACTTAAAACATCAATGTTTATGAATTTTTTGCAGAATTAACGGATTCGGATGAGAGTGTCAGGGGTAATGGTTTTCTCTTAATGAATTTATAATTCTAGTTTCAAAATGAATAAAATTCTTTACGATTATATATGTTTTGGAAATGGATATGCTTAGTTTTACATTATTACCTCTGTATAGGCATCAAGCTACCCACCTTCCCTGCTGCACCAAGGAAGCTGCAGCCCATTGAGGACACCAACATGTTGCACAATACTTGTGAGTACTGATAACTTAAGAAGCATGAAAATGTTTTGCGTACAACATGAGTCACATGCTCATTCATGTATTTTAGCCCATGAAGATGGAGCCATGTCTGGCCAAGTAGAGCGTGCGGACAGTTCAGGCAGTGAAATGTCCACTCCCAGTGAGTATTTACTTTTCCCTTAGCACCAAAGATTGCACCGCACAAAGTCATATTCCATTCAAGACGAGCAGTTTCTCACTGCTTGTTAATTAAGGTAATCTCTTTTAAATATACATCATGTAAGTAGTTACAGGCTCATTCATGCGTTTCAGACCATGAAGATGGAGCCATGTCTGGCCAAGTGGAGCGTGTGGATAGTCCCCGGGGCAGTGAAATGTCCACTCCTAGTGAGTATTTACTTTTACCCTAGCACCAACCATCGCACTGCACAAAGTCGTAGTCCATTCAAGACTAGTAGTTCCTCACTGCTTGTTAATTAAGCATAGTAATGACTTAAGTATTTCATTATTAATTTAGTATATAGGTCAAAGACGAGACGTCACCATTTTTGTGTCCGCATCAAATTAAATTTACAAAAGTGATTTTACATACAAAATAAACATATTAAATGCAAGTAAAGTGTCTACTTTCATTTTTCAAATAACTTTTGTGAAAAAACAATGACAAAATATGAGTTAAATAATGCTCCAAAGTGTCAAATTGTCATTCAGCGTAATGGTCCGGACTATGATTTTACTAATACATTTTTAAATAAACACATAAAATACTATGTTAAAAAAAATATTTGCTTCTTTGGCATGTTACCATAACTGTTGGCTGTATTATATTAAAAGGACTATGTGTTATTTTTTTCGTTAAGTATTGAAATAACTAGGGGACTTTTGTCCCGAATATGCAGTTTGTCAGAGGTCATTCAGTGTAACAGGATCAGGAAGCCATTTTGAAATTAAATAAACAACCAATAGTCATCAAGCAGTCTGTGACATCATCAAAAGCCCCCCTGAAGGCCGTGTGGCACTGCAGCAAGGTACGTTTATTGCTCTTAAATATTTGATAATTTCACCTTTTTATAGTGTGGTATCTTGAGTTACAATAACGCATGTCATTCAGTGAAATGCCAAACAACACTTTTATTGTTAGATTTTTTGAAAAATAAGTAGATGTTGTGAATAATTATGATGAACCTTTCTGGTCAAGTTCACTGTTTGATATAGGTGGCTAGTTGTTAGCCTGCAATATTAGCTTAAGTAGAAGTCTCGTCATTCAGGGTAATGTTTTGTCATTCGGTGTAATGCAAATTGTCTGTTACACCACAGTGTCACCCATTACACTGAATGACAATGTCACTGTTTAGATAACATTTTTAGCATTTTATTTATATTTCAGATAAATGAGGGATGTTTAGCACAAAAAAAATATTAATGTTTTAATGCATTTTTGTCTTTTTTTACTGATTTCTTTTAGATGCCCACAAACAAAGAGAGAGTTACTAGGCACCGGCAAAAGGTTAATGCAGACCCATTAGCTAGGGCAGCGCTTTTAGCAAGGAGACGAGAAAGGTATTAAGGAGTGCAATGTCACAATAATAGGGCTGGGTTAAAAAGATAGATTTCTCGATTTTCTTATTGATTCTCATTTTGAAGAAACAATACGGATTTGTGTCAAAGCCAAGCCCTGCAGAATAATAGATTACTGCTGTTTTTAGATAGAGAGCCCAACCTACCTATACCACAAGTTCAAGAGAGGCCACTGAGGGGAGTCTCTGCCCATAATACCAATCCTGATAACATGTCATTTATGTTGCCAAACAGAAAGTATTTTTAATTCATAACACGGTTTATATCTATGTCAGTAATTTTGTCAATAATTGCATGGAATCTGTATTTCAGCTACCAGAGAAGAAAGCAAGCTGCCTTGGCTGCAAATCCTGATCACCCGTCAATCAGAAATTTATCAGATGCTGCAGCTGAGAAGAGGCGAAAGCAATGGAAGGAAAATCAAAGAAAACACAGGGCAGAAGCAAAACGTATAAGGGCAGTTCTGGATCTTACACCAGATTCCTTTGAAGAGCCTCCTGAGGAAAATATTGAAAGACCCTCTCCTGCAGAACCCACTCAACAGCCTCAGTCTCTGCCAGAACCACCATTGGCGTTTTCCACCCCAAATGAGAACAAAGAAAAGCTGTCTAACAGGTGCAAAAGACTGAAAAAGCAAAATTTGAAATTGAGGAAACAGCTCTTCCAATTGAAAAAACAACTAGTTCAAGCTCAAAAAAGAAAAGAAAAGTTAAGGAAGGATTTACAAAGGTCTAAGAAACAGAGCCGGGTGAAAATGGCCAGTAAGAGGAAAGGGGATTTGAAGGAAAAGTCAGCACAACGAGAAAAGGTCCATTCTTTTCTTAGCAGAAATGAGAACAGCCGACAGCTGTCTGGTAAGAAAGATACTGTAACGAAAAACAAAATTAAACTTCAGAGACGCATCCTCACCAAGACACTGATAGAACTCCATGGAGAGTATAACTCAGAGGTGGCCAGAGAGGACTCCGTATCCTACAGACAGTTCTTACGTTTAAGGCCATTTCACATCACTGAGCCAAAAGCAAATGATTGGAACACATGTGCTTGTATAGATCATGAGAATGTTAAGCTTCTGGTCGAAAAACTCAAGCAAAAAGGATTGCTTAAAACGTCAAGCACTTCTGAACTAATAGCAGCCATCGTCTGTGACCCCCGCCAAAGAAACTGCATGTACCGTGTATGTCCCAAGTGCTGCTATAATGAGATTGAGGCTGATGTGCCTGAAGAACCTGGTAAGATTATGTGGCAACAGTGGGAAAGACAGAAGACTGTAGAAGGGGATAAGCCATTCACCAACATTGTGAAGAAGACAATCAATGGTACTTGGGATGATCTTCTGAAAGTCTTTAATAGTAAGCTTGACTCTCTAGCAAGACACCAGTATAATTGGCTCCACCAGGCAGAACAGTGTAGATGTCTAAAAGAGACCCTGTCTGAGGAAGAGGCTGTACTCCACATGGACTTTTCAGAAAACAATGCCTGCAAATTGGCCACTGAAGTGCAGGCAACCGAAGACAGGCTACCATTCACACAAGTGTAGCATACACATCTACCAGTCACCAGTCCTACGTTACAATTTCGAATTCTTTGCGTCATGATGAGCGTGCTATCTGGGCTCACCTCAAACCAGTACTGGAGAAGTTGAGGGAACAAAATCCTTCAATCACCACACTACACTGCATGAATGATGGCCCAGTAACCCAATATAGAAATCGCAAGAATTTTTACCTGATGAGCACAGTTCCTTTTCTCTTTGGGTTCAAAAGAGTGACATGGAACTTCTCAGAGAAAAGTCATGGCAAAGGGGCACCAGATGGAGTGGGTGGTGCTGCCAAGCGATGTGCTGATGACTTTGTACGAAAGGGAGGAGATATCCAGGACCCAAAAGATCTCTTCAATGTCCTTCAAGACACAACATCAAGCATCAAATACTTTTGGATTGATGAGACTGAGGTAAGCAAATATGACGAAGCTGTTCCAAATGAGTTGCCACTTGTGAAGGGCACTTTAAAAATCCACCAAATTGTGGCAGACACACCTGGGAAGATCCACCATCGGGAGTTATCTTGTTTCTGCTCCAGATTCAATGCTACTTGTGAATGTGGACCATCAGTGCAGATCGACTTCCAAACCATCCAAGAGGTCAGTGGAACAAATACAGAAGCCTCTGTGACATTGGAACCTGATGATGACTTATCTGGCAAATTTGTGGTGGTCCTCTATGATGGCAAGCCCTTTGTTGGGCAGGTTTTGAGGGCTGAAGGTGATGAATTAGAGGTTAACTGCATGCATCAAAGTGGAGCTGGAAAGAATGCGTTTGTGTGGCCTGAGAAACCAGACAAACTATTTTACTTCACATCTGATGTGAAGGCAATAGTGTCTGAACCTGAGCCATTAACCCTGAGGAAGTCCAAACTCACTACAGCAGACTGGGAGAAATTTATAGAGTAGGCATCTCTCTCTCTCTCTCTCTCTCTCTCTCTCTCATGGATGAAAGGAGAGAAATTGATTGTATTACCACCATTTGTTTCACAATTGTTAAGGTGTGTGTGTGTGTTTGTTTGTCCTTCAAGTTCCAAGTTCTCAATGAAATGAGGGATATTGATTATATTACCACCAGTTTGTTTCAAAATTGTTAAGGTGTTTGTCCATCAAGTTCCAAGTTCTCAATGAAATGAAATATATGATGTGTATGCATTGTGGAATAAAATTATTATTTGATTCAGCTTCTGTGATTTGCTCAGGATTTTAATGATACAAAATAATATTCAAAACATTGCAATAATGGAAACAATGACAATATTTGCTCAATTTTTTTCAAAATGTCATTCAGTTAACAAATCATGGTCATTCGGTGTAACCAATATATTTATGTAAAAATGAAACAATATACTTATTCTGAGCTGTACTTATTAAAATATGTAAAACAATATGTGCTCCTTCTTAAATTTTATTAGATTTTAATTGATTTTCACTTCCTTACAAAAATGTCTTGCTGACAAATGGGTAAAACCTAATGGTTTAAAGGATATTGGCGAAGTATAAAGATTTAAAATGACAAAAAATTTGCACTGTGATCTTTAAATAGAGTCCTGTAATATGTCATCAGATTATAGTTTTTCTAAAAATGTCTGATGAGATTTTTTTGCATAAATATATTGTTACACTGAATGACATTTTAGTGGTTGTCTTCTGTAAAATCAAAGTAAAAATGCACGGTAATAATTATTTTTTGCTCAGAAAAATATAAAGTTAAACAGGACATATTCTAATGTATGTGAAAAAGCCAAAATTTAAAGCTCTTTTACACTTTTATTTTTTTTATGCTTGAAACCCCATTTTCGTCTTTGACCCATATGCAACATGACCATACTTACATGCTGACTCATGTGTTTCAGACTCTGTAAGTCAAACCTTGGATGGCCTGATGGAAGCCCTCTCTGGCCCAGAGAAATGCACTGCCAGATCTCGGTGCAAGGAAATGTCCAGTGAGTATTCACTTTATCCGTTGCACCAACCAAAAGTCTATTCAGGACAAAGTGTTACTTACTGCTTGAGAATCACAGCCACAATCATAATCATAGCCACAGCCATATCACCATGCAGCCCAAAACTGGTTGCCCACTGAAGCTAAGCAGGGCTGAGCCTGGTCAGTACCTGGATGGGAGACCTCCTGGGAAAACTAGGTTGCTGCTGGAAGAGGTGTTAGTGAGACCAGCAGGGGGTGCTCACCCTGTGGTCTGTGTGGGTCCTAACGCCCCAGTATAGTGACGGGGACACTATACTGGCAAAAAGCACCGTCTTTCGGATGAGACGTTAAACCGAGGTCCTGACTCTCTGTGGTCATTAAAAATCCCATGACACTCATCGTAAAGAGTAGGGGTGTAACCCCGGTGTCCTGGCCAGATTCCCTCCACTGGCCCTTGTCAATCATGGCCTCCTAATAATCCCCATGCACTTGATTGGCTCTATCTCTCTCTCTCCTCTCCACCTGTAGCTGGTGTGTGGTGAGCGCACCAGTGTTAATTTTGGCAGGCATTTTTGATTTAGTCTTAGTCTTAGTCTTGAGACGAAAATGCTTAATAGTCTTAGTCACATTTTAGTCATTTGAGTATTTCATAGTTTTAGTCTAGTTTTAGTCGACGAAAAGTCATTGTATTTTTATCAACTTTTAGTCTTAACTTTTAGTCAAAGTGCAGTTAACAACATTTATTTTGGTAGCTATTTTATATGTAGTGTTCAAACAAAAATAGGCATCAATTCTTCTCTCTTTAGACCAAATCAATTAAGCTTATGAGAAATTTGAATCAAGGATTGAATTTGGAAAAACTGGAATACATTTTCAGTTTTTGGTAGAGATACAAATTAAACTCATTTTTCAGATACAGTAGCTTTACTTAAGTATACATTTATTTAACATCTTTTGTTGGTTAACATTTATGACACGGATAATTAGGAATGCTGTCCCTTTAAGACGGAAGGCATGCATGTAATACTGACACACATTCAGTTTTCATCCACCTGCTTACGCTCACTTAAAGGGGTCATATAATGCCATTTTTGTACAAGCTAATATGATTCTTTAGGGTCTAAATTGAAAGTTTGTAATATACTTTAATTAAAAATTCTCATTAGTATTGTAAGAAAACACTCATTTTACCTGCTCAAAAACAGCTCTGTTTTCAGCACACCGTTTTAGTGCATGTGTTTTTAAATGCTAGTGAGCTTTGCTCGCCCCGCCCCTCTGTTCTGTGGGGCGTTTTTGACACAACACACGTGGAGTGTTGCCTTGACAACAGTTGAGGGTATATTTTGAAGAATGGCAGTAAATATGTGATCAGATAACATAACTTATTCTGGCATAATATTGAAAAACATCAATTAGAGTATTTATAGTCTTGGATCATATGCATTTGCAGGATGTAAACAGTATTTTTGCAGGTATTGTGTTACCATTAATTTTCATGCAGTTATAACTGTTTTTTATTTATTTACATTTTTTACATTACTTCTTAACAGACACCGTTATAAACCATCTACAAAAGTAAGCTTAGTGTAGTGTTATCATGTTAACTTTAATACCTGCGTACACAGTTTGTAATAACACAATAACCATAACGTTTTGTTCATTATAAACGTGGGATTATTAATTATATTGAGAACGTCGTAAATAGAAAACATGCATGTACCCTGAATGTAAACATTAGCCACATACATCGTGAAGCGTGCTAGCGATTTGCAAAGATTAATATAAAGATTAATATAAAGGTTAATTAAACGTTACACTCACTTCTTCTGGAGGTTCAGCAGGAACACGAATAGTTGGTACCGATTCTTTTTTCAGGAGCAGCTTCTTAGCAAAACCAGCTTTATACTGACCTTCATTTATAAAGCAGTCTGGTGAAAAATGATTCACGCAAACATGAAAACATTGACGTTGCTCGTGGGGAATATTCCCTTCAAAAGCGAAACTCGGCCACTGTGTCTTCAGCGGTTCGGACTTAGGAACATCAAAATGACTGCTGTGTTCATTATTGCACCCGAGAACAGAACACCACAGTCGCTTAGACGCCATTCTGCTCATAGACAGCTCCAGCGTATATCAACAATGACGCGCGGACTATGATTGACAGCTCGCTCACGAGCAAGGGCGGGTCTGTGTTGAAACACTGCTGTCAATCAACCATCGTGGGAGGGGCGTCAGACCGTGTGACGTCACACGGTCAAACGGCTTGATTTGAGACAGGGTAAAACAAATAAGGAGCTTAAAAAAAAAAACACTGGATGGATTTTTATCATTTTATGATGGTTGTGTACAGGCACTGCTAACACACATTTCAGTACAATCAACTTGTAAAAGTGCATGTACCATTATATGACCCCTTTAAGCCTTTGGTTCTTTTAATTGTGATGATTTAGGCTCACATTTAACAAAAACCCACCAATTCACTCTCAACAAATTAGAATACTTCATAAGACCAATAAAAAAAAAAAAACATTTTTAGTGAAATGTTGGCCTTCTGGAAAGTATGTTCATTTACTGTATATGTGCTCTACTCAATACTTGGTAGGGGCTAATTTATTGAGATGCACCTGTATTGTTGCAACACCACCACCACGACCAGTCTGACGGGGCTCATGCTTATAACAGTAGCTTGGTGGAGTAGACTCATTTAGACCAATATAATCATTTGGTTTAAGCTAGGTTTCTGTCAAACAGAGTACATCAAAACTATTACCTGTTATTTACAATAACTGCTTTGGGTGCGAGTGATCTAATGTTTAGGAGCCCAAGCTTTAAAAATATTTTTTGTTCATTTAAAATTTTTCCTGTTTAATCATGATCAGATTTTTACTTGATCCTGCATTTAATTTATATTTTGACATCACTATTAAGGGAACAGACAGAGGCTGCATCCGAAACCGCCTACTCAATGAGTAGATACTTAATTTCAAGAAGTACTTACTTAACGGACGCTAAAAGAGTACGTACTCTACAGCCAAATCTCGTTGAGTATGAATGCGGTCCGCCATGTTTACGTTATCATGTGATTTATGACGTTATAACAAACGCAAACACAAACTTAAAACTTATGAGCTATAGGCTTAATTCATCTATCTGTAAATTTTGATGTAGATGAAATTTGCTCATTTTTGGTCTTGTTGAAGAAACAGCTGCCCTTATGATTGTAGTATAACCAATAAATTTGGGGTTGATTTAAGTTTTTATATTTTTAACTACTAATATAGCCTAACCCACAGTTTAATCCTTAAAGATATTTTTATTAACAATAAATTATAAATCGTTATCTCTTGAATATGTTATTAATTTCTTAATTTCATGTGCAAAATTGTTCACCCACACGTAAAACTGGCTTAAATCTCCTTGTTGTCCTCTTTTTCTGGTTGAATATCTCTTTCGTTTCATCCCTGAGGCTTATAAATAACAAAAACAAATGCAATTTTAGGTAACACTTTATTTCGATAGTCCACTTTAGACATTCTACTAACAGTAAGTAACTTTGCAACTACATGTCAACTAGCAGTCATTAGAGTATTAGTAGACTGTCTGCTTAATATCTTCTAACACTTTATTTTTATGGGTCCACAATATACAACATACTGACTATCAGAAACTTTGCAAGTATATTTCAACTTATTCCACTAATCCTAAACCTACCCTACTGAGAGTTAGTAGACATGTAGTTACAAATGAATGAGAATTAGTTGACATGTAGTTGACATGTATTTACAAAGTTACTTATAGTTAGTAGAATGTCTAAAGTCTAATTTTATCAAAATAAAGTGTAACCCAATTTTAATGCATTATATGATTATATGAATTTTATGATTATTCAAAGATATTCAATCTTTTTTTTTTCCGTGTATAATATTATACTATGATGTACGCAAACCCATTATAGTTATGTTTTCTTTTCTTTTTTGGTCATTATGATTGTTGATTGTTAAAGATACTACCATATTTCCCAGAGCTTGTATGTTCTTCAGTAATAATAATAAAGAGCGACAGGCGCATCTATAAATCCTCAACCCTACCTAGTACAGTTTCCTCCATGTTTGCAATGTTTGTAATATCTGCACAAACGAGACGTCGATCAGCTCAGAAGATCTCATCTCTGGAGAAGACTGTTGATTTTACTCGAAAAATGTGAGTATTACTACTTAGAAATTAAGATTACCCTAGAAAGCAGTGGTAGCCCAACACTTATGAACAATAATAATGATAAATGATAAAAAATTTTTTAGTAAAACAAGCAAAATGTAATTTGCTTTTTCATATGCCACAGCAATGCATGACTACACACACAATAGACAAACGCAGCCCAAGTGAATACATCTCAATTTTCAGACAAGTAATGAATTAATGCATGTGTTAATGAAACAATTATATTTTATTTACTGACAACAACAGGAAACATGAATAAATGAGTAAAATGTAAATAATAGTAACCATGACAATAAATAAATACAAGTCAACAACACATGAAACAAAGCTTTATTCAAACATATTGTTCTGTTAATCATGTATTTACAGACGGTGAGCCCACATCCTACAGCATCTCAACACAGCTGGTCCAGTTCTGCAGCTTTATTCTGATGAAGCAGCTGACCACCGCGTCCACCTTCACCTGTCTCTGCCGTCCATCACGTCCCTCACTGCTGCAGTCACACTGAGTCTGATCATGGATGAGAAAGGGACATCGAGGCTATCATTGTCTGAGAGCACAGAGAGGATGAGGCTCCCCGTACCACACAATCTTAAACAAGAGCAGAAGAACACGTGCGGGACAATCTAGCTGCCGCTCCGTCTGCTCCAAACATCTGTGTGCTGCTCTCCATGAGAACAACTGTAACACATTTACACAGAGCAAAACACTTCACATCTCATGTTGCCAGCATTCCATTTCTTGACAAATTTAAATTTCATATGTTTACAATTACATGCTAATTTTTTAGATAGCTTCATTACTTTTGTGGTGTAATGAATTGGTCAGCAGAAGGTTGCTGGTTCGATCTCCGCAGTCGTCACCACCGGTGTCTTTACTCCGAGCTGCTGCGGGGGATCGGGGTCCCTGTAATAAGAGCACTGTAAGTCACTTCAGATAAAAGTGTCTGCCAAATGCATAATTGTAAATGTAAAAAAAAATGAATAAATTAAAATTTGAAAATTTAAATGTAAATGCTTTTTTGTGCCTTGGCACAAACGCTCAATAAAGCTGTTTATTTCTTAGTTTATTTCTTCAAACATGTATATATTCAGTCATTATTTACTTGCCTCAATGCTGTTCAATCCTTACTCACTTTTTATTCAATACAAATGTTCCTCAGTTTATCTACAATACTAATGGACAAATAAAACATAAGTTATGTTTAGTTACTCCACGTAGATTTGTATATTTACATTACATTCATCTAAAGCAGTGTTGACAGTGAATTCTACATAATAACACATACATCACTTTTAGTACATTTTCCTGTCTCATATTAAATAGACATTTAGTAATCGTCTTTAAGATGTATATGGTTTATGTAAATGTACTTTGGAGACGTGCATGTGTTTACTGGAGCTCCGCTGTTCGCTACACATAATGAGACATGTTCGCTATACATGTTTTTACAGCAAAATCATAAATATACTGAAACATTACTGTCTAGCATCTTCACACCTTCAACAAATGTGATTTTAACACAGGAAACCGTGTTTTTGGTTTGTAATACTCACATTTGTAAACACCCGCGTCGCTGTTCTCCATCACGTTCGATGATGACGTGTTGATCTCCCGTGGGCTTCTGGGACTGAAAAGTATCCATCGGATGAGCACTCAAGAATCTGGGCTGAAGCAGTAGGACATCCGGGAACTTCTCGACTACTCTTTTATGAATACTGAGGTTTTGGACATACTTCCAAATGTGCAGCACTTTTTTATATTAGCTCTTTATGTGAACAGTCTTTACTGATCAAAAGCTTGATGCTCAAAAGAACATGTGGGGAGATATTGTTTTATTTTTGTCTCGTCAATTGTATTTGCCTAGAAAGGTGTTTAAGATAGCTTTACTCTGTATTATTGTGTTAAGAAGGGTAAAGTGGTGTGTAATCTTACAGGAGGTTGTGCACACCACGTGCTAACGACGTATGCTCTGTTTTTTTCATTTTGTATATTTGTTTGATTTATCCTTATGTGTATTGTTTTTCAACAGTTTTGTGACTGGATTGGCAGTATTTATTGTCTGTTTGGTGCTTTCCACATCTTTTCCAGATTTTCTCCAGTTTACAGGAAACACTAACGTGAATGTGCTCAACAAAACTGCTTTCGCATGGGCTTTATTGAGAGAATAGAACTCACGAACCAAGAGGGGTTACATATGTTTAGTTTCATAATGGCGTTAAATGTTTAAAACTGTGGCAACTAGCAACAGACTCTGAGCAAATAAGACAAACAGGCCTCATACAGCTCAATCCAGGAAGAAAAAATGTGTATTTTCCCATCCATTTATCTTGGAAACTTGGTTTTAAGCGTCACCTTTCCTCATTTTTTTCACTCACTGAAAGGTTCATCTGTCTGCGTTTTCTGCTCATAAACAAGGCCGCATGTGTTGTGGTACTCTCGATAATAGCTGATTTTTTATTTTTTTTTGCGCACAAAGTATTCTCGTAGCTTCATAAAATTACAGTTGAAATACTGATGTCACATGGAATATTTTACTGATGTCCTTGCTACGTTTCTGTGCCTTGATCATGGTAGTATCCTTGCTGTCTATGGAGGGTCATATTCAGATTCATCAAAAATATGTTAATTTGTGTTCTGAAGATGAATGAAGGTCTTATGGGCTTGAGATGACTTGTGGGTGAGTAATTAATGACAGAAGTATCTGAGAGAAGATGTCTTGTATATCTTTTAACTGTGGTTATTTGTGTTTATGTTTGTTTTATTGTTTGAACGCTGTTGTATTATTATGCACTTTTATAAATAAACTTGAATTTATAATCCTAATTCATGTACAGTTCACCAGCAACTGTTATTTGTCAAATAAGTAGAGGCAGAAACAGACACCGGAGAACAGTGAGCTCTTTAATAAAATAAAACAGAGACCGCAGGACAGTCTCCGACTCTTAACAGTGAAGAAGAAACAATACAGTCATCAAAAACACACAATATTCAATCTAATGTACCAGCTTATTAAACTCTTTAGATTGGCATGTAATGTTCTAGTGCTGCTCAATATTTTACATATACTTGCATAAATATCATAACAGCATTAAACTACTTCACATTATACAACTATTAGTATTGGGGGGTATCAGTATATAAATAATGCAGACAGCGTGATTTATTTGCACGTGTGCACTGATTTAATGAGCAGGTGAGCAGCGGTACAGCACTGATCCATGACTACAGTGTCAACAGATCTTTAAACATGCAAAGATTTGCTCCACTAGATTATGACCAGTACTCTCCATCATATGATAAATTACAGCTATTACACAAAGTCAACAGAAGGAGAAACAAATATATGTATATAGTTTTTATCAATTGTTTAATAAATAATTTTATAAATAAACCTCAATTTCCTAGAAATTATGCTCAGCTCATTTATCAGCAGGATAAACTGAGCTGCAGGTGTTCAGTGAATGAGATGCAGGCTCTTGAGCTGAAGTACAGCACACTACAGTACAGCAGCTGTTCTGTGGATTCACTACAGAGTGTTCGTCCTGGTTGTGATTCGATCTCTGACGTCTACAACAGCAGCGAACAGACTTCATCATATCACCAACATCAGGCCTTATGAACAGATACAGCACACAGTCAGCAAGTGGATTCACAAACATGAGCAATCGTGCATAGAAGTAAGATTTTTCAATTAATAAATGATTGTAAGAAAGAAAATGGGAATCATCATAATAACTTCCAATAAATAACACAATCACAACTGGCAGAATGAGAAATGTGTAAGTCACCAGCACCAGGAACAAACTGCCCAAAATTAATTTGCGCTTCAGAGCAGTCAGAGATATTGAGCGAGAAAGACCTCGATGAGTGCCAGCAAAACAGAGAATGATGATGGGGTAGGGAATTAAACACGCTGTACTTCGGGGTAGAAGTTTAAAAGAAATATCGGGGGGGTCTATTTCTGCAAAGATCAGAGGCACAAACCAGACGATCACAGAAATAAAACAGGAGAGTTTGAGTGACTGGTGAGATTTGTACCAGATAGGATGAGAAACCAGAAGATATCGTTCAGAAGCTACACATGCCATAAAATACAGACCCACAATCAAAGAATAGTAATAAGCACCATACAGTTCATGTGTCCGTGAGGTTGCTGCTGCTTTTAAAATACAAATGACCTGCATGAGATCTGAAAATATCAAATTACTCACAAAAACTGAAGCAGCAGGCCGAGATTTGATGATGAAACACAAGCCAATCAGAGTTAAGATCATGACTGGGATCTCAATGGCTGAAAGGACACGGATAAATACAAGTTCTGCATAATCTTGTTTCCTTAATAATTCGCTCATCTCCCTAAAGAATAAATGATTATCTGATGCAGTTGAGCCATTGAAGCTGATGTTATGATGTGCCATTGTTTCACAAATTCTTGAGAGGAAGCAGTAAAAAACAAACCAGTTATTAGTTTCAATATGTAAGAAATACTAATGTCATAAAATCTTATTTGTAAAAACAGATGGTCTGACATGTTTCTGTCTAAATGTCGTCATTCAAATGGGGAATGTGTTAAAGGCATAGTTCACCCGAAAAGGAAAATATTGTCATCGTTTGCTCACCTCGTGTTGTTCCAACCTGAAAAAATTGTTCATCTTCAGAAAACAGACCAAGATATTTATAATGAAATCTGAGATTTCTGTCCTTTCACTGAGAGTCCATGCAGCTACCAATCTGATTAAACTAATACATATGAATAGTGTGGTTTAGTCCAAATTA
Organism: Acrossocheilus fasciatus; assembly: GCA_036784905.1. NCBI lineage: Eukaryota > Metazoa > Chordata > Actinopteri > Cypriniformes > Cyprinidae > Acrossocheilus > Acrossocheilus fasciatus. The sequence goes on from CM071940.1 coordinate 49,977,663, forward strand.
TCTGAAGAGACTTAATGACTTTATCTGATGAACAGATTTAATTTAGTCTTTTATTCTCATATTTACACTGATCAGCAAATATTAACAGAAGTTCATTGGTTCTTCCGGATCTCAAACGTGCTGCGAAACACCAGAATGATTCTCACTGATTCAGACACAAGTGTGCTTGAGCTTCTGTTTGCTGTGACTACTGTGTGCTGATTCATGTTTATCTGTGAATAAAAGCCTGAATTAAATCTGTTCAGCGTATAAATCGATCGAGTCTCTTCAGAAGATGCAGACTGAACCGCTCAATTCATCTGGGTTTCTTTATGAACTTTCTGAAGCGTCAAGCTGGTCGTTGTGTTGACTTTCAGCGAAGGTTCAAACTATCTTCAGTTGTGATCTGAATGTGAACCAAAATCTTACAGGTTTGAAACAACACGACGATGAAAGAATGATGACAGAATATACATTTTTAGTTGAAATATCCTCTTAAAATGCTTAAAATGTCGAATCAAAAACCACATACATTAAAAAAGTATAAAGTTTAACTTGAAATAAATTTTAAATCCCTCCACACATAAAATCATTTATTTAAACAATATCATAAGAATGTTGTTCTGAATATTCAGTATCAGCACAAGTGTGACACTGCTTTAATAAAATAGTTCAATAAACAAGCAATAAATACTGAACAACTTACATTTATGACAGAACTTGTCCAGTTGGTTTGTGTTTCTTGTTCCTCAGAGAAGTCAAAGGAGAACGTTCAGCTCCACACCGTAAAAACACATCCAAACGCTCTTGATCTGATGGAGAACATCGTTCAGATACAAACAAGTGAACACACTTTTAGTTCATTTAGTAGCAAGTTTAACTGTCATTTCTGATGGAAATAGTGAGATCTTACTGTGATGTGAGGATCAAGACGACTGGGGAAGCTGCAGTGAATGCTGTTTATTGAGCAACAGTTGTAACATACGCTGAAATAAGACGAGAGCGGTGAACAGAACACAATAACATCAATGACTAATCAAATAAACAGCAAATGAAACAGAAGCAAATGTGTGCGGGTCCAACTCAGACTAGACAAGAGTTCAGCTCCAGCCCTAATTAAACACTCAGTGTCATATAAATGACTAATGACTGTTAAACTGTAATTAAAGCTGAAAGAAATTGTGAAAAAGGGTAGTTTAAGTGAATAACTTCAAAAAATGTTCAGGCACAACTACCCGAGTACACTAAGAATGCTTTCTAGTTCATTGTTTACAGTGTTTTTCACTTCCTCGATCAAATAATAAACCTGCAAACACTGAGAGAAAGCACTAATGCTCAGACTTCATTATTTCTCTCGCTGCTTTGTGAACTCAGATGTTTTCTTTAGGAAACAGAAATCTGTGTCTTTATTCCACTCAGTGCTGATAGTAAAACTGAAACCGCACAGACTTTAATTAATTAGTTTGATTAACTGCAAACAATCAGTGACACCAGAGTTAACAATATATGAACTCATACATGAGATAACATGATTTTAACTGCAGTCATAATGACAATTACAAGACGGATGATGATGTTTATGAGCTGATCGCCTTATTATTGAACACAAACCCTACAATGAGAAGTGGCTCAGACAAGGACCTGAAAGAAGACCCTCAAAGCTACATTAAACAATATACACATGATCTTACCTGGATCAGACCGTGTCTTGAAGATGTTCATCAGTAGATGATGGTGTCTGTGAGCTGATGGTTGTTCTTTTATAGTCTGAATTCACTCCGGAAACAGCGGAGAATGGAGAGTGATTCTGTCACATAATGAGCAAATGAACAAAGATGCATTAACATAATGAATGCTTTATGCACATGCAACCACAACTTTAAAATGTAAAACCATTACATGACATCAGAAATTAAACCAAAGGCGTCTCATTGCAGACAGTGATATTAATGAAGCACCACATCAGTCCTCGAGTCTGCTTCAGCTTCAGCTCCAGCTTTGGTTTAGTCAGACTCTGGTTAATCCTGCAGTCCTGCTCTTCAGTCAGTACGTTTACATGGACATCAATACTACCATTTTAATACGATTAAGACAATACTCTGATTAAGAGTCTACCATATAAACAGAGATGTTTGATGACCTTAATCCAGCTAAAGTCATAATCGAAGTAAACAGAAATCGAATTAAGACATATGTGGAGTATTTCCTATTTTAGTCGCATTATCGAGGTGCAGTACAGACATGTAAACCCCTTAATCACACTATTATCGTCAACTTTTCACCGCATTTTGCGACAGGATACACACACGGCAGCGATCAACCGTTTGACGGCAAATAAAAGAGCTTCATCGTCTGTACGCATGTACAAATAATTAACTGCACTTGAAGCTTTCATAAAATTAAAAATGAAACACACAAAACTGTACATGGCATCATCACGAAGACGAACTATGTTTATACCCTTACGAAAATTAACCATGGTTTTTTTGTAGTAACCAGAGTTTAACTATGTTTTTTGTAGTAAAACCACAGTAACTACATAATAAACCATGGTTTAACTATGGTTTTAGTAGTAAAGCCATAGTAACTACGAAATTAATCATGGTTTTACTGCAGTAACTATGATTTATCTATAGTTTTTGTAGAAAACCATAGTAATGGCAAAATGAACTATGGTTTAAAACAGCATTTGCAGTAGAACCATTACAAAATAACCCATGGTTTTTCCAAAAGTATTAACTACAGATTTAGTTATTTCTTACTCTTAAAAAAAATAGGGCTTAATAAATTAATCATAATTAATCTCATGATTTCTGAAAATGAAACAATCAAATTTGGCAAATGTGTTGTCAGTTATTACAAAAATACACGGTCACACTTTATATTAGGTGGCCTTAACTACTATGTACTTACATCAAAAAAATAAGTACAGTGTACTTATTCTGTTCATATTGTATTGCAAAACACTATTGGTGCTATAGAGCTTGGGAACCTACGTCACGCCGCGTCGGATTCCGCCATGTTTTAGGTCACGCTCAGGAGCACACAGCCTAAACAAATGCAAATCACCACAGAAACAGCCGACCGTTTTACATTCATAATTTTTGAAAAACATCTTACATACGCTTAGAATAAAACGGAATAATATGTAAATCTCTTTAAATAAATAAATAAATAAATCGCTCTGTTGTTTGTCTGAGAAGCTGCAAATATTCATTACTATTCAGTCTCCTTTACTACAGTGGTACTGATATATGCTAACTGCTAAAACACTCACGACAATTAACCATGGTTTTACTATAGTAAACGTGTAGCGACAGTGCTTTTGGTATATGTATTACCATTCCTATAACCACAATCTTATTAAATACCACGGATAAACTATGGTTAGAGTAGCAAAACCATGGCTAATTTTGTAAGGGAATACAGTACAGCTAGATCTCAAACAGTGGATCATTTTATATCATCATATTGCCCAGTAAAACTGCTCAGTGTTAAGAGTTAAGTCTTTATAGAGGTAACAGAACCTGAAGCTGCTTTGAAACGATGTGTATTGTGGATGCTATGCAAATAAATACATTGACTTGACTGAACCAAGCTGAAGATTCCTGCTAACTTAGGATGCCGAACAACGATGCCAGCGATCAAATAAATGAAGGAAACTTAATCCGTACAAAAAGTGGCCGGGTTATTAATATAAACATTAAATAATATAAAAAGTCTACATTCACTACCCCTCAGTCTCTGCTGTAGCTCCCGTGACCTAAATTCCCAGAATGCATTGCCGCTGTGACGACACATTCCCAGACTCTATTGAGGTGGGATACGGGTAAGGTTAGGGACAGGTTTGGTGGTGTGGGTAGGTTTAAGGGTGGGTTAAGGTGTAAGGGATGGGTCAACAGTGTAATTATAAATGTAATTACAGAAATTAATTACAGATGTAAGTACGTATAGGTATTTTTAAAAATATAAGTACAATGTAAAAACATGTATGTACACAATAATTGCATTGTCCCAAAAGATTAATTTAAATGTAAGTACATAGTTGTTAATGCCACCTAATATAAAGTGGGACCAAATACACTCTTAAAAAATGGTTATTTGGCAGGGTGTATGGTTCCATGAAGAACCTTTAATATCCAAAAGAACCTATCATTGCACAAAAGGTTCTTTAGACTATTTAATGGTTCTTCACAATCAACATTTTTGTAAATATTTTTTTCTGGAAAGTGAGATCAAGTGAGCTAAATGTTCCTAGCTGCCTGGTCCAGAACTCATTCCAGACTCATTTTCTTTTAGTTGTGTTCAATTAAAGCTCAATAAAGTATTAAATTTTAGTTATAAATAGTGTTGTGGTGTTTTTTTAATTAAAAAAAGACCAGTAGATCAGTCCTTTTATACTTTTTACTCTTATTTTAATGCTGTTTGCATGACTCAAAAAGTGTATTAGGCTAGTTATTTAGCAAAAGCAAAGTTTAGTATAAAAATCATGTTTTAAAATGAAATAAAAAGGCTGAGTGATACAAATCTTAAAATATAAAGTTTTTTTTTTGTTTATGTTTTTTTTTTTTATCCCACTATCATAGATTTTGCACCAATGGTCGTAGAGCTACAAAATGAGTTTCAAATTCGTGATTTAAAGAAAGATTTTAAGAGGTTTGTGAATGCTGCATGACTGTGACGTGTTTAAATGGAGTCTCATTCAAACACTGCAGCAGAGGGAGTTTCCATGGAAACGGTGCGCAACACTGTAACTGACCAACAGTAAATCTCCGTCTCTCGCTGCTGTTTTCACTGCTTTCAGGTGACTTTAGTCTCTAAAATATCACATACAACTGTCCCAGACACTTTCTTACATGTAACTGACATGTTTCTGTTGAATATTTACTTCACAGAAGTGCTTTACAGTCTTCGAAAAAGTCCGCTAGCATCTGTTTTCAGACGAGGTATGCTAGGCTAACTCTGAAGCTTGAGCTATTATTTATGAAAGTTTGGGCTTTTAATCACATCTTTATGTGTAGATGAGAGGTTTTGATAGCTTTGTAAAGGGTTTGCTGTCAGTTTGTCAATGGTTTATTGGAAGTTGTCTAACTTATTTAACCTAAAATATGTGCTGTATACTGTACATGAAATTCTGGAGGTTCAGCTCATGAAAAATGGGGGCAAAAACAAAAGTGTTGTGTTTATAATTTTGTTCAGTGTAGTTACCTGGCTGTAAATAAAATAGGAAAAATATCAAAACTCTTTGGTCATTTTTGAGCGAGATGCTAACGCTCTAATCAGATTCAATGATCTATGCTAAGCTACGCTAAAAGTGCTACCGCCAGACCCGGAGATCGACTGAATGGATTCGAAAACGGTAAAACTCAACTGTTTAACTCTTGGGGAGTTGGAAACTGAGCCTATTTTCAAAAAAAGTGGAGTGTTCCTTTAACACGTCACATTTTAGTATCGGTATGGCTCGCCTGGAACCTCAACAAGGTGGTACTATTTAAGCGAGCCGTACCGAATCATACCGTGCCGTACCATGCAGTGGAGAAGTGGCAGAAAGTGAGCTGTGCTGTGAAAAAGCGGCAAAGCAAGCCGTACCATGCCGTATACCATGCAGTGGAAAAGCGCCATAAAACAGCGATAAGTTGTAGCAATGACTCGGTCAAGGAAAGTCACTCTGCAGCCATATTTGCAACATCTATGGGCAACTAATTCAGACATACAGGACAAAGTCCTAAGTCCAAAGTCATTTTAAGGCTAAGAAGCTTAGCTTTACAGTGAATATAGGGAATTTGATTGACTCTTAATAAAAGCTTTTACATTTCCTGACATATTAGAAATGGGCTCATTTTCATAGTTTGAAATAAAAAAATTGTGATCATAACAGATAGAATTGTCAAATATCAAGATCTCAACTAGCAGAATAGAACAAGCTATATTTGTTTAGGTTAGAGACCAAACTATCCAAAGTTTTTGCAAGAAAAATGTCATGTACACAAGTGTAAACCATACACACATTAGGCTTTGTGCCACGTTTTGGTTTTGTGAAATGTCACTAAAACACAGTAAATATTAGATCAGTTGATCTTGATTCAAACGTGCCCATACACAATATTACACAGTCATAGATCTTAAAATAACATTTACAGAGCACCATGACGTGCTGCTCAAATAATGCTATCGGATTAACGGGATCCTACTGTGTCGGATTTGATAATGCAGTGTTGAAAATGTCATTTGAAAAACATCAAAACAACCAATGGGACTTTGCTTTAGGATAATGGTGGGTAGAGATGATATCTAGAGACCAATCGGCCACTGTTTTACAGTTGGAGCGTGCTTGGATTGGATCGTTCACTCAGATTGACAGGTCTTTACGCCGCTGAGTAGGAGCGCACAACACTGAGACAGATCATCACTTGTCCACCAGGACACAAAAACATTACAAAGGGGTCATGAACTGAGAAACATCTTTTGTCATATAAGAGGTTATTGTACTATAAAAACATCCTGTAAGTTTCAGTGCCCGGCTGCATAAAGCAACTGAAATACTTAACAGTTTCCCTTAACTAAGGTAATGGTTTAAGGGATTGTATGCAACAACCGTAAGTCATTCCCTTAAGAAAGGAGAAATACTACTTCTTCAGTCTTGTTAGTCTAAAAACAGCTTATATTGAAGGCAGTCTAACAACAACACAGTTTGTGGAATGTTCTACTCTATGATGAAATAATGTGGACAGGGTTTGAAATTAACACCCGCCAACCCGTCAGATGCAGGTCAAAATCAACTGTGGTGGGTAAAGTCGTCAAATCACTTGCCAGTTTGGAGGGTTACTTTTTGTTAGTTATGTTCAGTCATTCATTTCTTGGGGAAGTTAATGCAAGCCAAATCTGCGCAGGTTTAGCGCAAAAACTGGTTACAAATGTGATATTGATTTTATACAACAGTTCAATAAACAATAAGTTAATATCAAGAGACACGTTTTAGACACCATATTGGTTGTTTTTGCTCCATTTCACCAACAAAAATAATTCCAAACGTCTCTGAGCAACATGATGGTGTTTCGTTCCTGAATGAATCAACCGTTTAAATGATTCTGTTCAGTCGCACTGACTCACTTAACAGTGACTTGCTGCTACTTACAGGCGGTTTTAATTTCACATTTAAAGTATTTTCATTTTTTAAATAATTTCACAATGTAAAAACATGTATGTACACAATAAGTGCATTGTACCAAATGATTAATTTAAATGTAAGTGCACAGTAGTTAAGGCCACCTAATATAAAGTGGGACCTATGCTTTTAGTGTCTTCTTTCAAAAGTGAACACATGCTAAAAAAAAAAAAATGAATAAAAAATTTTAGTTTGGGAATGCCATTGTTACGTTTGTGTTCAGTTAGCAGAAAATACCGGTGTTTTACAGGGGACAGTGGCTACCCCTTAAAACCTTGGTTGATGACTCCAATTCTTCATCCAGCATCAGAGGCACATGAAAGATACAACAGGGCACAAAGGAAAACGAGGGGAGTAGTGGAGAGATGCATTGGAGTTCTGAAATCTAGATTCCGATGCATTGATCACTCTGGTGGAGTGCTCTTGTACACACCTGAGAGGGCATGCCGAATTATTGCAGCAGTGTGTGTACTGCATAATATATGCCAGATGCATTGTGAATCAGGCCCCTAGTGTCCACGGCAGTCCTTAAGATATCAGCACAATAACACACTTAGCAAAATATTGTCTAATAACCTTTATCGATAAAATCTCAGAAAATATTGAGAGATTATGTGTCAAGGTCTGATCTGGGTTTGTTTTTGTTGTGTCCTGGGGCCTGTACCATGATGGTGGCTAAACAAACTCGGGGTTACAGGATTAGTTTTGAGTTGACAAAACCAAACCGATGCAATCAGGCTTAATTGGTACCATGAAGCAGCTCATCAACTTTCTCTGTCAACTCGGGCTTTGATCCTTAAGCTATGATTACTCCACGGGCGCGTGCACATAAAAGAGTGACGTCGGCACCGAACAACCAATCGCGTTCAATATGGATAGAGCGAGAGCTGTATATTTTTCTGCGGAGGAGCAAGAAATAATTATTCATAAGTATGAAGAATATAAACATGTGTTTCAAGCACGCAGTAATACTGTATCTGCTGCCAAAGCAAGAGAAGAATGTTGGAAAAAGATCGCTGATTGCGTTAATGCGTAAGTTAAACAAATATACATTCAATATTAATTAAAAATGATGTATGTGTGTGCGCGCGCGTGTATATGATGCCTTTACAATAAGGTTGTATTTGTTTAGAGAACGTAATGCATTAGCTAACATGAATTGACAATGAACGATAGTTTTTCAGCATTTATTAATCTAATGTTAATTCCGTTAGTTCTTCAAGTTACTCATGTTACTTCATTGTGCATTAGACGTATGTTAACAGTTAGTTTTATTTTAAAAATGTATTAATGCTTAAATTAAAATGTGTGTGTGTGTGTGTGTGTGTGTATAGGTATACTGTATGTATAAACGTATTTGTGTATAAAAATGTGACTGTATATTAGGCCTACGTCATATAGATTAATAGGTTATTCATTGATTTTTAGATGCAACCCCAACTACAAACGTTCTTGGCAGCAGATAAAGACAAAATATAAAAATATCATTCAAAGTGGTGAGTATTTACCATAACCTTTTATTATTTTCGTGAACATTTTCACAAAAACTTTTTTGCAGCAAACAGAAAAAAGTGTGACATTCGGAAAACTGTGGCCCTCCCCCAGAATACACTGTAGCAGAGGAGCTGGCTCTGAGTAGCAATAAGGGGCGGATGATTATGGATGGTATTACAGGTGCTGTATGTAATGGGTTGAGAAAATGCCATTTATAAGTTTATTGAAAACAGTGACCCCCCTCCCTCATATATGTGTATTTGTGTATACTTGTTTTTTTTATTTTCACAAAATGAGAACTTTTCTAATTAAGGTAAAACAGTATATCTTGGTGGCATTACACCACCATGCCAATAGATGGCGCATCAGGCGCTCGTGGAAGACACGAGAGATTTATTTTCCCCTGGTCGGCGGGCTCAGTAATAAACTGACTGCCGCTGTGGAAAGACGTAACTTTCTCCTCTCGTTATTTCACAGGTATGAATATATTTCATTAAGATGTTCATTTCATTGTATTTGTGCAAATCGAAATGTGTAATACAAAGAGTTTGAGTGAGTTTGGAAGTGTATCTCATCTTTAAAAAAAAAGTGTTTTAATTCGCTGAGGCTTATAACAAAAGGCTGAAGAGTGAGCTAAATTGTGTTTCAGGCCTGATTTATGTTGATTGAGATTCGAAAAAATGTTTTATCAGACTGAAATAGTGAGTCTATGCAATCTGTTGCATTGGTTAAGAGTGTTATAAGAATTACGTTTCTCCATGTATGTTATATTCTCGCTTCAGTCGCCATTTTGAGTGTTCAGCACCTGCGTTGTTTCAGTGTGCACGTATATGAGTTAAATGGAATAGAAGAAAATAATTATATCAAATTCATATTTCAAGTGCAATGAAATCTAAAGTATTTTTGTGAAATCTGGTCTTGAAGACTTATCTCTATGCATCTTCCTATCAACATACACATCTTATGATCAAAAGTATATTTTGCATACTTATCACTAATGGTTTGTTGTTTAAACTATATTTCACAGAATGCACTTTGGGAGTGTTGAGTTTTGATATGTTGAATGTTTTCAGAATTTAAAGAGAAACTATTGCAGTAATAAACTGACTGCCGCTGTGGAAAGATGTAACTTTCTCCTCTCGTTATTTCACAGTTTATTCACCCATCCACAGTGCATAACGCCTGTGTATACTTTGCTGCTGGCCCAGATATCCCCTAGGTCTGAGGCCGGTAACAATTGGGGGCTTGTCGTCCGGGATCCAGCACATCTCGCCTGGGGAGATTGTCATTTCAACGGTGGGAGCCTGTGCCCAGTGTTTCAGGGAAGACTGCTGTGTCAAGTGTCATCCAGAGAACAGCTGCCACAGGTGATGCATCAAGATGACTACCTTAAGCCAACGCCGGGTGCTGGTCTTCAAGATCCAAAAGAAACTTTCAGATTTGAGTCTTATTCAGCTGCAGACTGTTGCAAGTTCGATAGATGATGGCCGTGAAACTTACAATGATGCAGATCTCAGTGAGCCTGAACTGTATGACCTGATTGTCGACTACATCAGAAGTGAGAAACTAAAAGCTGCTGAAGATGAGGGCATGAGTCAACTTCTTCTCCTTTTTGACCTACTCAATGAGGTGCTATCAGCTCCAGACACCAGAGCCGCTGAACCTGGTAATGTTTCACCTGTTTTGATGAGGGATTCACCAACACACCACCATGGTCACACTCCAACCGATGACGATGGAGAAGTTCATACACAACCATCTCATATGGACAGAGACATTCACACACAACCATTACATATGGACAGAAACACTCACACACAACCATTACACATGGACAGAGACACTCGCATGCGGTCGTTTCAGGGAAGAGACACCTCATCAATGGCTGGTATGCCCAGCCACACCGGTGCTGCTGCTTCGGGTAGGATGAACTCATCATCTAACACTTCTGATCATGTTGTAAGATTGTCTGATGTTTCAGCTTTGTTACCACGCAGAGAATTTAAGTTACATGGTGGTCAAATCTCCGATGCAGGTTCTGATATCTCTTACAACAGTTTGAGTAAACAAATGGATGAGGGGTTGCAGGAAGGTTTTAGTGAGTCAGAAATAATCAGAACTGTCCTGAAGATAACCAAACCAGGTACTTTCAGGGAAATGTTGAGTAATAAAGAAGACCTTACTGTAGAAGGTTTAAAGAGATTTCTGCGGTCACACATCAGGGACAAAAATGTAACTGAGCTTTTTCAAGAACTGAGTAATGCTAGGCAGCAAGACAGAGAAAGTCCACAACAGTTTCTGTACAGAGTTATGGGGCTAAAGCAACGAGTTCTTTTTGAGTCCCAGCAACCAGGTGTTGATTTCAGCTATGACAAAAAATTGGTTCAGGGTACTTTCCTTCATACCATTTACCAGGGTTTGAATGAGAAAAACAGCTATGTACGACATGATCTTAAACCCTTCCTTTCAGACATGCACGTTAGTGACGACTTCCTATTGGAACAAGTGACTAAGTCTACCTCTGAGGAAGAGGGATGATTAAAATGACTGATCACAGTAGCTAAAACAAGACCAGTGACTATGAATTCAGTCCGACATGACTCCGGTGAGCTAACTGACCAGAATAGACAAACAAAAGTTGACTCTGAATTACAGGCTAATCGTGATGCTATCAAGGAACTGACAGCCCAAGTGTCTTCATTAACTAAGCATCTAGCCCATCTTACAACATCCGCTAAGACTATGGAATCAATAGACAAGAGTACACCTACTACTAGTCCTCAACCAGCAACTGAGACAAAAGGGAAATGTCAAGACTGTGTCCAGAAGGGCAATATGAACTGTTCCCACTGTTTTATTTGTGGACAAGCTGGTCATAGGGCTATTGGCTGTCTTCAACGTAAGCTGTCGGGAAACGGGAAGAGGTCGCTGGAGAGGGGCAGCCTGTGACCTCAACCAGTTCTGAGCCCCAGATAAAAGCCAAAATCCCAAGGCATCCACAATCAAGATCGCAATGTCAGGTGGACCCAAATCGACGAGTAGCTCAGCTTATTGGCAAGCGATGTATGGTTTCGACTTCAATTAATGGTGTACCTCTTCAAATGTTGCTGGATTCCGGGGCTCAGGTGACAATGGTAGGAAAGGCGTGGATAGAGAGAGAATTGCCTACTGTCAAAATACAGCCCCTTGAATCTCTCTTTGCTAGTCAGTCCCTGGAGATAACTGCAGTTAATGGCACTGAGGTACCTCTTGAAGGTTGGGCTGAAGTTTACCTCCAGATCAGTAGCCAGAATCATGGACACATGTCTATCAGAGTCCCCCTTTTAATCAGTCGGAATTGTAGCTGTCCTGTTTTAGGTAGCAATGTCATAGCCGAGATCATAAAAGAAAATGCCTGTCAGGATGAAAACGTTGATGTTTCTACTATTTTGGAAGAAGCTTTAGGCATCAGTGCATCTACTGTAGAAACACTTGTGTTGGCTCTCCAGCAGATAACTCTGGCTGAGACATCACAGCACAATGTTCGCACTGGTAAGAAAGGTGTAACAATACCCCGCTGGACAGATTAGGGAAGTTAAGTGTCGGATTCGGGGATGGTCAAGTGGTGGGACCATGCTGTTTCAGCCTATTGTGGAGAATGTCTGCATTGATGGTTTAGAGCTGTTTCCAGCTTTAGTGGATGTTCCTGGGGGGTTGTCAAAATGTGTCAAAGTTCCAGTCCAGAACTCCACTAAACATGCTGTCTACCTGCCACAGAGAACAATCCTTGGTACACTCGAAGATGTCGTTGATCTTAAACCCATCCAACAGTCCACTGACATTTCTGAGTCCAAAAGCCATGATACTCCCCAATCATGCTCAGTTCAGTTAAGGACTGATTATCTGCAAAACATTGAAAAATATAGGAATCCTTCTGTGCATTCAAATAAAGATAAATGGCACCCTCCAGTTGACTTATCACATCTAGCTGAGGATGAACAGAAAATGGTCAAAGAGATGCTTTTTGAGCAGTCTGATGTATTTGCTCGGGATGACACAGATATTGGTTGCATCCCTGACCTGCAACTCAAAATTTGCTTAAAAGATGATACACCAGTCCAAAAGTCCTACAATGCGGTCCCAAAGCCCTTGTATAGAGAGGTAAAGGAATATGTTCAAAAACTGCTTGATCACGGGTGGATTCAGAAGTCCATGTCACCTTACTCCTCCCCCGTGGTTTGCGTAAGAAAAAAAGATATGAGCCTACGTCTTTGTGTGGACTTCCGTGGACTAAATAGTAAAACGATCCCAGACCGCCACCCCCTTCCACGGATTCAGGACCTATTGGATAATCTGGGAGGTTACTCATGGTTTTCCATATTAGACCAAGGCAGTGCATATCACCAGGGCTTTGTCGAGGAGAACTCTAGGCATCTGACGGCTTTCAGCACGCCTTGGGGATTGTATGAGTGGATCCGCCTTCCCTTTGGCCTGACCAATGCACCGGCAGCTTTCCAAAGGTGTATGGAAGGTGTGCTGAATGGCCTAAGGGATGAGTGCTGTTTCCCATACTTAGACGATGTTCTCTGTTTTTCCAAAACCTTTCAGGACCACGTCAAAGACTTAAAGAGAGTTTTCTGCCGCTTACGGGAACATGGTGTGAAATTACGCCCAAAGAAGTGTGAATTATTTAAACATCAGGTGAGATATGTGGGGCGTCTAGTTACAAGGGAGGGCATTCAAGTCGATCCCAAAGACCTGGAAGCAGTGCTGCAATGGAAAGAGCGTGAACCAAAGAATGTTGGAGAAGTTAGAGCTCTGTTGGGCTTTTTGGGCTACTATCGCTCATTCATTCAGGATTTTTCCAGAATAGCCCGCCCACTGTTCAAGCTTCAAGAGAGTCCTGGTGAGAACGGGGAGAATCCTATCAAAACTAGGCCAACTAAACTGGGTGTAAAAAAGGGTCAGTTACCCTCCAAGACACCAGTTCAGTGGACCTCTGAACACAGCGCTGTGGTTGCTCGCCTTGTTGACATGTTGACTTCCTCTCCTATCTTGGCATACCCAGACTTTAATTTACCTTTTGTCCTTCACACCGACGCATCCAATGAGGGTCTGGGGGCTGTACTCTGTCAGGAACAGGGGGGGAAATTGCGCGTAATTGCCTATGGCTCAAGGTCGCTCTCGCCTGCCGAGAAGAATTATCACCTCCATTCCAACAAGCTGGAGTTCCTCGCTCTAAAATGGGCCATCTGCGATAAATTTCGCGATTACCTGTACTATGCCCCCACGTTCACAGTATTCACAGATAATAACCCCCTTACCTATATCCTGAGTACCGCCAAGTTGAGTGCTGTTGGGCATCGTTGGGTGGGTGAATTGGCTGACTTTCACTTCACCATAAAATACAGGCCAGGCAAATGCAACACCGATGCCGACACCCTATCACGGTTCCCATTGAAGTTTCAGGACCACATTCGAGAATACTCAGAGGTTTTACCTCCAGATGTTATTTCTGCCATTTGGCAGGGAGATAAAGCAAAGAAAGAAAAAGACGTACCATGGGTTGCGGCCCTTCAGCTGGGTTATAGTGATGCTGATGATCTTCTTGCCAGCACACCCATGTTTCCTTCTGAAGACATTCAATCTGCCCAAAGGGAAGATGCTTCCATCTGTGAGGTCATTAATTTGAAAGAGAGAGGATGGAACCCCAGTGACAAAGACAGGAGACACATGGGATCAACCACACGACGACTGATGCATGAATGGAACAAACTTAGACTTGATAAGGGAATCTTATACAGACAGACAGGACAACATAGACAACTGGTTCTCCCTAACTCTCTCAAGTCTCTTGCGCTCAAACACCTTCATGATGACATGGGGCATGTTGGGGCGGACAAAGTCATCCACCTGGCAAGGCAAAGGTTTTATTGGCCTTTCATGCAGCGTGACATAGAAGATTATGTCATCCGCCAATGCCCATGTATCAAGAAAAAGCGACCCACTGTTCCTGAAAAGGCACCAATGGGCTCAATCACAACTAGTGTCCCATTTGAGCTATTGTCTGTCGACTATCTCCATCTTGAACCAAGTAAGGGAGGCTACGAGTATATCTTAGTTCTCGTAGATCACTTCACCCGCTTTGCCCAGGCCTACCCAACACAGAACAAATCGGGCAAAACAGCCGCAGAAAAGATTTTCTACGACTTCATACCACGCTTTGGGTATCCACAAAAGCTCCATCATGATCAGGGCCGGGAGTTCGAGAATAAACTGTTCCAACGATTTCAGCAACTGGCTGGCATTACTCATTCTCGAACGACCCCCTATCACCCGCAGGGGAACCCCGTTGAGCGTCTGAATAGAACACTGCTTCAAATGCTCCGAACGCTATCAGAGGAAAAGAAATCTGAGTGGAAAGACCACTTACCACACATAGTCCATGCATATAATTGTTCGAGGCATGAAGCCACGGGCTATTCGCCGTTTTTTCTTCTCTTTGGAAGAGCCCCGCGTTTACTCGTTGATTTGCTTTTTAACCTTGAACCTGAGCCACAGACTGAGACCCATCAGGAATATGTGCAGAAGTGGGCTTCCCGGATGCAGCAGGCATATAAGATCGCCTCTGAAAATAGTAAGAGTTGCTCTGCAAAAGGAAAAAAATACTATGACCGTGGTGTCAGAGGAATTGTGCTTCAGCCAGGTGATCGCGTGCTGGTCCGCAACCTGTCTGAGAGAGGTGGGCCCGGTAAACTCCGTCCTTACTGGGAGAACAAAGTTCACCGTGTTGTTGAGAGGATGGGAGACAGTCCTGTATATCAAATTCAAGCTGAAACCGGTGACCGCACTCTCCGTGTTCTGCACCGTAATCTCCTTTTGCCTGTGAACGATCTGCCACTTGAACATGATGGTCAGGACAATCAGACACGGAAACAGCAAAGACAGAAACGTCATCGTATGAACAGCCGGCCTCAAATGTCTCATACCTTGGAGAATGAAGCCAGTGATTCTGGGGACGAAGAAGGATATGCCTGTAATCCCAGACCAGTACCAGTATATGAAAGAAAGAAAGTCATTCTCAAACAGTCCCACGATGAGCCACACAGTCACCTTCGAGTAGCGGCACCAGAGTTTCACCCGGTATGCCACAGGGCAGAGCCTGATAACCTTGAGACATATGCACAGCACCCCCAGTTTGTGATGCCAGAACCAGAACCGGCTAACCCGTTGCCATCTGTGGAACCTCAGGAACAACTGGATGACTGCATAGCTAGAAGTGATGAGGATACTGACCTGGGAGCACAGCAGCACCCAGCGAATGAGGAAGATGTGATCCTGCGCAGGTCTACACGTGCAGTAAAACCAAAGGCGGTGTTCACATACAATCAGATGGGCCAACCTACATATCAAGCGTGGAGACCAGGAGTTAATGGGATGCATGCTTGTGTACTTTATCCAGTACAGACTTACCCTGTACTACCTGACATACACCACTACCCAGTGCCAGCAGTATGGGCATTTAAAAAAAAAAAAAAGTCACGAAAGAATAGAAGTCACTTGACATTCTAAAACATGCACATACATACCATGAACAACAACCTAATAGTTCACCTCTGGTGAAAACTGTAATTACCTAACTAGTTAGTTCTAGATGTACGGAGACATCTCTAAAAGCAGGGGAGAGTGTAATGGGTTGAGAAAATGCCATTTATAAGTTTATTGAAAACAGTGACCCCCCCTCCCTCATATATGTGTATTTGTGTATACTTGTTTTTTTTATTTTCACAAAATGAGAACTTTTCTAATTAAGGTAAAACAGTATATCTTGGTGGCATTACACCACCATGCCAATAGATGGCGCATCAGGCGCTCGTGGAAGACACGAGAGATTTATTTCCCCCTGGTCGGCGGGCTCAGTAATAAACTGACTGCCGCTGTGGAAAGACGTAACTTTCTCCTCTCGTTATTTCACAGGTATGAATATATTTCATTAAGATGTTCATTTCATTGTATTTGTGCAAATCGAAATGTGTAATACAAAGAGTTTGAGTGAGTTTGGAAGTGTATCTCATCTTTAAAAAAAAAGTGTTTTAATTCGCTGAGGCTTATAACAAAAGGCTGAAGAGTGAGCTAAATTGTGTTTCAGGCCTGATTTATGTTGATTGAGATTCGAAAAAATGTTTTATCAGACTGAAATAGTGAGTCTATGCAATCTGTTGCATTGGTTAAGAGTGTTATAAGAATTACGTTTCTCCATGTATGTTATATTCTCGCTTCAGTCGCCATTTTGAGTGTTCAGCACCTGCGTTGTTTCAGTGTGCACGTATATGAGTTAAATGGAATAGAAGAAAATAATTATATCAAATTCATATTTCAAGTGCAATGAAATCTAAAGTATTTTTGTGAAATCTGGTCTTGAAGACTTATCTCTATGCATCTTCCTATCAACATACACATCTTATGATCAAAAGTATATTTTGCATACTTATCACTAATGGTTTGTTGTTTAAACTATATTTCACAGAATGCACTTTGGGAGTGTTGAGTTTTGATATGTTGAATGTTTTCAGAATTTAAAGAGAAACTATTGCAGTAATAAACTGACTGCCGCTGTGGAAAGACGTAACTTTCTCCTCTCGTTATTTCACAGTTTATTCACCCATCCACAGTGCATAACGCCTGTGTATACTTTGCTGCTGGCCCAGATATCCCCTAGGTCTGAGGCCGGTAACATGTACAATCTGACCCTGGTGCTGGCTCCTCTAAGCAAGTGACACTGGGTATGTGTGCAATGCATTACTACCTTTTAAAAGTTGTACATGTGGCTGACTGTATGTTCTGCAGTAGAGGAAAATACAGTGTCCCTGTTGAAGCCGGCACACGTTCACACAGTCTCCCACACAGAGGTGAGCTTGAAACAGACAGAACACTATGAATATGCTTTACAACAGTTACGCTTTACATTGGCCTACTTTTATTTATTAGGGTGAAGCAAATGACAAAGACACCCTCTCTGTGTGTTCTGAAACCATTGCTGAGGTGAATGCATTTTTTTTTTTTTTTTTTTTTAATGGCACACATTTTAATGTCACACAAATGTGACTAGCCCTTATCTTTTATTGTAGGATTTTTCACAACCTGCCCCACAAACTGACACCTCTACCTCAATGGGCTTCAGAAGGAATGTGAACAAGGTACTGCTTTAAACCCTTGACATAAATTACAGCCAGTCCTGTGCCTGTATTAAGTCATGCCTTTTGTCATTTGATTTACCTTAAGACTTGTAATGATTGTTTGTGGTGGAATTATGTTTCAGGTGGAAACTGACTCTGTCAGGGCCCTTTACAAAAGGAGCCTAGAATTGGACTGCACTCTAAAGGAGCTGGACTGTGAGCTGAGGAGCCTCCAAATTAAAATTAAATTGGAGATCAAACAGATGGAAAAACAGATCTCCGTATGTGAACTTACTAAAACAGGCAACACATTAGTTTGAACACTTAATACTTATTAATGCATCTTTCCCTCTTTCTCCCTCCCTAGCCAGATCAACAATAAAACCATTTGAGACCTTTCTGCAGTTTCAATTTACTTTTATTAAGTAAAAATATTGTATGGTGATTGCATCTCTGACAGCTGTGCCAGCTGGGTGGTCAAGTGTGATTGGGTCAATTTCATCAGGGAGAAGCTGGTTTAGTGGTGGTGCTTGCTCCTTTCTGATAGTGGCTATATTGTGCAGAATGGCACATGCAGCCACTATCTGTGATGCCCGCTCTGGTGACACCCTTAACCGCCGAAGGCAGTTGAAACGTGCCTTTAGGATGCCAAAGGTCATCTCAATCTTGACCCTGGTTTTACTGAGGGCCACATTGAACCGGTTTTGTGGCCTTGTCTGAGGGTCAGGATAGGGGGTTAGTAAAAATCTCTGGCATGCATAACCCCTGTCTCCTACCAACAGGCCATCAAAAAGCCCTGTCACAGAACAGAAAAGGGGAAAATTGTATAAGTTTTGCTTTGTCAATTAAAAAGAACACTTTAAAGTGTTTTGTACTGTAACTTGCCTTCCTCAAAGCGCTGACACAACACAGACTCACGGAAAATTCGTGAGTCATGCACTGAGCCAGGCCATTTGGCATCCAAGCTTGTGATCATGAATGCATGATCACAAGTTATCTGCAGATGAAATGTACAGTAGATCATTGTCATGTGTTAATGATTCATCTCACTGAAAATAAGTCATCTTGAATCTATAGTACACCTACCTGAACACTGAGGCTGTGAAAGGACTTTCTATTCACATAATCTGCCTCATGTTCTCCAAGAGCTGTGGAGATTGCAACATGTGTGCAGTCTATTGCTCCTATGACTCTAGGGAATCCTATCATAAGATTAATATATTTGTTAAAAGATTTAGAATACGAACATGTACTGTATTGTATAATTTAAGTGTTCTAAGTGAAATCTGCTTTCTGGGGAGAAAAAAAGTGAATGTCTAAAAGTAAATCTGTTCATGTAGTGTCACCCTATCAATCTTACCGGCAATTTTATAAAAGCCCTATTTTATGGACATGGTCGATAAATGTCCGGGGAACACTATGAAGCTATTCATGTACCCCTGCAGTGCGAGGACTACCTTGCGAATGGTTCGACAAACCGTGTTTTTCCCAAGATTCTCTGCATCACCGACCGCATACAAGTATGTACCGCTTGCAAAAAAACGCAACGCAATGCATACCATTTGCGGTACAGTAAGAGCATGACTTCGACGTGTCACATTTGATATGTGCGGCTCAAGAAGTTCGCAAATATAAGAGATTCCTTCCGCGGAGAATCTGTATCTTTCATACAAGTAAGTATCAGGAAAAGCTAGGGGATTTTGTCTGTCCCTAAAAACTCTTTCTCTACGAAGTGCTCGTCTAACAATTTGTGCGGAGATGTCCACAGGATTTGGTAGAAAAGGTGAAGCCATTGCAACCGACACTGGGATATGTGACATCACCTATATGTTTCTTTGATCCCAGCTGATTGGTCGAATTTCAGTCTGAGATCTCAAATCCAGAACATAACCTGCCCCGGAGCAGGTTAGCCGTGCAGCATAAGATACCATGGCGACAAACAACGCTTAAAGCCGAGCTACCTTCATGGTACCTAAAACCCAGAGTTGGGGCAAACTAAACTGAAACTTACCTGGCTAGCCAGCTAATCCGGCTTCATGGTACAGGCCCCTGGTCTGTCTGGAGCACATGGCTGTCAGATGGTAATTGTGTTCGCCATGTGCTCTATTGTATATTGTTACCCCGCCCCTCTTGTTACCTTATTATCTTGTTAGGGTTTACACCTGTTTTAGATCGTTAGTCACCCTTTATATTCCCCTCTTGTTTTCTGTCCTGTGCCAGATCGAATCTGTGCTGCGTTGAGTTAACCTGGCTCTTGTCCCTGTTGATTGTTATCAAGCCTAGTCTTGCTTAGTTCCCTTTGCATTTATTTTATACTTTTGACTTTAGGGTTTTTCTTTTGATTAGAGGTCTGTGCTATCTAGTTCCTTGTTTTTTGAGCTCCTGCCTGTTAGTTCAGTTTTTCTTTTGTTTTTGGTTTTCCCCATTTGCTCCCCAGCTCCCTCTTTGGCTCTGCCTGCCTCCCTCCCATCCCTTGCGGCCCAGCTCTGCCTGCTTCCCTGCCTTTCTAGTTCATCCATCCAGCTGCTAAGCTATTTCAGTCTCGCCCACCTGCCTCAGGAGATCCCAATTCAGTCAGCTAGGCTTCTGCCTTCTTCCTCCTGGAACCACTCTCCCACCCTCACCATTTCCTGTGCCCTGTTGTTCATTGGAGAGCTTATCTGTCTCGTAGCTCTTGGACTGTTGCTCTCTGCCTATCACTCAGAAAACCCTTTCCTAGATGCCTCCTGCTGAGCTGACTTTCTCTCCCACGGACCTGGCTGGAATCTCTCCTGGTTACCCTCTCAGACAGTGACTAGTTCCTGTTTTGTGTTTGAAACTCAATAAATCTCTGTTATCCCCGCAACTGATTCCTCTTCCTTTATCACCCTGACATTGTTTTTGTCAATATTGCACACCCTTAGTACTGAAACAAAATTATTTGCAAAGGTCGCTTTGTCACGTCCAGTGTAGACAGCCTCAAGCTATTGTTTTTTATTTTTTTGGCCTAGTAGAAGTTATGAATGGCCGGTAACTTAAAAATTTAGCAGCCAAATTGGCTGGTGAGTGAAAGTTAATTATTAGTTATTTTTAATTATCCTCCCTGTGTGTGGATAAGCACCGCCTCCGTAGAGGAAGATCAATGTCTGCTTCTACATCACTGCCTGTTAAAATGTTTTCAGGCTGTGAGGGAAATCACTCGGGACAGCAAGAGTGAGTTTGAGGAGTGAAAGATGTATACTGGCAGGAGGAGAGGATGGAAATGGTGCTTATTTGCAAATGTTTTAGGCAATATTCCAATTAAGTTATTATTCCAAATTAAGTTAAATTCACAACTTTGAATGGAAACCCGGCTGATGACTGCTGCATATGTATGCTGCATGCACATGCAGGAGTAAAAGACAACACAAGATACTTAAACCAACATAATAATAGACTGATAAAAAACTGAACCAAACTGGGAACAGAGGCATAATGAGGAAACAAGAAACAGGTCCCCATAAACCATGGTAGCCCAATGAGGATTAACTAAGAAACCATGACAACAAATTACACAAGGGCTTAAACACAGGCAGAGGACTAAGGCTGTGTTTACATCACCTGGTTCAAGTGATGCAGTTCTGATTTATTTCCCCTCCCTCCCATGTGGCACAGATCGGATATGACCTATGAATGTGGAAACAGGGAAAAAGTACCTGGATTCTGATATTCTACTATCGGTTTCAGGCCAAATGCATATGTGGAGATAAATCTGATATGAGTCAGATACGTGAATATGTGGACAGATATTCCCCTGTCAATGTGAGTCATGTGTAATTGAAAAAGCAATGGTAGTGAATGATGTGAACTCAGGTGGACACCAACCACGATCATGACTCTTTTCAGTGATGCGGTGGAGATTTTCAGGTCAGTACGGCTACTTTGTGTTGTTTGGTCAAGTGTACAGAGTAAATGCAGATATTGGATATGAGTCACTATTAAAAGATGATGTAAGCTGGTCATCAAAAACATCAGATATAGTCAACAAATTGGAATTAGGCATCAAGACCTGCAGGATAAATGTGGTGTGTGTGTGTGTGTGTGTGTGTGTGTGTGTGTGTGTGTGTGTGTGTGTGTGTGTGTGTGTGTGTGTGTGTGTGTGTGTGTGTTCTTTAAAGCTTCAGGCATAAAGGATTTTTAACCACAGAGTGTTACTCCACATCCACTAAGTATCATAACTGGTTTGATTTCTCTCATCAGAAACCTCTTCCTCTGTTGTTGTGTTTTTTCCTCAAGACATTGTCAGAAGCTTGATATGTTAAAGCTTAATAGATGCAGCTGTGGTTGTATATTTCCTGATTTCTCATCAGAATAAATGTATTATGCATGTCACAAACCACCTCAAATATAACATGGAGATTTACTTTGTCTTACTGAACAGATCTGCACAATATATTTTGGAGCAATTCAACTGGCAATTCTGTTTGAATTACTGAAATATCAACATCATTATTGAAATGTTTTTATCTGAGCATTATAACTGTAACAAATATTATGTATTAAATATTTAATGATTTTTTCATTCAATCAGTATAAGATCTTGCATCTAATTTTTTAAAAGTTGAAGCTGATAGACAGTACATAGACGTGGACGTAGGTGCTAATCAATTTGGGAATATAGAGGATAATGTTACATTATTTGAAATTCAGGAAGTGGATCAATCTGTAATTATGAGAATTATTAATGAATTAAATACTACATATTCTAAAGATATACAGTGGTGTGGAAAAGTGTTGGCCCCCTTCCTGATCTTTCATTTTTTTGCATGTTTGTCACACTTTAATGTTTCAGATCAAACCAATTTAAATATTAATCAAAGATAACACAAGTAAACACAACATGCAGTTTTTAAATGAAGTTTTTTATTATGAAGGGAAAACAAAATCCAAACCCACACGGCCCTGTGTGAAAAAGTGCTTGCCCCCTAAACCTAATAACTGGTTGTGCCACCCTCAGCAGCAACAACTGCAATCAAGCGTTTGCGATAACTGGCAATGAGTCTTTCACATCGCTGTGGAGGAATTTTGGCCCACTCTTCTTTGAAGAATATTTTTAATTCAGCCACATTGGAGGGTTTGAGCATGAATAGACTGTTTAAGGTCATGCCACAGCATTTCAATTGGATTCTCGTTCACCATTCCTAGCTGGTGGAATGATCTTCCCACCCACATTCGGAGTGCCGGATCCTTGTCAATCTTCAAGCAACAGCTGAAAACTCATCTCTTTCGACACTACTTGACTATACCCCACACATAAAAAAAAAAAAAAAAAACTTTCTCCTTATTTATTCCTTCCCCTGCTAGCTTGTACTTATTTAAACAACGCCTGAGACTTGGTGTTACAAGCACTTCGTTTGTCGGATTGCCTCCTCAAGATGAATCGCTTTTTGTATCCCCAATTGTAAGTCGCTTTGGATAAAAGCGTCTGCAAAATGGCTAAATGTAAATGTAAAATTTAAGTCCAGACTTTGATTTGGCCACTCCAAAACCTTCATTTTGTTTTTCTTGAGCCATTCAGAGGTGGACTTGCTGCTGTGTTTGGGATCATTGTCCTGCTGCAGAACCCAAGTGTGCTTGAGCTTGAGGTCACAAACTGACGGCTGGACATTTTCCTTTTTTTTGATAGATTTTATGATAGAGTGCAGAATTTATGGTTCCATCAATTATGGCAAGTCATCCAGGTTCTGAAGCTGCAAAGCAGCCCCAGACCATCACACTACCACCACCACGTTTGACTGTTGGTATGATGTTTTTGGTTTTATGCCAGATGTAACGGGACACACACCTTCCAAAAAGTTCAACTTTTGTCGCATCAATCCACAGAAAATTTGCCCAAAGGTCTTGGGGATAATCAAGATATTTTTTGGCAAATGTGAGACGTGACTTTGTGTTCTTTTTGGTCAGCAGTGGTTTTTGACTTGGAACTCTCCCATGGATGCTGTTTTTGCCCAGTCTCTTTCTTATTGTTGAATCATGAACACTGACCTTAATTGAGGCAAGTGAGGCCTGAGTCGTCTTTGTGCTCTTGGAGTAATTTTGGTAGGCCGGCCGCTCCTGGGAAGGTTCAACACTGTTCCAAGTTTTCTCCATTTGTGGATAATGGCTCTGACCGTGGTTTGCTGGATTCCCAAAGCCGTAGAAATGGCTTTATAACCCTTTCCAGACTGATACATGTAAACAATTTTGTTTTTCATCTGTTTATGAATTTCTTAAAGGGCATATTCCAGGTTAGAGACTCCAGTGAGTCGATATATAGAAAAATAATGTAGGAACTAGATTTTCTTTAAAATATACTTTAAAATACACTATTAAGGCTTCTGGAGTCGTTTTTGTGAGAGAATTTTACTTCCGCATCTGAAAACCACCAAAACCGGAAGTGACGTAACGAGAGGGAGAGCGGTCCATGTTAACCATAGGAAAACAATGGATCGTAACGACAGTTCGGACGCTGAGGAAATTTTAAATGCTTACTTACACTCGTATGATGGACCACAGAAAAAAATTATGAGCCTGCTATGCAGCCAAGAGAGCAGGACAGGCCAGGATTAGACAGAACAACGGTCAGAGGAGATAGATTGAGTTGATGTGTGAGGAGAATAGCAGGTGTCTTGGTGAGAGACCAGTGTTAGCTTACAGATATACACACACCTTAACTAACGATATGTAATCAGGCAATAGCAAAGCTAGTATTGGTCATCTATGAGTATTGATACTTACCAGCAACATAAACTAATAAGCATTGATCAGGCGTGTCTCGCTCGTTAATATCCGACACTAACGTTACGTGATACAGCGGTGTCTCATCACCGCAGGAGAGAGAGAGAAAGAGAAAGAGATAAACACGTTTTTGTTTCATTAAGTGTTTGTGTGGTAAATGCAAGGCCATGGTCACAGCTGAGGAAAGTCAGTGTTGCAGGGAGTTAGATACATACTGGGCTTTAGTGGAGAATGTGATCCCCACACTTGATGTGCAGTGTTCTGAGTCTGCACCCAGGCTGAGGCTTGCTGTCTGAACCCATGTGTGCTACAGATAACCTCAGACAGGAGCATGGACCTCTCCAGGCCAGCAGACATGAGTGTGTTTAGGGCAGAGATAAATACTTGCATGTCTAAATACATAGTATATTAAAGATATGAAAACAAGTTGCCTTTACAACTTTACAAGTTGCCTATATTCAACTACCTGTAAGTCACACTTTTTGATGTCATTGGTATAAGACAATCAATATTGGCAGCATACAGATAAGTTGTCCGCTGGGCCTGTGGTGTTTTGAGCAGCCCTTACCTGCACGTGTTGAGTCAGACAAGACAGTTTACAGAGGAAGGAGGTTTTGAATGGCCCCCATTTTGTTGACCATCAATAAAAAATAATCATAATCACAGATTGTCTTACTGTATAAAAACTTGTTTATGAAGTTTACATTAGATATATATCAAGCAGATATGCATTTATGGTTAATTCAATTCAGTTTTATTTATACAGCACTAAATCATAACAAAGGTTATTTCATAGCACTGTTAATATCCAACTAAAAACACAACATTGCAGCTGTTAATTAACACACACACACACACACACACACACACGCACACACACATATATATATATGCACCAAACATATAATACCGAAAGAAAAATATACCATCGAACCCATTTAAAAACATTTAACAATCTTTCAGTCTGGGTATCACACTAATGTGTTTTTGAAGAGTGTTCAATGGTGAATGCTGTGCTAGACACACGCCAACAGCCTCATCTTGTTGATCCTCTGGAGTAGGGTTGCACGATACACCGGTACTACGGTAGTATCGCGATACTAAAGCTTCAAAAATACCCGCGGTGCCATTGCATTTTTTAAACGGTAGTATCGTCCATACGGTGCCGTCCATATGCACGGCAAGAACACTGTTTAAAACGTTCATTTGAACATGCATGCAAGCAGAAAAATTACAAGTTGATTGCCAAACGTCTTTCTGCTGTGCTCTGTGTATACGCGTTATATGGTATTGAGTGTTCCCCGATGCTTCAGTTCAAGTCGCACTTGCACGTCGTTGTTCATGCTGCAGTTTATCAGATGAAAGGGTCTGATTCAGACCATCTTATGTCATTTTAAAAAACAGCAGTATCACTTATTCAACATCATAATATCTTACAAGAAAGTATTCTTGCAGTTTTGACCACTTCTAGAACAGGTGTAATAGTTCGTTTCTGGAAGCATCTTTGCGATCACGAATGAAAATCCATTCATCAGCATAGCGGCTTTGCACTTGTTTCTTATCAATCATTATTTATATATATATATATATATATATATATATATATATATATATATATATATATATATTTTTTTTTTTTTTTTATAATGTTATGTTTTAATATACATGCTGCTAACAAAAAAAATGTTCCTGACAGTTCAGCAATAAGACATGAGCAAGAGCGCTGTTTTTGTTTCGTTTGTGTTCGAATCCAAATCCGTGTTGTTTTGGCGAATCACTGATTCACTGAGCCGTTCATAAAAACAGTCATTTGATTCGCTCCTGAAGGATTCAGCTGTTTTGAAAGAATGGTTTGAATGACTCAGTGATTCAATCACGAACTTCTGCCACCTGCTGGCCGTTTTTAAGTTTCCCATCTAAAAGTAGGCATATTACACTATTTTTCAACATATTTCTATATTCAGAATTTAGTACAAAAAACTAATCTCTTAACATTATGTATGCAATTATATAAATACAGTCTAAATGAATAAATGGCACATCTAAATGTCACTTGATGCAGCTTCTGTGCAGTGCTAAGATGAGTTTTGTTTAGATCATTTCATGGATAACAATAGCCAGTCATTCACTCACACTAATTAAGTATTCGGAGAATAATATTGTCTGTTTTCACTTACATCTATTTATTTATTCAATTTTGATTCATTTGTAGAATTGAATTTTAAATTAACACAATACTGCATGGTATCGTGATACTTCAGCTGGCATAGTATGGTAAGACATTTTTATGGTATCGTGACAACCCTACTCTGGAGGGATCTGGAAAGAGGAAGACAGACGGTGCTGTGTTCTCGTGGAGCCGGTGGTGACCTGCAGTATAACACTCTCAGAGACTCCATGAGGTGACCTGCAGTATAACACTCTCAGAGACTCCATGAGGCCTGACGCATATGCTGGGAGAAGCAAGCAAACGTTTAGATCACATTCACTGCTGACCATGCTTTTCCACTCGGCCTCCATCACATCTGCATCTCCATCAGGAGCGGAAGCTGCAGTCCAGCAGAGGTGGTTCATAACAGCTGGCCTCCGCTGCTTCAGATCTTCACACTCCCATCATCCAAAGCCTTATAAACACACCACATGACAAAAAAATGACCAATTAGCTGTGCAAACAATGTTACTAAGCTGTCACTAGACCTGATGGTTATAATATTAGCAAACTGAGGTTAATTTACCAGTTATGTCTTCTCATATGGTAACGTTTTTACACGATTTTTAAAAATATTACGATATTGCTAATGCTTACAAGCTAGCTGTGGTGCTTTACAACAACTTATATAATGTTACATGTCATTGCGTCTCATTATTTAAATAATTATGTTCACTGATTTGGTAATTAGCAAATGTTAAAAATCAAGTCTTACTTTGCACAGTTGACATTTTCATGGAGCAGCATCTCTGACGGATCCGTGAGTCTCCACCGGCGGCTGAACCACAGGCGGACTGACCGGGACACGATGAAGCTGCTGTGTGCACCAAAGAAACCGCACCAGCTCGTGTCGTGGCTCGAGAGAGTAGATTTCTTCAATGGAGTCAAAGAAGCTTCAGATGCCAAAATAAGACTTTATTAAACAAAGTAACAAAGCCAAGAAGACAGCCGCCTCATCCACTGCCTCTAATTCTATGTCTGTCCATACATCTTTTTTATACCTTTTTACGAAACAAATTTGTCTGGTTTTGCTACAATTTATTACCAGCCCACTTGGCCTATTTTTATTGGTGGGATTTGGACAGATCCACCATTGTTTAAGAATGGCTACATCAAAATGGCTACACCAAAATGGTTACATTAAAATGGTTACACCAAAATGGTTACATTAAAATGGCTACATCAAATCTGCAACATTTAATTAGTTTACACAAAAATGGAAAAACACCAGTATTCAAAAGCCTATGGGATAGACTCTCTCTTTTGCTTTCTCACGAAACAGTGGTGTTGTTTTGTATCACTTTCAACCTTGAAAATCTTCCCCTTATGGTTCTGTTCCCCCACCAGTACTGCACAATGGATGGCTTCTGCAGTCTGTATTAAGACATCTAGTCTTGGAATAATTCAGCATATTAGTCAGTATATGGATTGCTTTCATGATCATACATTATATTTTAAGATAATACCATATTCAGTAAATATCATAATATAGAGTAAAAATAAGTAAAATTACACAATACTCGGAGTCCCACTCGCTTCTTGCTTCGATATCCCGTGCTGAACTGCATCATATCGCCGGGATGATCATCTTCTGGTATATAGTGATCGCTAATGTTGCACACACAGAAGAGGCTGTTTTTCTGGTGGCACATATAGTTTTTATTTCTGTCACACACTGTAAAGTCTGCAAATTCAACAGAGACAACAATTAGATTAATTTCTGTATCACAGTGTTGAAATAGCTGGCAGTGTGACTTCTTCTGGTCAACAAGTGAAACGCGCTGCGGCTCACCACTACCCCCTAGCGTCACCCGCCAGTATTCGCAGGTTTAAGTGATATCAACATAAACATCTAATCAATGGTAACCAACAATACATAATAACCATAACATATGAATAACAAGAGTATTTTAATCTATATGACTACACCCTCCCCCACTAAAAAAAAAAAAAAAAAAAATGTTCCTTCACATTTTACCACAACTTTAGAACAGTTGCTTCCAGGCTGACCCATTCATGGCTGCAAGACAAAAGGTAGGTTTTCAGTTGGCTTTACTCAGTGCATAAAATCAGTCATCCCCTCTTTGCCATGGCTTATTTTCTAGAACAAAAGGGTCAGTAACTAATTGCTACATTTTCTAACCACTGCACGTCACCATTTATCTGATTTTTCCTACCAGCAGTGTCAAATGTGTAAACAGTTACATCTTAATTAGATGAGTCTTACCATGTAATCAGACTCCATAATAATCGGCCACTTATTCACTTAGTCTCGTTACCTTTTTCTTTTTCTGTTTACTTTACAGGTCACAGGTCTCAAGTCACAGGTTTGTATTCTTTTTATTTCCTCTTTCTATCCTTTTTTTCTTCTGTGTTACTTGATTGTCTTTAGTTTACTATCCTGTTGTTTATTAACCCTCTGGGGTCCGAGGTCATTTTGGGGCCCTTGAGATGTTTTGACATGCCCTGATATTTGTGCTTTTTTCAGCTACTTAAAACATACTATTGACCAACATGTAATTTTTTTGTATTCAGCACAAACTGTGCTACAATAATATGTGACCAAGATGGATGTACATGTTTGCATTTTTTAGAAAAAAAATATTATGCGTGGTTAGTACGTTTTGGGGAAAAAAATGTAGCTGAAATAAGGCCTTAAAACCCACACTAAATAGTCCTGAATAAGACTTTTGAGTAATCAGTCTTGTAGGCTAGAATATTTACTTCAAAATTATGTGAAAATCATTCTGCTTACTCATTCACAGAAAACAATATATTGATTTAAAATTTTCAAGACATGTTTTGTGATCGAGGGTCTATATGCGAGGGAGTGGTAATGGCCATGAATATTGAGTGAGTCTCACCTGAGAGACAAAGGGCCCTCCCCTATGGGGCCCTAATGGCCCATCAGTGTGACTGTGACTGTGAGGCAGGTAAGAGAGAATGTGAGGAGACTGAAAAAAAGTTTTTTTTTTATTATTTGTGTTTTATTTACAACACAGTATAATCAAAACATACATAATGAAGGTCAAAGACACATTATTGTGCACACTGATCTAACCACAGAGATGTGAACTGACAACAGATTCTGTTCAACAAGTAAATCATACCTGATATTTATTTTAAGTGTTTCTACTTCTTTCCATGGATTCAAGAAGAAAAAAACATAATCAGTAGAAAAGGAGCTTGTTTTAACATAGAATATCAGTGTAGTTGAACATCTGATGTTGGTGCAGCGCTCTCAGAGGAAAACAGTTTGAAGAGACATCAGGATTCATCTGGTGCTGGTATCTGATTCAATAAAATACAAACAAAAAACATTTGTGAGCATGTTAATATCAGGAACATCTGTGTATATATATATATATATATGTGTGTGTATTGTAGTCATTGACTCACACATGCTTTGTACTATCATAAAAAAGAGAAAGAAATCTTATATCTGAGAAACTAATTATTATTGTTTAGCACGTTATTAAAATCTATTTCTGAACAGAGTAGGCTATTAATAATAAACATGTACTAAACATACTTAGACTCGTAGCATTCATCATGTTACAGTGTACACTCATATTACTTTTATTGTTTTATATAGAGCATGAAAACATCATCGCGCCGTAAGAAATTTAAATACAGTGAATTGCCCCTCATATTCAAAATGTTTTACACGATTTCAAACATTGTAGTCAGGAATTATAGTTTGGGAAAAACCCAACTATGATTTTGTAGTCATATAGTCTAGTATGTATGATTTTATAGTAGCCTATGACATGATTCTGAAGCCACAGACTCAAGCATGCTTTGTACAATAAAAGGATGTACTTTGTACTATAAAAAAATGATATTTTATATCTGAGAAACTAATTATTATTGTTTAGCACGCTATTACAATATATTTGTGAACAGAGTATTAATAATAAACATGGTCTAAACATTCTTAGACGCGTAGCATTCATCATGTTGTCGTTTGGGAAAAACCCAACTAACTGTTTAAATCTGTTCAAGTTTATGACACAATAACACGGTAACTAATGCAAAAAAGAAACATAACTTACTCATCAGATCGATCTCCTCTTCTGGATGAAATCGTGTTCTTCTTTCGAGGGAAATCCTTTCTTTACTCAAGAGTGAACAGTAACAGTAGCCGCGATGAGGACCTCCGCTCTTTGTTTGTTTTGGGCGTTTACACGCGCTCACGCACCACGTGGCTATTTACATATGAACGGCGCGAGGAGCGCGAGGGCGTGGACTCATTAGAGATAATGAGTCAGACGGGAAAGATTGAACATCGTGTTGGTTTCATACGGATTACTTCATCACAGAATGTTTGTTTTCGATAGGACTTGCTTCATTTCGAAGTAGACACTTCAGGCTTTCTATAGATATAACTCCCATGTCTCTGTGTTGAGTATTCGCTGAGTTACAGTTCATTTTAGTGACGCGTTTCTCAAAACAGTTTGCGGAGACGGAGAAGACAGAGAGCACACCCTGTTTATTTTCTTATTTCTCCAAAAGCACAAAGTTGTGTTGTTATTGTGAGTGTACTAAAAAAAAAGTAGACACTTAACAGTTTCGATTGATGTATAACACTTATTTGTGTGACCAAAATCAACAGAGTATTTTTAGTGTCTTTTGCACTGATCTTAAAAAAAACGAGTTGGTCTCGCCGGCGATACAGCCGACCCCAGAGAGTTAAAGTCCACGGTCTCCACAGATTCTGACCACAGGCAGGCTGGAAGTTGATATCCTTTAGATCTAGATTTCTCCGTACCACTGTCGGTTCTCCCAGTTCATTGTAAGTCAACATCTTTGGTTGATGTCTCTGTCTTTGTGGGTAAGTGGATGACTGTGGCACCTCCAGTTCACTCACAGAATCTTGATCCTCCTCTTCAGAAATGCTGTCCTCCTGTGGAACATTCTCCTCTTCAGCCTCAGTGACGTCTGGATTCGCTTCTTCCCCGGAATCAGGTAGGTATTCGGGTAAGTCATCATTCATTATTGCTGGTTGAAATGGTTCTGCCTCGGGATTCAGCGTGATGGGCTTTACACTTTGTTCAGAACAGGGTGGAAATTTGCAGCACAGTTCATATCCTTCGTCATCATCACTGTCTGAGTCTGGGTTGTGTTGTTGTTCTGACTCTTTCCTGCTCTTAGCACTGTGGTTTTTTTTTTTGTGTTCGGCAATCTTTTGTGCCCAGATTTTCTACAGGTAAACTGTCGCAGGGCAGCAGGAGGTTTCTGTGTACCACCCGACTTTGTCCTCCTTTTTCCTGGTCTGATCTCGTACACTGGACCATCAGGACTTTTCCTACTTATCACCACATACACACAATCTTCCCAGTGTGAGCGCAGTTTACCTGGCCCTCCTCTTTCACTTAGATTCCTGAGTAGGACTCTGTTGCCAGGCCAAAGCTCAACACCATGGACTTTCTTGTCATAGTATTTTTTTCCCCTCAAGGCCTCTTTTTTTGCAGTCTTTGATGCAATTTCATAGGCTTCCTGTATCCGCGTTTGCCAGTTTGCCACATAATCTGCATAACCCTGCTGTTTCTCATTTGCCTGCAGGTTGAACATGAGATCGATGGGAAGCCGGGGTGAACGTCCGAATAGTAGGTAATATGGAGAGAAGCCAGTTGCTTCAGAGCGGGTGCAGTTGTATGCATGGACCACTTTGGACAGTGAGTTCTTCCAGTCAGCCTTTTTAGGATCACTCAGTGTCCTGAGCATGGATAAGAGCGTCCTGTTGAACCTTTCAACTTGCCCGTTGCCCATTGGGTGATACGGAGTTGTGTGAGACCCACGTACACCACTAACCTTCTGCAACTGATCCATCAGGTGATTCTCAAACTCTCTTCCCATGTCGTGGTGGATTTTTTCAGGGAAGCCAAACTTGAGGGCAAAATCACCAAAGACATGTTGAACCACAGTTTTTGCAGACTTATTTCTTGTGGCGTAAGCCTGGGCAAAACGTGTGAAATGGTCCATCACTACAAGTATGTACTCGTAACCATTTTTGCACTTCTCAAGATGAAGAAAGTCAATGGACACAAGCTGGAAAGGGTATGTAGTTTGAATTGTCATCAATGGGGCTTTGGTTGTTTTATGAGGTTTTTTCCTTTTCAGGCACTCACACACACGCGTCACAAAGTGCTCTGTCTCTTTTTGCATATGAGGCCAATAGAATCTCTCACGTATTAAACTTAGAGTCCTCTCTGTTCCGAGATGCCCCATCTCCTGATGCAACTCTCTGTAAACGGTTTGATGATGTTCTTTCGGTAGAATAAGTTGGTTTCTCTTTCCTGCTTTTCTGTACAAGACTCCGTCATCACTCAAGTGCAGTCGTGTCCACTGTTTCAACAGAAGTCTGGCATCCTGAGATTCTTTTTTAAGAGCACGGCCGAATGGACGGCTGTTATTCTTTTTGTACTCCAGGACCCGGTTGATAACTGGGTCTTTCTCTTGAGATTGTTTTATCTGCTTCTGCGACAGACACAGATTAGTAGGCAGTGGGATGTTGTCTTCCACCAGGTGTACAGCTTGTAAATGAATTCCACTTGTCCACAGAGGAGCATCCTTGAAAGTTAAAATCACTCCCTGTACTGTAGCACTTATCACATCTTGGTTTATCTCCTCTGTGCACAGTTTCATGTACTGGTCAATGTCCAGCGGCATCCTCGACAAGCCATCTGCATCTGCATTGCATTTCCCTGGCCGGTATTTGATGGTGAAATTAAAGTCTGCCAGCTCTGCGACCCAACGGTGCCCTGTTGCATTGAGTTTGGCTGTTGTCAGAATGTACGTTAAGGGATTATTGTCTGTGTACACTTCTAAATGTGGAGCATGGAACAAATAATCCCTAAAGCGTTCACAAATGGCCCACTTTAGAGCAAGGAATTCTAGTTTTCCTGAATGCATGTGGTAGTTTTTCTCAGGTGGTGTGAGTGTCCTTGACCCATATGCAATCACTGACATCTTTCCTTTTTGTTTTTGATACAGGACTGCCCCCAAACCGTCCTGTGACGCATCACAATGGAGGACAAACGGTAAAGTCAGGTCAGGATAGGCAAGGACTGGTGGCTCTATTAAGTGGTCAATCAGTGTGTTCAATGCCTCTTGATGAGTCTGTGTCCAAGTTATGGGTGTGTTGGGGGGTACCTGCCCTTTTGACTTGGTACTGACTCTTTTTTTCTAACCCCTTGTCTCAGCAGGTAATGTGCTTTGTGGTGGTGCGACGATCAGTTGATAGAGAGGTCTTGCCAGGCGAGAGAAATTGGGTATGTATGTTCTATAATAGGAGAGGAATCCCATCATTTTCCTCAGATCTCCGACTGTAGCTGGTGTTCGGAGCTTCAGGGCCTGTACCGGGGCTATTTCGGCTGGATCCATGGAATATCCATCCTCAGACACAATGCGGCCCAAGAAACGCACTTTCCTTTGAAACAGTTCACACTTATGTGGGCTGAGTTTGACTCCATGTTTCTGATATCTTTGGAGGACTGTGCGAACATGGTTCACATGATCATCGAAAGAGGTACTATGAACCAGGTTATCATCCAGGTAAGGCTGACAGATAACATCTCGCAGATCCTCCAGACAAGCTTCCATGTTCCTCTGGAACTCGGCTGGAGCTGAGCTAAGGCCAAATGGAATCCTGTTCCACTGAAATAGTCCCCAGGGTGTTATAAAGGCTGTTAGGGGTTTGCTCTCTGCATCAAGGAATCCTTGGTGATAGGCCTTCCCTTGGTCCAAGACCGAAAACCAAGAACTGCCGCTCAGGGAGTCCAACATATCCTGGATCCTGGGAATGGGGTGCCTGTCTGGTACAGACTTACGATTTAACTCACGATAATCGCAGCAAAGTCTCAAACTTCCATCCTTTTTCCTCACACATACCACTGGGGAGGAGTAAGGGGATCTTGACTTGCTTATCCACCCTCGGTTCAGCAGATCTTGAAGGTACTCCTTCACCTCCTGTAAAAGTGGCTTAGGCACGGAGATATAAGTCTTTTGCACAGGTGTTTTGTCATGGAGTGTGATATGCATGTTAAGTGAAGGGATGTAACCAACATCATTATCATCAAAAGCAAAAGCATTGCACTCTTCCTTTAACAGTTGTCGTACAATCTGTTGCTGTGACTCTGTTAAGTGTTCAAGTTTTATTGGGGGATCCCAATGACTTGGTTTCTTTGATTGATGTGATGTAACACTCACCCCGCATGTCTGTACCATAGATGTTGGCTGTTCTATCAAAGAGTCTGTTGTTGCTGGGTAAGTTGTTTTTATCACTTCCAGGTGACCTAGTATGAGTCGTGGTGTAAGTATGACTGGGTGTTTGGCTGTATTAGCGATGGCAATTGGCACTTTCGCTGTCTTTTCTGTACCGACTTTGACTACGCCTTCTTGCATTACCAGACCCTCAGGTAGTGGTGATGGTTCACTTGGAGAAAATAACAGGCTTTGTTCTGGAAATCGCCCCTCCATGTGTGCTCGCGCATAGACAGTGGTGATTTGCCCTGCGTTGAGCCTGATCTTTTGTCTATCCACTCGCACTGTTCCAACAGTCACATTTGAATTCACAGTCTTCAACAGTCTTAGCATTGATCTTGCCTTATTTATTGATATCGAGAAAGCTTTGCTCACCCGACCAACAGTACTGGATCGTGGCCCCAGTTTCTCCCACCTGCCAATTATCTCCTCAATGATATTGTAACCGATGATAGGGTTTTCTGCAACAGTAGAATCACTTGCCACGAGCATGGGTACTTGCAGGGTACCTTCTGTGCCTGTATCATCACTCAATCGAAAGCTGACTTCCACCCAGCCAACAAGTGAACAAGTGGTCAACAAGTGAAACGCGCTGCGGCTCACCACTACCCCCTAGCGTCACCCGCCAGTATTCGCAGGTTTAAGTGATATCAACATAAACATCTAATCAATGGTAACCAACAATACATAATAACCATAACATATGAATAACAAGAGTATTTTAATCTATATGACTACACTAAATTACACACCACCGCGTTGTTTAAGCAGATGCATTAAGTCTCTTCAGCTGCACAAACGCACCGAGGCTCGGAAGATACCGTCCTATTTCTTGTCAGGAAACCTGTGGACTCGATGTCCTGACAGGCTGGAGTTTGTGCAACCTCCACAAACACAATAATTTAACATGACGATGATAAACCGAAAAAATAACTACCTAAAACACAATGACTCGCGCCCGCTCCCACTGAATATCAACAGAGCGCGCCACACGACTCCCTCTCGTGACGTAATATGACGCGATGTTGAAAAAAAGCGCTTTTTCAGAACTGTCAAGGAATGCGTCACTTTTTCTTCTAAATTTGTGCCCTCAGGTCTTGTAAAACATTTTCAAACCCTGCAGTAACGGTTCATATGATATTTTCATACAAGGTTATATATTTATTTGAAAAAAATTTTTAACCTGCAATATGCACTTTAAGAGCGCGGAATGATGTGTTGCTCTTTAAACATGCTTCACTTTGTCAGACAGGTTCTATTTAAGTGATTTCTTGATTCAACAGGTCTGGCAGTAATCAGGCCTGGGTTTGGCTCGTGAAATTTAACTCAGCTTTCTAAAATACTGTGGTTAATCACAGTTCTTTCATGATTTAACAGGGAGGGGGCAATTAATTTTTCACATAGGGCCAGGTAGGTTTGGACAGCTTTTTTCCCTTAATAAATGAAATCATCATTTAAAAACTGCATTTTGTATTTACTTGCTTTACTTATATTGGGATTGTTCAGAGACATATACTGCCATCAAGATGACGTCTTTCATGGGAAGTCCGTGGTTATTAGATCAAGACAACGCAGGTCTCTTTCTGCATGTGACTGTCTGGCCAGCAGATCTGCCTCCTATTGAACATGTACGACCCATCATGAAAAGGAGAATCAGACAACAATGACTACGGGCTGCTGAGCAGCTGGAGTCTTGTATCAAGTGAGACTGGGCAAAAATAAAAAAAATGAGCATCTTTAATTCCAAGATGATTGAAATGTGCAATTTAAAGGAAAGGTGATTTGACACAGTGGTAAACATGCCTCTGTCCCAACTTTTTTGGAGTGTGTTGTAGCCTTTGATATCAAAATTTGTTTATATTTACAAAATAAAAATTAAGTTGTCCAGTGAAAACATTGGAATTTTTTCCTTGTAATGTAGTCAACTAAATTAAGGTTAAAGATAACGAACAAATAACATTTTTGATTTTATGGGATTTCACAAAACATCCCAACTTTTCTGGATTTGGGGTTGTAGATGTATAGCCTATGTGTTAATGTGGATGTATCATCTCTTACACACAGCACACGCATCCACAAATATGCGCTTTTATACATATATCTATATGAAGGATATGTTCAGTCATTTAAGGTTAATCTTTATTTAAATTTCCCTCTGTCATTTGCATTCATTTTGGCTTTAGTTTATAATAACCACATGAAACACAATATTCATTAGTTCTTTATTGTTAGGTTTTCATATGTTTACATTTACAATCCATCTTTATATACATCGTTGCTGATTTGGAGTGCACACGAATGAGTTGCGTTGTATCTGTTACTTAAATTTGTTTCTATCTTGAGTTTAAGTTCACCGGTGACGTGTGGTGATCTTCAGGTGTGTCTGCTGCGGCCGCATCCTGGCGTGACGAAAATTAGAGTCCGGGCAGGAACAGAGAATTTAAGCATTAGTGGTTCTGCCCGGACATACCTTTCATTGAGGTTGCCCAGAGGAGGAGGAAAAGTTGATTTCTTTATTAATTGATTTATGTAGTTGTATATTTATGAGATGTAATTACATTGTTTTCTTTATTTTGATTTAATATATTTCTCTGTTTGATTTGAGTTTGACTTGTGTAATGTTACCTGTTGAATGTAAATTGTTGCTTTCCCTCTTAATTTGTAATGGGCCCATCTTTTGCTTTATAAGCTGTTGCTTTTTTCATTTGTGAGTCAGTTTTTAGTTGTCGGTTTATTTGTTGTATGATTATTTACCCCCAAACCAATAACTTTACAAACTCATAAAGACCCAATTTTCTAGTGAAAAGCTGGTGTTCCTTGCTCCTGACTTCTCGGTCCCTCACAGCCTACATGGAGAAAAAAGGGGCCAAAATTGCACCTTTTAGGGTACAACAGCTTGTATTTGGAGCAGTACCCTTAAAAAGACATCTTTAGCTTGTTGTTTTTTTTACCCCTAATAGGTATATATTTGTACGAAGTACTAATATGTACCTGTTGGGGGTAAAAAAGTTACAAGCATGTCCTTTTAAGAGTACTGCTCCAGTGACAAGCTGTTGTATCACAAAAGGTACAATTTTGGCTCCTATTTTTGTGTGGCCTGGATGAGTGTGATTTCCTGACCTGAAATCACATCCCAGTCCGGCCCTGACGATTAGCATCTCAAATCTTTCCCTGTCTGTCACAATCAGCTCCAATATTTTGTTTATTCTCATTTGTAAGGACCCAATTCATAGAAGAAACTTTAATGAGACGTCGTCTCTTTTCACTTTCGAACAGACTGCGTCTGAGAGATGTCTTGTATCTTTTAACTGTAGTTATTGGTGTTTTATGTTTTGTTTGAACACTGTTGTATTATGTGCTTTATAAATAAACCTAAATGTAAAAATCCTAATTCACGTACAGTTCACCATCAACAGTTATTTGTCAAATAAGCAGAAGCAGAAGCAGACACCGGAGAACAGTAAGCTCTTTAAAGGTGCTGTATGTAGGATTAACACCCAGTGGTTGAACCAGGTATTGCAGTCCAAATTCAAAATATTGGAGACGTTTTTTTTCACCCGGCCCCTCCTCCTCAGACTTGACGCACACGCAGGTTGCCAGATTAACGACACCAACAGAAACGAGCGCACATGCCGACGAATGAAATTAAATACGCTGTGTTTTCCGCCAACTGGCAACCCTCGGTGCCGAAATACAATTGTGTAAACTGGCAGTGGGCGGGTTTCACAAACCATAACAAACACAGTTATTCCGGGCCGGAATGCTCATTTTCAAAGGAGAATAACTGACTGTAGCATTGTTTTTCAGATAAACAAGTATGTTAAATTAGCATGTTTCTTAAATATCTACAAACATATTATGGTATTTTTATGCTTTAGTATAGTCAAAATCCTACGTACAGCACCTTTAATATAATAAAAAAGAGAGACAGTCTCTGAAGAAGAATCAATACAGTCATCTATACACACACTTCTACAAAAACACACAACAATATGTGATTTACCAGCTTATTAAACTCTTCAGATTTTCTAGTGCTGGTTAATATTTGACATATACTTTCATGCACCTCTAATATACTTTACTTTAATGATGCTCTTAAAATCAGGTCTTTTTATGATCTGCATGAGGGTGTGTAAATCACATTTTCATTTTGAGTGAGCAATCCCTTTAATATTTAACACAATCTCCTATTGTTTTTCTAAACTGAGTCTGGGAAATGTACATTCATAGAGAAAATGAGCTAACGAGCATATAGTCTCAGGATCACGAACTGTTGTTCTCACTATGTATATCAGCCATAAGAGATTTTTTTATTTTTAGAAAATAAATTAAGACGATACCCAATATGTGTCTCGTCTCCTCTCAGAGAATATGTGCTGTTAATGCAGGGTCAGATGCCGACAGCTCAGTCAGTTTTTACCTTCACTTTCTGTACTTTAATGAATTGACTGGATTTGAAAACTTCTTCACGGATATAACGTTCATGCAGTTTCCAGATTGTTTGTGTGGCATGCACTGGCTCGTCTTCATGGTTTAAAACTGAAATATTTTAATTTTGCGACGTGTTTGTCTTTATCACTGATTGCAAAATGATGGACAATGGTTCACATTTCCCGAGATAATAACATTATTTCATCAAAGATCTCCCTCTTGTCGTTTTCTTTCTTGCTGCATTAAACATGTCAGAAATTCATCCGACCGTCCGATTGTCTGTCGGGAGAGAATTATCACTTCTCATGTCCACCTGTACTCTGCACCACAAACGACGTGCGACAAAGCTGAAATTCAGCTCAAAAAAGTCTCACACGAGTCAGAATTCGGCTCAGAATCGGGTGAAAATCACACAGTGTATGCCTGGCCTTAAAAATGTGAAGATTTGCTCCACCAGACTATGACCAGTCATAACCCTTTTCTCCATCATATGATAAATTACTGCTACTACATGAAGTCAGCAGAAGGAGAAACACAAATACACCTCTTTTTGTGAATAAAATTGTTCACTAATTATTTTATGAATAAATAAACCGCAATTTCCTAGAAATTAAGTGTGTTTGCAATGTAAAAATGGACTCATTTTAAATATAGCTCAGTGTTTTTCAGCTCATTTATTCTGTTCAACTGTGCTGCAGGTGTTCAGTGAATGAGATGCAGGCTCTTGAGCTGAAGTACAGCACACTACAGTACAGCAGCTGCTCTGTGGATTCACTACAGAGTGTTCGTCCTGGTTGTGATTCGATCTCTGACGTCTACAACAGCAGCGAACAGACTTCATCATATCACCAACATCAGGCCTTATGCACAGATACAGCACACAGTCAGCAAGTGGATTCACACGCAGCAGCAATTCTGCATATACAGAAGACTTTTCAATTAATAAACTACTGTTAGAAACAAAAAGGGAATCCTCATAATAATTTCTAATAAATAACACAATCACAGCAGGCAGAATGAGAAATGTGTAAGTCAACAGCACCAGGAACAAACTGCCCAAAATTAATTTGCGCTTCAGAGCAGTCAGAGATATTGAGCGAGAAAGACCTCGATGAGTGCCAGCAAAACAGAGAATGATGATGATGTAGGGAATTAAACACGCTGTACACCGGGGTATAATACTCAAAGAAAAATAAGAGAACAATTCAATGATCAGAGGCACAAACCAGACGATCACAGAAATAAAACAGGAGAGTTTGAGTGACTGGTGAGATTTGTACCAGATAGGATGAGAAACCAGAAGATATCGTTCAACAGCAACACATGCCATAAAATACAGACCCACCATCAAAGAATAGAGATATGCAACATACAGTTCATGTGTCCGTGAGGCTGCTGCTGCTGCTATTAATATACAAATGACCTGTATGAGATCTGAAAGTATCAAATTACTAACAAAAACTGAAGCAGCAGGCCGAGATTTGATGATGAAACACAAGCCAATCAGAGTTAAGATCATGACTGGAATCTCAACGACTGAAAGGACACAGATAAACACAGAATCTGCATAAAGGTGTTTACTTATAAACTCCATCAATAAATCATGATCTGATGCAGTTGAGCCATTGATGCTGATGTTACGATGTGCCATTGTTTCACAAATTCCTGAGAGGAAACAATAAATAACAAACCAGTTATTAGTTTCAATATGTTAGAAATGCTAATGTCATAAAATCTTATTTGTAAAAGCAGATGGTCTGACATGTTTCTGTCTAAATGTCGTCATTCAAATGGGGAATGCGTAATGTTAAAGACATAGTTCACCCAAAAAGGAAAATATTGTCATCGTTTGCTCACCTCGTGTTGTTCCAACCTGAAAAAATTGTTCATCTTCAGAAAACAGACCAAGATATTTATAATGAAATCTGAGATTTCTGTCCTTTCACTGAGAGTCCATGCAGCTGCCAATCTGATTAACTAACGCAAAAAAGAAACATTACTTACTCATCTCCTCTGCTGGATGAAATCGTGTTCTTCTTTCGAGGGAAATCCTGCGCGTCTTCCAGAAACGAACAGTAGCGCGATGAGGATCTCCGCTCTTTGTTTTGGGCGTTTACACGCGCGCACGCACCACGTGGCTATTTACATATGAACGGCGCGAGGAGCGTGAACTCATTAGAGATAATGAGTCAGACGGGACAGACTGAACATCGTGTTGGTTTCATACGGATTACTTCATCACAGAATGTTTGTTTTCGATAAGACTTGCTTCATTTCGAAGTAGACACTTCAGGCTTTCTATAGATATAACTCCCATGTCTCTGTGTTGAGTATTTGCTGAGTTAGAGTTCATTTTAGTGACGCGTTTCTAAAATCAGCTCGCGGAGACGGAGAAGACAGAGAGCGCTCCCTGTTTGTTTTCTTTATTCTTCAAAAGCACAAAGTTTAGTTGTTATTATGAGTGTATACAAATAAAAGTAGACCCCTTACAGATTCGAATGGTGTATTGCTCTTATCTGTACGATCAGAAATGGCAGAGTAATTCAAGCTCATTCCAGCCTTATCAGGAAAATCTGCGTCAAAACGCGTATACGCATTTGTCGACCCCAGAGGGTTAAACTAATACATATGAATACTTTGGTTTAGTCCAAATTATCTGAGGAGACTTAATGACTTTATCTGATGAACAGATTTAATTTAGTCTTTTATTCTCATATTTACACTGATCAGCAAACAGAAACAGAAGCTCATTGGTTCTTCTGGATCTCAAACGTGCTGCGAAACACCAGAATGATTCTCACTGATTCAGACACAAGTGTGCTTGAGCTTCTGTTTGCTGTGACTACTGTGTGCTGATTCATGTTTATCTGTGAATAAAAGCCTGAATTAAATCTGTTCAGCGTATAAATCGATCGAGTCTCTTCAGAAGATGCAGACTGAACCGCTCAATTCATCTGGGTTTCTTTATGAACTTTCTGAAGCGTCAAGCTGGTCGTTGTGTTGACTTTCAGCGAAGGTTCAAACTATCTTCAGTTGTGATCTGAATGTGAACCAAAATCTTACAGGTTTGAAACAACACGAGGATGAAAGAATGATGACAGAATATACATTTTTAGTTGAACTATCCTCTTAAAACGCTTAAAATGTCGAATCAAAAACCACATACATTAAAAAAGTATAAAGTTTAACTTGAAATAAATTTTAAAATCCCTCCACACATAAAATCATTATTTAAACAATATCATAAGAATGTTGTTCTGAATATTCAGTATCAGCACAACTGCTAGTGTGATAGTGCTGTAATAAAATAGTTCAATAAACAAGCAATAAATACTGAACAACTTACATTTACGACAGAACTTGTCCAGTTGGTTTGTGTTTCTTGTTCCTCAGAGAAGTCAAAGGAGAACGTTCAGCTCCACACCGTAAAAACACATCCAAACGCTCTTGATCTGATGGAGAACATCGTTCAGACACAAACAAGTGAACACACTTTTAGTTCATTTAGTAGCAAGTTTAACTGTCATTTCTAACTTGAATAGTGAGATCTTACTGTGATGTGAGGATCAAGATGACTGGGGAAGCTGCAGTGAACGCTGTTTATTGAGCAACAGTTGTAACATACGCTGAAATAAGACGAGAGCGGTGAACAGAACACAGTAACATCAATGACTAATCAAATAAACAGCAAATGAAACAGAAGCAAATGTGTGCGGGTCCAACTCAGACTAGACAAGAGTTCAGCTCCAGCCCTAATTAAACACTCAGTGTCATATAAATGACTAATGACTGATAAACTGTAATTAAAGCTGAAAGAAATTGTGAAAAAGGGTAGTTTAAATGAATAACTTTAAAAAAAAATGTTCTGGCACAACTACCCGAGTACACTAAGAATGCTTTCTAGTTCATTGTTCAGTGTTTTTCACTTCCTCGATCAAATAATAAACCTGCAAACACTGAGAGAAAGCACTAATGCTCAGACTTCATTATTTCTCTCGCTGCTTTGTGAACTCAGATGTTTTCTTTAGGAAA
The DNA here is from genome assembly GCA_036784905.1 of Acrossocheilus fasciatus. Classification (NCBI taxonomy): domain Eukaryota; kingdom Metazoa; phylum Chordata; class Actinopteri; order Cypriniformes; family Cyprinidae; genus Acrossocheilus; species Acrossocheilus fasciatus. The sequence goes on from CM071940.1 coordinate 50,021,128, forward strand.
CAGAAATCTGTGTCGTTATTCCACTCAGTGCTGATAGTAAAACTGAAACCGCACAGACTTTAATTAATTAGTTTGATTAACTACAAACAATCAGTGACACCAGAGTTAACAATATATGAACTCATACATGAGATAACATGATTTTAACTGCAGTCATAATGACAATTACAAGACAGACGATAAGTGGTGTGAAAACAGGTTGTTTCCGATCGAACACTTCCATGTAAAACCGAAAAGAAACTCGAGTTAAATATATTCATTTTCAGAAAGCTCTTTTGTTTTGTTTAAGGTAAGATTATACACAAGAACTGTGTTAACTTGTTATTTTGATTCGTTCACGGGTGGAAGACATTGAGGCCTGTGTGTGGATACAGCGATTTTCAGTTTGAAAGGTTGTAGATTTGTCATTGTTCGTCATACTGTTTAAGTGAAACCGTCATTCAACGTGGGAAGTGTAAGAGGAGATCAGATAGCCCTGTGTAGCCACCGGAAGCGCTCACAGGTCCTCTGATAGCGGGGGACGGTAGGAGAAACAGCCGGATAGCACGCCCAGCCACCGGGAGTGTTGGGTGTTCCTCCGGCCCCGAGGGACCGACGGCTGTTGGTGAGGCTTGTGCGAGCCGGGCTGGGTGAAGATAGAGAGCGCGGATGGAATACAGGTACTGCTTATTGATTTTGTTTCAGCTCACGGAAGAGTGAAGAGGCCAGTTTGCACTTTAAAGGCCACTACGCTCCCAAGCAACGAATCAGGCCTGCATTGGGGGTGGATTTGAGTGTGTTTCTAGTGTGAGTGGGCCCACTGTTTATATGCTGGTTATTGAAATAGTATATTAAGTTTACAGTTACAGTTCATAAAAAGTGAAACGTGTTATTTGGATACTAGTGTTATATAAGTGCACTAAGCAGTGAGTGAAGTAAGTGGATGTAATATTTAACTGGAAATTCATATATTGTGATGCAGGGAGTGTACACCTGGTGCCTTCTAACTGGGAAATATAACGGTGTAAATCTTGTAAATTTGGGATTTTTCCTTAAGTGATTCTCTGAGTATTCTAATCCGGGTATCCTTGGTTTACCAGTATTGAGTATTAATATCTGTATTTATTCATATTGAAAGTACCATTTGGTTATTATTAATATATATCCGCTGAATATTCATATTTGATCTTATACCATCCTAAATATATAGATATAGATATAATTATATATTGTACTTTATTTTTGTTATTTTTTTTATTCTGTCTAGTAAATAAATCACTTTGTTTGGATACGTGTTTCATATTAGTTATTTAGGAAACTAACATCTCTCTAAAACTTGGTATCAGGGTTGGGGCTTAAACGTATAGTCGAGAGAAGAACCCGATTAAAGAACCCGGTGCTCTGACTTGTAGAACTTAGGTCAGGACATACCTAGGAGGGCAGGGGCGCTACATGAGAAAGAACAATCTCAGATAATGTTTCAATACATTCAAGAGCCAATACCAGCCACTATGGGACGGCCAGGAGGTAATTCAAGACGTTTGTGAATTTTTAACATTATTTAACAGGATTCTTAATTTTTAGGAAATCAAGCTCTCTTTTAGTGATTTCACCAGTTTGAGACAGAGAATCAAGAACAGAATGAATTTCATGTTTGAACATCCGAGGATAGGATCCCCTGAAAGTTGTTCATAAAAATCCAAATCTGAAAGTTGTCTTTCACATCCCCGCACATAATCAACATTACTCTGAATGACAATTGCTCCTCCTTTATCTGCTGGCTTCATCACAATTGATGTATCAATCTGTAAATCATGCGTCTCTTTCCTCTCTGGATAGATTATCAAATCTTATCCGTGTTTTTTTGTCATTCAATAAAGATTCAACATCATGTTCAACGAGTCTACAATAAGTTTCAATAGATGCATCTCAATTCAAGGATGGGTTAAAAGTACTTTTTGTTTTAAAAGGAGTTACTCTATCGTCAACCTGAGTAGAGGGTGGATATTCTTGCTGATATAACTGCGAACCAAAAAACTCCTTGAGTCTGATGTTTCTAAAGAATTTAAACAGGTCCACCTTAATATCATAAATAAATATCAATAAAGTCATTTTCTTCAAAAATAGGACCAAATGAAATCTGGGTCGTTATTCCATTCAGTGCTGATAGTAAAACTGAAACCGCACAGACTTTTAATTAAAGGAAACTGGTTTGATTAACTGCAAATAATCAGTGACACCAGAGTTAACAATATATGAACTCATTCATGAAATAACATGATTTTAACTGCAGTCATAATGACAATTACAAGACGGATGATGATGTTTATGAGCTGATCGCCTCATTATTGAACACAAAACCTACAATGAGAAGTGGCTCAGACAAGGACCTGAAAGAAGACCCTCAAAGCTACATTAAACAATATACTCATGATCTTACCTGAATCAGACCGTGTCTTGAAGGTGTTCATCAGTAGATGATGGTGTCTGTGAGCTGATGGTCGTTCTTTTATAGTCTGAATTCACTCCGGAAACAGCGGCGAATGGAGAGTGATTCTGTCAGATAATGAGCTGAAAGAAAGAACATATGAACAAAGATGCATTAACATAATGCATGCTTAATGCACATGCAACCACAACTTTAAAATGTAAAACCATTACATGACATCAGAAATTAAACCAAAGGCGTCTCATTGCAGACAGTGATATTAATGAAGCACCACATCAGTCCTCGAGTCTGCTTCAGCTTCAGCTCCAGCTTTGGTTTAGTCAGACTCTGGTTAATCCTGCAGTCCTGCTCTTCAGTCAGTACGTTTACATGGACATCAATACTACCATTTTAATACGATTAAGACAATACTCTGATTAAGAGTCTACCATATAAACAGAGATGTTTGATGACCTTAATCCGGCTAAAGTCATAATCGAATTTTTGTAGTAAAACCATAGTAACTACAAAATAAACCATGGTTTTACCACAGTAACCATAGTTAAACCAGGGCTTGACATTAAGCATTCTCATGTGGTTGTCCTTCGGACAAGTAAATTTGTCATTTACTTGTCCGAGTATAAAAGTTACTTGCCCAGAGAGAAAAAAATAAGATAAATTGAGTTAAATATAATTATTTATTGTAGTTATAGAAAACACATTTAGTTTATTTAGATTTTCCTTTTTAAATGAAATAATGAACAAAATAATAAAGTGTGATAATACTATTATATTTTAAAATAAAAAATTAGAATTAAATACAAATGCAATTATTTTATAGTAAACTTAAAAATAAAATGCTAATATTTATATTATATATATATATAATTTTCCTTATTTTCAAACTTAAATGTAAAATTTTTTAATTAGTTAAATTTAATCAGTCAGTTAGTATAATAAGACATTTGGGCTGTTACCAAACAAATGAAATCAGTTTCAACAAAATTCATCTTTGCAATGCAGAGGAAACAGAAGCTGCATATATTTACACACTGTTTAATGCAGCTCTGAGGGACATGGAATAATTTAATCTGCAATTACAAATGAATAAATAATGTTTTGATACATATAACATTGAATACTGATATTTGAAATTAAATTAAAAATTTATTTTTTTTTAAATACTGTAAATGTGAAATTAAAACCACCAGTAGGTGGCATCAAATCACTGTTAATAAGTGAGTCATTGCGACTGAACCGAATCATTTAAACGGTTGATTCATTCAGGCACGAAACACCGTCATGTTCCTCAGAGATGCAAAACAGCGCTGTGGCTGTGTTTGGAGTTATTTTTGTTGGTGAATAGAGCAAAAACAGGCAATATGGTGTCTAAAACGTAAGTCTCTTAATGTTAACTTCTTGTTTATTGAACTGTTATCATTTGTAATCATGATGATTTTTGAAGCAAAAAAAAAGGGCGTTCGATCTTCGTGTGATATTAACTATATGAAATGATATAAATGCATACATTTTCCTCCCCCATATCTTGAATTTTCTGATCATTCTTCATGCATTGTAATTGTAATACTGAATCATGCAGTGAAAGAATGCACGTGAGCTAGTCAAACCTAGACGACTTTACGTAATTATGCGTGCACTCTTTGTTTGATTCTTGCAATGTACTCGTTAAAACAACAATTACGAAATTATCGCAAACGATATATAATCATACACCCCTATAACAAAGGCTGTATCACAAATAAAGGCAGTTATTATTGTTTTTGGTATTGACTTTTTCAAGTTACTTGTCTGATTGGGCAAGTAAATTTCTCTTTCATTTGCCCGTCCAAAACATTCACTTGTCCCGGACAAGCGGACAAGCGTTAATGTCGAGCCCTGGTTAAACTATGTTTTCTGTAGTAAAACCACAGTAACTACATAATAAACCATGGTTTTACTATGTTTTTTGTAGTAAAACCATAGTAACTTCATAATAAACCATGGTTTAACTATGGTTTTAGTAGTAAAACCATAGTAACTACGAAATTAATCATGGTTTTACTGCAGTAACCATGATTTATCTATAGTTTTTGTAGAAAACCATAGTAATTGCAAAATGAACTATGGTTTACCACAGCATTTTTAGTAGAACCATTACAAAATAACCCATGGTTTTTCAAAAGTATTAACTACATATTTAGTTATTTCTTACTCTTAAAAAAAAATAGGGCTCAATAAAATAATCATAATTAATCTGAAAATGAAACAATCAAATTTGGCAAATGTGTTGTCAGTTATTACAAAAAATACACTCTTAAAAAAAGGTTCTTTGTAGCACAAAAGGTTCTTTAGACTATTTAATGGTTCTTCACAATCAACATTTTTGTAAATATTTTTTTCTGGAAGGTGAAAAAATAGCTAAATAGCTTCAAGTGAGCTAAATGTTCCTAGCTGCCTGGTCCAGAACTCATTCCAGACTCATTTTCTTTTAGTTGTGTTCAATTAAAGCTCAATAAAGTATTAAATTTTAGTTATAAATAGTGTTGTGGTGTTTTTTTTAATAAAAAAAAGACCAGTATCAGTCCATTTATACCTTTTACTCTTATTTTAATGCTGTTTTGCATGACTCAAAAAATGTATTAGGCTAATTATTTAGCAAAAGCAAAGTTTAGTATAAAAATCATGTTTTAAAATGAAAAAAAAGGCTGAGTGATACAAATCTTAAAATATAATTTTTTTTATTTTTTTTTTTATTTATCCGACTATCATACATTTTGCACCAATGGTCGTAGAACTACAAAATGAGTTTCAAATTTGCGATTTAAAGAAAGATTTTAAGAGGTTTGTGAATGCTGCATGACTGTGACGTGTTTAAATGGAGTCTCATTCAAACACTGGAGCGGAGGGAGTTTCCATGGAAACGGTGCGCAAGACTGTAACTGACCAACAGTAAATCTCCGTCTCTCGCTGCTGTTTTCACTGCTTTCAGGTGAGTTTAGTCTCTAAAATCACACAAATATCACATACAACTGTTCCAGACACTTTCTTACATGTAACTGACATGTTTCTGTTGAATATTTACTTCACAGAAGTGTTTTACAGTCTTCGAAAAAGTCCGCTAGCATCTGTTTTCAGACGAGGTATGCTAGGCTAACTCTGAAGCTTGAGCTCTTATTTATGAAAGTTTGGGCTTTTAATCACATCTTTATGTGTAGATGAGAGGTTTTGATAGCTTTGTAAAGGGTTTGCTGTCAGTTTGTCAATGGTTTATTGGAAGTTGTCTAACTTATTTAACCTTAAACATGTGCTGTATACTGTACATGAAATTCTGGAGGTTCAGCTCATGAAAAATGGGGGCAAAAACAAAAGTGTTGTGTTTATAATTTTGTTCAGTGTAGTTACCTGGCTGTAAATAAAATAGGAAAAATATCAAAACTCTTTGGTCATTTTTGAGCGAGATGCTAACGCTCTAATCAGATTCAATGATCTATGCTAAGCTACGCTAAAAGTGCTACCGCCAGACCCGGAGATCGGCTGAATGGATTCGAAAACGGTAAAACTCAACTGTTTAACTCTTGGGGGGTTGGAAAATGAGCCTATTTTCAAAAAAAGTGGAGTGTTCCTTTAACACGTCACATTTTAGTATCGGTATGGCTCGCCTGGAACCTCAACAAGGTGGTACTATTTAAGCGAGCCGTACCGAATCATACCGTGCCGTACCATGCAGTGGAGAAGTGGCAGAAAGTGAGCTGTGCTGTGAAAAAGCACCAAAGCAAGCCGTACCATGCCGTATACCATGCAGTGGAAAAGTGCCATAAAACAGCGATAAGTTGTAGCAATGACTCAGTCAAGGAAAGTCACTCGGCAGCCATATTTGCAACATCTATGGGCAACTAATACAGACATACAGGACAAAGTCCTAAGTCCAAAGTCATTTTAAGGCTAAGAAGCTTAGCTTTACAGTGAATATAGGGAATTTGATTGACTCTTAATAAAAGCTTTTACATTTCCTGACATATTAGAAATGGGCTCATTTTCATAGTTTGAAATAAAAAAATTGTGATCATAACAGATAGAATTGTCAAATATCAAGATCTCAACTAGCAGAATAGAACAAGCTATATTTGTTTAGGTTAGAGACCAAACTATCCAAAGTTTTTGCAAGAAAAATGTCATGTACACAAGTGTAAACCATACACACATTAGGCTTTGTGCCACGTTTTGGTTTTGTGAAATGTCACTAAAACACAGTAAATATTAGATCAGTTGATCTTGATTCAAACGTGCCCATACACAATATTACACAGCGCATAGATCTTAAAATAACATTTACAGAGCACCATGACGTGCTGCTCAAATAATGCTATCGGATTAACGGGATCCTACTGTGTCGGAATGATAATGCAGTGTTGAAAATATCATTTGAAAAACATCAAAACAACCAATGGGACTTTGCTTTAGGATAATGGTGGGTAGAGATGATATCTAGAGACCAATCGGCCACTGTTTTACAGTTGGAGCGTGCTTGGATTGGATCGTTCACTCAGATTGACAGGTCTTTACGCCGCTGAGTAGGAGCGCACAACACTGAGACAGATTATCACTTGTCCACCAGGACACAAAAACATTACAAAGGGGTCATGAACTGAGAAACATCTTTTGTCATATAAGAGGTTATTGTACTATAAAAACATCCTGTAAGTTTCAGTGCCCGGCTGCATAAAGCAACTGAAATACTTAACAGTTTCCCTTAACTAAGGTAATGGTTTAAGGGATTGTATGCAACAACCGTAAGTCATTCCCTTAAGAAAGGAGAAATACTACTTCTTCAGTCTTGTTAGTCTAAAAACAGCTTATATTGAAGGCAGTCTAACAACAACACAGTTTGTGGAATGTTCTACTCTATGATGAAATAATGTGGACAGGGTTTGAAATGAACACCCGCCAACCCGTCAGATGCAGGTCAAAATCAACTGTGGTGGGTAACGTCGTCAAATCACTGGCCAGTTTGGAGGGTTACTTTTCGTTAGTTATGTTCAGTCATTCATTTCTTGGGGAAGTTCACGTAAGCCAAATCTGTGCAGGTTTAGTGCAAAAACTGAACTTGTGAGACATCGTGACATTATCGAGTATATTGCAAAAACCAAACAAAACACACCTACAGACTGCACTACATGACCACGTGATGAAGTCTGGTTAGACTAACTAGTGCGTTCTTTCACTGCATGATTCAGTCTATTAATATGCATTCAAAATAACCACATAATTCAAGATACGGGGGCAGGAAATGTATATATTCGCACTGAATATAAAATGTGTATATTCGCACTGACTCACTTAACAGTGACTTGCTACTACTTACAGGCGGTTTTAATTTCACATTTAAAGTATCTTTTCATTTTTTAAATAATTTCAAATATCAGTATTCAACATTTCATGTTTAAAATACCAAAACATTATTTATGCATTTGTAACTGCAGGTTAAAGCATTCCACGTCCCTCTAAGCTGCATTAACCCTTAAATGCATACCTCGGGTCTTTAGTGACCCGGGACATCATTCTCCTCCCTCTCCCTCCTTCATATTTTAGACATCAATTTTCTTAGTATTCCTCAATCTAATCATTATAAACAATATAACAAGAAAACTATAGTAAAATATAAAAGAATGCCTGTTTTCTGATTAATTTTTTTGTAAAAAGTGTATAGGGTCACTAAAGACCCGAGGTATGTAAATGTGTAAGTATTTTTTTTCTGCGCAACTATATTTGCATTTCTGATGACTCAATACATGCAATGCATCTTTTTTCCTCAGGGTGGCACTGTTTGATACACAATGATGACGTGAAGTTTCACTTATTATTACCGCAGGCATAAAACAAACGAATATCATCAGCAAAAACTGAATTGATTTGAATGGCTTTACTGCAGAGCAATTACTATACGCAATGAAATATAAACATCACTGTCAGTTGATGCTGGATGTGGTGAATACACTGCCAGTGATCAAAATATTGAATATGAAGTCATTGAAAACGATAGTTTTGAGAATATGGTTGAGATTGTGAATATGAGGCAGATGCTGGATGATAAAAATCATCTGCTCAAATTAAACCCTTTTAAGTTTCAAAAGGTAACGAAATATGCTTTATTTTATTCTTCTGTAATTGATCTTAAAATATCAAGAGAGTTTTGTGCTATTGCAGCAGTTAGAGATTCATAGGCGCTGGATATATTCGTCCGGGTCGCTAAAGACCCAAATATGTAATAATGATTGGCCAAACATTCATGCATTTAAGGGTTAACATGTTAAAATACAACTAAATGCCATAAACTTCTGCAAAGATGAATTTTCATTTTTTTAGTAACAGCCTAAATGCACACTTTCAGAAAAAAGGGCTTTATAAAGGTAAAAATGCTCATAAAAGGTTCAAATCAATTTAAACTTATTGGAAAAGATTCATTTGACTTCACAGAATATGAAGAATATCAAAAACTTTAGGGTCAGGTGTCCACAGCAGTCCTTAAAATATCAGCACAATAACACACTCAGCAAAATATTGTCTAATAACCTTTATCGATTAAATCCCAGAAAATATTGAGATATTATTATTTTTTTGTCAATATCGCACACCCTTAGTACTGAAACAAAATTATTTGCAACAGTCGCTTTGTCACGTCCAGTGTAGACAGCCTCAAGCTATTGTTTTTTTGGGGGGGGGATAGAAGTTATGAATGGCCAGTAACTTAAAAATTTAGCAGCCAAATTGGCTGGTGAGTCAAAAAGTTGATTTCAATCCTTGCGTGTGGATAAGCACCGCCTCTGCAGAGGAAGATCAATGCCTGCTTCTACATCACTGCCTGTTAAAATGCTTTCAGGCTGTGAGGGAAATCGCTCGGGACAGCAAGAGTGAGTTTGAGATGTATACTGGCAGGAGGAGAGGATGGAAATGGTGCTTAATTGGAATATTACCTAAAACATTTGCAAATAAGTTATTATTCCAAATTAAGTTAAATTCACAACTTTGGATGGAAACCCGGCTGATGACTGCTGCATAATACACTAATACACATGATGATTTGCAGGATTAATGTTCAGGTTACCTACATTTGGAACTGTATTAAAAAAACACACATGCAGGAGTGAAAGACAACACAAGATACTTAAACCAACATAATAATAGACTGATAAAAAACTGAACCAAACTGGGAACAGAGGCATAATGAGGAAACAAGAAACAGGTCACCCTATTCCCATAAACCATGGTAGCCCAATGAGGATTAACTAAGAAACCATGACAACAAATTACACAAGGGCTTAAACACAGGCAGAGGACTAAGGCTGTGTTTACATCACCTGGTTCAAGTGATGCAGTTCTGATTTATTTCCCCTCCCTCCCATGTGGCACAGATCGGATATGACCTATGAATGTGGAAACAGGGAAAAAGTACCTGGATTCTGATATTCTGATATTCTACTATCGGTTTCAGGCCAAATGCATATGTGGAGATAAATCTGATATGAGTCAGATACGTGAATATGTGGACAGATATTCCCGTCAATGTGTGTCATGTGTAATTGAAAAAGCAATGATAGTCAATGATGTGAACTCAGGTGGACACCAACCACGATCACGACTCTTTTCAGTGATGCGGTGGAGATTTTCAGGTCAGTACGGCTACTTTGTGTTGTTTGGTCAAGTGTACAGAGTAAATGCAGATATTGGATATGAGTCACTATTAAAAGATGATGTAAGCTGGTCATCAAAAACATCAGATATAGTCAACAAATTGGAATTAGGCATCAAGACCTGCAGGATAAATGTGTGTGTGTGTGTGTGTTTGTATGTTCTTTAAAGCTTCAGGCATAAAGGATTTTTAACCACAGAGTGTTACTCCACATCCACTGAGTATCATAACTGGTTTGATTTCTCTCATCAGAAACCTCTTCCTCTGTTGTTGTGTTTTTCACTCAAGACATTGTCAGAAGCTTGATATTTTAAAGCTTAATAGATGCAGCTGTGGTTGTATATTTCCTGATTTCTCATCAGAATAAATGTATTATGCATGTCACAAACCACCTCAAATATAACATGGAGATTTACTTTCTCTTACTGAACAGATCTGCACAATATATTTTGGAGCAATTAAACTGGCAATTCTGTTGGCATTACTGGAATCTCAACATCATGATTGAAATCTTACTTATCTGAGCATTATAACTGTTACATTAAATGAAGAAGTGTCATATCAGTCACAAGGTTCAGTACTGGAGTTATCTTTTATTGTTTCACTGATGATACTCAGTTTTATATTTCCTCACGGTAACCTTCTCTAGATGATATTAAAGCTGGATGACTCGTAATGTCCTGCTGCATGAGCTACAGCTGTACATAGTCCTCTGTAGGAAACACCATCAGCCACAACAAGCTGGCTTTGAGTCCCAGAATGCTTTGACTGCATTCGGTGCGTCATGTCTGTTGTCTGGCTAGTCTTGCTGGACTCAGCAGAGCTCATTCATACAGGTATTGAAGCTCTGAGCACAAATGGAAAAGTATGTGAATTTCCAACCCGATCTCACTGGAAAACATAACTATTTTAGAAGGTGACAATTTTGTATGAATTTGTACAATATGAATCGCATGATAACCACCCCTAAACGTGATTGTATGAAAGCATATATTTTCTTTCTTTGAACTGTCTGTCACTCACAAACTTTCCAACAGTTTGATTAAAAACAAGTTTGTTATAAATTAGTGCCCACATGTGGTTTTATTTGCTCATCAAAGCCCTTTAAATGAAGAACAAAAGCAGACAGCAGCAGTAACTCTACTGAATTTGAAGTTGATCGCTAACGTTTCAATGTTTGCCTTATGTAAAATAAATGTTTTTGTCAGATACTGTCACTTAATTGATAGAAATAAATGGTTTTCATTGCGTTTAATTCAGAAATAGACATTGGGTTTAATGTTACACAAAAGAATGTTTTTGTTCAGACAACTTCTGCATTATTTATTATTTTTCTTAATTTAACATGTGACATGTCGTAATAACGAATCTTGTCAGGTTCACATGAAGGCAGCCAGCATCAGTATTAGTCTGGTCATGTGATCTCAACATGTCTGTCCACTCGGGTCGACCCGCTCCGTGTCAAATAAAACCTCTTTAATTAGGACGCACATATCACATTCTTCATAAATATCATTCACTCCTGCAGAGCTGGACATTTAATCAGGATCAAATGACTGAGTTCAGCTTTGAGGATGAAACCAACCTGTTTGTTCCTCAGTATCTTCATGTCTGGCTCTGAATGTTTTCTCAATCTTCACATCTTTACTCTCCTCTTTAATAAACATCATCTTTGTTTGTTCCTCAGTATCTTCATGTTTGGCTCTGAATACTTCTTCAGTCCTGAAGTCTTCACTCTCCTCTTTAATATTCTCCATCTTTATAACAGTGTCACGTGGATCTCAGTCTCTTCAGCAGGAGTTTTTCTGTGTGTTTAAGATGAAGAGAACAATGAACAGAAAGCAAAATAAACCCAAACTAAATCTCTCCATCAGCTCCCTTGTTCAGTAGTCAGCACACTGGGGAATGCAAGATGGCGCTGTAGAGCGAACACTCGTTTTTGCGAGCTGCGTGATGCATTTTTATAAACACTTTTGATTTTGCCCCATTTTTCATGAGCTGAACTCAAAGATCTAAGACTTTTTCTATGTACACAAAAGGCCTATTTCTCTCAAATATTGTTCACAAATCTGTCTAAATCTGTGTTAGTGAGCACTTCTCCTTTGCCGAGATACTCCATCCACCTCACAGGTGTGGCATATCAAGATGCTGATTAGACGGCATGATTATTGCACAGGTGTGCCTTAGGCTGGCCACAATAAAAGGCCGCTCTAAAATGTGCAGTCTTATCACACAGCACAATGCCACAGATGTCGTAAGTTTTGAGGGAGCGTGCAATTGGTGTGCTGACCGCAGGAATGTCCACCAGAGCTGTTGCCCATGAATTGAATGTTAATTTCTTTACCATAAGCCGTCTCCAAAGGCGTTTCTGAGAATTTGGCATTACATCCAACCGGCTTCACAACCACAGACCACGTGTAACCACACCAGCCCAGGACCTCCACATCCAGCATCTTCACCTCCAAGATCGTCTGAGACCAGCCACCCGGACAGCTGCTGCAACTATCGGTTTGCATAACCAAAGAATTTCTGCACAAACTGTCAGAAACCGTCTCAGGGAAGCTCATCTGCATGCTCGTCGTCCTCATCGGGGGCTCGACCTGACTGCAGTTCGTCGTCGTAACCGACTTGAGTGGGCAAATGCTCACATTCGATGGCATCTGGCACTTTGGAGAGGTGTTCTCTTCACGGATGAATCCTGGTTTTCACTGTACAGGGCAGATGGCAGACAGCGTGTATGGCGTCGTGTGGGTGAGCGGTTTGCTGATGTCAGCGTTGTGGATCGAGTGGCCCGTGGTGGCGGTGGGGTTATGGTATGGGCAGGTGTATGTTATGGACAACGAACACAGGTGCATTTTATTGATGGCATTTTGAATGCACAGAGATACCGTGACGAGATCCTGAGGCCCATTGTTGTGCCATTCATCCACGACCATCACCTCATGCTGCAGCATGATAATGCATGGCCCCATGTTGCAAGGATCTGTACACAATTCCTGGAAGCTGAAAACATCCCAGTTCTTGCATGGCCAGCATACTCACCGGACATGTCACCCATTGAGCATGTTTGGGATGCTCTGGATCGGCGTATACGACTGCGTGTTCCAGTTCCTGCCAATCAAGCAACTTCACACAGCCATTGAAGAGGAGTGGACCAACATTACACAGGCCACAATCAACAACCTGATCAACTCTATGTGTTGCACTGCGTGAGGCAAATGGTGGTCACACCAGATACTGACTGGTTTTCAGACCCCCCCGGACCCCCCAATACAGTAAAACTGCAGATTTTAGAGTGGCCTTTTGTTGTGTCCAGCCTAAGGCACACCTGTGCAATAATCATGCTGTCTAATCAGCATCTTGATGTGACACACCTGTGAGGTGGATGGAGTATCTCGGCAAAGGAGAAGTGCTCACTAACACAGATTTAGACAGATTTGTGAACAATATTTGATCATTGAGTTCAGCTCATGAAAAACGGGGGCAAAAACAAAAGTATTTATAAAAAGAAGGCACCCCTTCTAATTTCTTTATTAAGGTTTTTTTCTTTATTAAAACTTTTACTGACTTTCATGATTTGAGATAGGATTATATGATTGCTGCAGGTGATTTTAACTGCATGTTAAATCCTCTCATTGACCGATTTCCCCATAAAATAGTGGCCCCATCTAAGATAGCTAAACAAATTAATGGCATTTGTGAAGACCTAGATTTTATTTGATTTTTGGAGAGCTCTACACCCATCTGGTAAAGAATACAGTTTTTTCTCCCCACCACATCAATGTTATACAAGGATTGATTATTTGTTTATGCCTAAGAGTTCAATGTATTTAGCTGTATCATGTTGTATTAATAATACTTCAATTTACTGCAGACCAAGGTTAAAGTTTTTTGCACTGCAACTAGCAGGCTCAGTTGGAGGATTGGATTTACCTAATACTAAGCTATATCAATGGTCTGCACATTTAAGATATATTTCTGATTGGGATGTTCTCGATAATTCTTCTACTTGGTAGGACCTTCCCCTCTCGGGCTTGAACTGATGGTAAAACTAACAACATCATTAACTGTCTTTATATTTACTTTGAAAGCTGAAGCTTGGGATTATTGTAAGGGGTGTTACATTTCCGTGCTTGTGGTGTTTGGTGTTCGGCCAATCACAATGCACTGGGTCAGTTGGCCAATCAGAGCAGACTGTGCTTGTCGGAAGGAGGGGCTTTGTAGAAAACGATGCGTTTGAGAGAGCCGGGGCATAGAGGAACTACAACAATGTACAGTATTTGAAAAAAATTATGTTTTTTGAACATTAAAGCATGTCAACATATTCTGTTACACCAAATACACAAAATAGTGATCTTTAAAATAGCATCATATGACCACTTTAAAAAAAAAAAGTGTAAAGCAGAGGTCATTGGACCTAGTTTTTCCGTCTGTCTGATTATGTCATTTGGTTCGGGTGTGTGTAATTTATCATCCTCATTTGCCCTCCTATTTAAGTTGTAGTCTGTCTTGTGCTTCCTCGTCTGGTCTACTATGTCCCTACTTGTGTCTCCTGCCTGTCTGTTGTGGATTACCTTGTGTGGATTATATTAAATACTATTTGACTTTATCATCTTCTTCGTGCGCTCATTTTTAACCGTAGAGTGACAGATTCAAAGTGGTTTTCTATTTATTGTTCCAAGAAACTATCACATATTCACAGGTGGTGAACCCACGTCCTACTGCCGTCTCAACGCAGCTGTGTCAGTTCTGTGCCTTTATTCTGATGAAGCAGCTGACCACCACTATAGTTTTAAATTTTAAAAATTTGTTTTAATTTAATATCCTTTTCAAATTTGCTGTAAAATTTAGTTTTGTTTTTATTAGTTTTATTAATAATTTTGTTAGTTTGTTTAGTTTATAAAGCACCATCCGACAAGCACTTACCGACCACATGGCATCAAACCATCCACTGAGGAGACATTAGTGATATCGGGACAGCTATGACAGACACCCGCTAACAGCACAGGAAGAACTGTAATAAGTGTTTGGTACATGCACTGTATTTAGATAAAAGTGTTTCAAATTGTAACATTTTCTTTCACATGACTAATCAGACAATTATTATTGAAAGCCTTTTATTTAAACTTTTTTTTACATTTTACATTTAAACTGTATGAAAAATTTGATAACGAAACATTTGTCCTTTGTATTTTGCTTTAACAAAAAAATTTGATTCAACAACAAAAAGGTGTCAACTTTTTTTCCTCCAAAACTGTATTTAAAACCTTTTATTTTGATAAATTATTAAACTTAAAATTTAAAACAAAGGGCTCTGTATGATTGCATTTTCTAGCTGAGTGGATCTGGCAGGGTCTTTAGTTTCAGTACATATACATATTCTGTACAATTAAGAAAAACTCCACATCACAAAGATATTTTACAATTCTGAATCTAAAATTACAGTTATGTATGACCTACTGTATAAACAT
Source organism: Acrossocheilus fasciatus (assembly GCA_036784905.1). Taxonomy (NCBI): domain Eukaryota; kingdom Metazoa; phylum Chordata; class Actinopteri; order Cypriniformes; family Cyprinidae; genus Acrossocheilus; species Acrossocheilus fasciatus. Next base: position 50,036,693 of record CM071940.1, read on the forward strand.
TCGTTTCAGAGCAATTTGTTGTAGCCACTTACCCTGTAACTACATGGAATAAGGGGGGAACAAGTTGGACTTAAACACAGAACAAGTGTATATTTGCACAGTAATTACAGAGAAAAATATTGCACTAGTTTTAATTTAATTGTTTGATGGCCAAATTAAACCCTCCACTTTTTTTATTTTAATTTTTTGTTATAAAAACATCACAGTATACATCCACTGAAATACAAATGTTGTATATCATGTATTTTTTTTCTGCGAACAGCTGGAAAGAGGTAAGCTTGTTTTAAGCTGCATTGAACTTTGATGGTATATCATGCAAAGATATTTGGTGATAGTGGTGTTGGGAAGTTGCTGAGATCGAAGAATAAGCTTTCATAAGGTAAGTAGACTCGTGAATTATAAATCATACACCATCATCCTTACTTTCAGAATACTTACAGTATGAATGATTTGTCATTTTACAGGTTGTTACACCTTTATTCCCCAAATGTCACATATTATTCCACTATATCTACACGGAAGTACACTAAAAAGTTGCAAAAAATAATTTAAAAAAAAGTTACGCTGTAAATTCTGTTTACGTATGCTGTAAATTGCGGGCTGTAATCTAAAGCGTTACCGTTACGTTTTAAAATAATTCCATTATAATTTGTATATCTGGTTGCTACCCCCTTATTACCCAAACTTAACACATTGTTCCCTTATACCTAAATGTAGGAACAATATAATTACCAAAACATACGCTTTAACTTCAGTTTACTTACGCAGTTCTTTGCAGGTTGCATATCTGGTTGTTACCCCCTTATTACCCAAACATAACACATTGTTCCCTTATACTTATACTACGGGGCCGTTGAATGCTTAAATTCTAAGGTGTAAAATTATTTTTTAGGGAAACGCACGGCGAACGTAGTTCCAGGCAGCTCTCTTGCCCGTCCATATTAGTTCGCCAAATGATTTGAGTTATTTCAAAGATCCTTACAGCCTACAACAGCAAAAGAACCAAAACCCACAATGACTGACCAAACAAATAAATATAGTAAACAATATGATAAAAACGACAGATTATATCCATGTTTTTGCCACAAAATTACGCTTTATGTACGAAAAGCACATACTCTATCTCTCCCGCTCTCTCTGCCTCACAGACGCACATACAGTTTCCACACACGTTAACATAAGCGCTAATTTTGTTAGCGCTACACTGATGATTTTACGAGTAACAGTAAGTTTAAAAACTTACAAACTATGACTTCTCACAAGCGAGGTAACAACGGCACTGTTCGTGAATAAAATGAACTTAAAGTTTCACTATTAGTAACGTTAGAGACATTAGCCAAACACTTGAGAGACGCACAGACTTACAGAGGTAATTCACTTTCTTTCTCTTTCTCTAATAAATTAGTTACTGTCTTAACTGCATTAATCTGTTATCAACAGCTCAAGCCTCCGTTACTAAAATGACATTTTGGAATTAGCAACGGAGGCGATGGATGAGATGCGGAAGAAATTAACCTTACTCACAATAGAGATTTAAGTACAAAAACTGGACGAATGCCTTGAAATTTATCATCTGATCGATGTCTTGAGGTGTGGTAACCATAGTATAAGCGGAGTAATTGATGACGGGGTGTTGAATTATTACTCCGCTTTGTGTCGTGGCCACATCACCACCTCAGGTGTGCAATATTTTTCTAATAATTCAACGGCCCGTCATCAATTATTCTTTACACGTACGTTCTTTATAGGTACACTATACAGGTGCTGGTCATATAATTAGAATATCATCAAAAAGTTGATTTATTTCACTAATTCCATTCAAAAAGTGAAACTTGTATATTATATTCATTCATTACACACAGACTGATATATTTCAAATGTTTATTTCTTTTAATTTTGATGATTAGAGCTTACAGCTCATGAAAGTCAAAAATCAGTATCTCAAAATATTAGAATATTTACATTTGAGTTTCAATTAATGACCATCCCTACAGTATAAATTCTGGGTATCTCTTGTTCTTTGAAACCACAATAATGGGGAAGACTGCTGAATTGGCAATGATCCAGAAGATGAACATTGACGCCCTCCACAAAGAGGGTAAGTCACAGAGGGTCATTACTGAAAGGTGTGGCTGTTTACAGAGTGCTGTATCAAAGCATATTAAATGCAAAGTTGACTGGAAGGAAGAATTTGGGTAGGAAAAGGTGCACAAGCAACAGGGATGACCGCAAGCTTGAGAATACAGTCAAGCAAAGCTGATTCAAACACTTGTGAGAGCTTCACAAGGAGTGAACTGAAGCTGGAGTCAGTGCATCAAGAGTCACCACGCTCAGACGTCTTCAGGAAAAGGGCTACCAAGCCACTTCTGAACCAGAGACAACGTCAGAAGCGTCTTACCTGGGCTGTGGAGAAAAAGAACTGGACTGTTGCTCAGTGGTCCAAAGTCCTCTTTTCAGATGAAAGTAAATTTTACATTTCATTCGGAAATCAAGGTCCCAGAGTCTGGAGGAAGACTGGAGAGGCACAGAATCCATGTTGGTTGAAGTCCAGTGTGAAGTTTCCACAGTCAGTGATGATTTGGGTTGCCATGTCATCTGCTGGTGTTGGTCCACTGTGTTTTCTGATGTCCACAGTCATCAGCCATCTACCAGTAAATTTTAGAGCACTTCATGCTTCCTTCTGTTGACAAGCTTTATGGAGATGCTGATTTCATTTTCCAGCAGGACTTGGCACCTGCCCACACTGCTAAAGGTACCAAAAGCTGGCTAAGTATTGAGTGCTGTACATGCTGATACTTTTCATTTTCATACTTTTCAGTTGGCCAAGATTTCTAAAAATCCTTTCTTTGTATTGGTCTTAAGTAATATTATAATATTTTGAGTTACTGATTTTTGACTTTCATGAGCTGTAAGCCCTAATCATCAAAATTAAAAGAAATAAACATTTGAAATATATCAGTCTGTGTGTACTGAATGAATATAATATACAAGTTTCACTTTTTGAATGGAATTAGAGAAATGAATCAACTTTTTGATGATATTCTAATTATATGACCAGCACGTGTAATTACAGAAACATACACCGTAAATTCAGTATACTTACGTAGTTCTTTGCAGGTTGTAAAGTAAAAAGCATTACCAACATTTGTTCACAAGACTTCTGAGAACTGGATGCGATAGGCTAGAGTTTTGCTACAAATGATGTGAAAATCATCCTGATCACCCTTGTGAAAATTAAGTGCACTTAAGTATACTTTTATAAAGAGTACTTATTGCAGAAATAATATACTTTAAAAGAACACACATAAGTGCAAATTAAATATTACTTTCGACACTTAAATATATTGTATTTGTAATTAAGTTCAAATGTATTACATTTTAAAGTGATATTAAACGCAATAAGATGAACTTTTGAGTGATTTTTTTTTTTAAACCACTTAAGTGGGACTTTTTAGTACATCTTTGTATGTACTTTCATAATTGTTTCTAGTGTCTTTAAAATATAGTTAAAGGTCCCATGGCATGAAAATTTCACTTTATGAGGTTTTTTAACATTAATATGAGTTCCCCTAGCCTGCCTATGGTCCCCCAGTGGCTAGAAATGACGATAGGTGTAAACCGAGCCCTGGGTATCCTGCTTCTCCTTTGAGAAAATGAAACCTCAGATGCCCCGATCTGGAATCTTCCCTTTATGTCGTCATACGGGGAAAGGTTACCTCCCCTTTCTCTGCTTTGCCTGCCCATGAGAAAATGAGTTACGACCGTGCGAGGCGAGCGCAATATTTTTTTTTCCTGAAGAGACATCATGGCTTGCAAACGAGCGAAGCATGGCAGTTGCTCAGTGTTTGGATGTACAAATGAACACCAAAGTATTTTTTTAGTTCCTTCATCTGAGCCTATGGCTAGCATTAGCTACATGATAATAACTGAAACAGCATACATAAACAAACCAACTAAAGTACCGTATCCAGACACAGTATTTTAAACTAACCATTCGGAGACGTCCTGCTGTAGCCGCTGAGTTGCAACTTCTTCATCCGGTGGTTCTCCATCTGGATCAGATTCTGGGTCAAACTGAAAAGCTTGAATGACTGCGTGTCTATGAGCCATTGTGATACATCCACTGTCAACATTAGCGCATGGTAGCGCAAGCTGGTTAAGGCCACACCCCCACCCTCCACCTTGCCCTGCCTCTCTTGTCCTTAAAGCTACAGACACAGAATGGCACGTCCTAAGGAAAGCTCATTGTGGGACTGGCTCATAGTGGCTGAAATTTTGCCCCAAGGCTGAATTTCAGGAAACAGACCTCAGATACAGTATTAGGGACCACTTAGGCCTATATAAAAGCATCCAAAAAGCAGCATGTCATGGGACCTTTAAAGTTCTCCTCCCTGGCTACCTGCTTCACCGGCTCCACCCTGGTTCTTTTCTCCGCCCTGGTTTTCTGCTCCACCCTGGTTCCCTGCTCCGTCCTGGCTTCCTGCTTCGCCAGTTCCGCTTGGGTGCCCTGCTCTGCCTTAGTCTCCGGTCTCTCCACTTCCACGTGAACCTGGCCCTCCGTCCCTCCCCCTGTTCCGCCTCCGCTCCACCGCCCTCCTGGATCATATTGAAATAGGAGCGTCTGGAAACCGCTCCTTGGGGGGGGGGGCTATGTCACGAATCTGGTCTGTGGCTTTCTGTCCGATTGTCCCCAGAGGTTGCCCTTCCATCATATTGACTCTCATTCTATACAGACTGTTACACTTACACTGGACTTCAGTTCCCACAATCCATTTCACTCTGATTATGCACACGGCTGCTGCCAATCACACTCTACATAAGCCATGGACTTCCTCTTTCTCACTGCTGAGTATTGTTTAGTGTTTATCGCTCACCTAGTGATAGCTGCATTATGGAGCCAGTTTTCTGCCCAAGTTTCTAGTTCATAGTTTCTAGCCGAGTCTAGTCTTGTGTTCGCCTTTTACCTTATTTTTGCCTGTGTATCTTGGATTAACCCTTTGCCTTGCTGTTTCGGACTGTGTTTGCACCTCACCTGGATTTTGCTCATGTTATTGGATTACCCCTCTTGTCACACCCTCTGGATATCGTTCTCTGTCGACTGACTCGTGCCCGTTTTGGATTACTCTTTGTCTTGCCCTCAATATACCCGTTTATTGGTGTTTCGACCCTGCCTGTGTTTCTGACCACGTCTTTAATAAAAAGCTTGCATATGGATCTGCACGTCTCGTAACAGGTTTCTGCTGTTTTCCTGTGTTCAAATTTCCTGCCACTGTTTTGGATATTGCACCCACAAAGTCTTGACTCTTGTGTTGGTAATTTGTTTGTTTGTTTCTAATAAACTGCTTAACTGCACTCACAAGTGAATCTCAAGTTATTTTGTGTGATAGTTAAACATAGTCTAAATGAACTACAAACACTATATATATATATATATATATATATATATATATATATACAGTATATAATTTCTTCTGACCTCACATTCTTTCTTGAAACTCTTCCTACAGTCACACACCTGTCTGAAAGGCTCATTATGCAGCTAATTATGTGGGCCTTTGTCTTCTCAGGTGTAAATCACACAATTATTCATGATCATTCATGCCTCATCACATACAACTGTTCCATACAAAAAGTGAATTAGAAGATTTAAATGAATATGTTGTTTTCTGTGAATGAGTGAGTAAGATGATTTTCACATCATTTTGAAACAAAAACTCTGGGCTGCAAGATCCAGTTCTCAAAAGTCTCGTGAACAAATGTTATGTATGTGTTTTATGGCCTTATTTCAGTGATTTTTAAAATTGTAGTTTTTCACTAACCACGCATAAGCGTTGCTTTCTCATGAACACAATCATGTACTTACATGCTGCTCGAATAGTATTGTAGCCCAGTTTGTGCTGATTACAGTGTTCTAAGACTTTAGCCATTTATATGTTTTTAAGCAACTGAAAAAAGCACAAATGTCAGGGCATGTCAAATCTTCTCCAGGGCCCCAAAACCCCTTCAGACCCCAGAGGGTTAATTTCAGTGAGGTTTAGCCACAAGTGGCGTTCCAGCACCACTAAACTGGCCATTGACCTCCCGATGGCCTGTGCTGTCGCCTTTGTAGCTTGCAGGGCCAGGTCTGTTGCACTCCACAGCTCCTTGAAAGCTGCGGGGTCGGGTCCGGACTCATCCATAGTCTAGAAGTGTTTGGCCTTAAAGACCTTGAGCACGGTCATGGAGTGCAGAGCTGAGGCCACCTGCCCGGCCAAGGAGTGCGCTCATCCAGCGAGGGCAGACGTGGTCCTGCACGGCTTGAAGAGATGAGCATCCTTCGCTTTTTATCCAATGGCAGACGTGCACAGCCACTGACTCATCCAGAGGAGGCAGCTTTTTGTAGCCCTTCTCTTCAGCGCCATCAACTGAGGAGAGCACAGAAGTAGACGTGCAAAGGCGAGCCAAGTAGGGAGCGCGCCACGATTTCGTGAGCTCATCATGGACCTGCGGGAGAAAAAGGCGAGGCGCGCTGACGAGCTTGACAGCGCCCTGGCAGGAACCATTCGTCCAGACAGCTACGAGTGGGCTCCTCCGGCGTAGACCATTCCAGTCACAGCTCTTCAACCGCCTTTTCCTAAATATGCAGAAGATGCTGGAAAACCAAAGAATGTGCAGGAGCTGAATTTTTCTGAAGAACAGCAGGCAGTTGAACTGTTCACGATAAACAAGTGACTCATAAACAACTATCACAAAATTTAAAAGCAGTTGTGGATCATCCAGGAAACGACACAGTATTAAGATTCAAGGATATGTAAACTTTTGAATGGGGTCATTTGTATAAATTCAGTTATTATTTTGTTTTGTGGAGTATATGTAAACATCCATTATGTGAAATAGCTTATTCAGAACAGTACTAAATAAAAAATAACATGCAGTTTTCTGTAACACTTTAGATTACAACCCGCAAAGAACTACGTAAGTATACTGAATTTATGGTGTACGTTTCTGTAATTATAGTGCACCTATAAAGAACGTATGTGTAGGTATAAGGGAATAATATGTGACTTTGGGGAATAAAGGGGTAACAACCTGTAAAACTGCAAATCATTTATACTGTAAGTATTTTGAAACTAAGGGGTACCTATTCTAATATTACATGGTATGTGTGGCTTAAACAATAATCTTGTTTGGGAGTGATTAGAAAGACAATATACTTTTAATCATTTTATATTGGTATTTTATTATAGGCCTTTTTTTAACCAATCTGTTATTAAAGGATACATGATGGAGATTACTGAACAACAAAACTGGACATCTTGTGAAACGAGTTAATGAGTTTCTGCTATGATTTATAATTCACGAGTCTACTTACCTTATGAAAGCTTATTCGTCGATTTCAGCAACTTCCCAACACCACTATCACCAAATAACTTTGCATGATATACCATAAAGGTTCATTGCAGCTTAAAACAAGCTTACCTCTTTCCAGCTGTTCGCAGAAAAAATATGATACATTTGTATTTCAGTGAATGTATAGGTAGAGAGGGTTTAATTTGGTCATCAAACAATTACATTAAAATTAGTGCATTATTTTTCTCTGTAATTACTGTGCAAATATACACTTGTTTTGCATTTAAGCCCAACTTGTTCCTCCCTTATTCCATGTAGTTACAGTGTAAATACAACAGTTGCGGGCTGTAATTTAAAGTGGTGCTTGTTCCCCTGTTATTCCATGTACAGTAGTTACAGGGTAAGTGGCTACAACAAATTGCTCTGAAACGATTGTTTATACAGTAGGTCATACATACATATATTATATATCAGGTAATATATCAATAAACATGGTGACTGTTGTATTTAATTCAAACATTATTTGATATTTACTAAAGGCCTACTGGGTTAATGGGTTAAATTAACCCAAATGGGTTTTTAAATTAAAATCACGCACAATATGACAACAGTAACAACACAGGCAACAGATAATAAAATATAAAAATTTATTACACCAGTTCAGTAAAAAGCAAAGCAACTCCATACTTATGCAACTTATACCGTTAAACCAAATTCTTTTGAAAAGCTTGTTTAAGAACAAATTTAAGATTGTGTTCAATTTGTTCATGTTTTTCACCCACTGACGAAGTTAATCTATTTTGGCCAAACCATCATGTCAATAAACATACAGTAATAAACACTGAAAGTCGAGATTAAACTGTAACTGTAACGGGACCAATGCAACGAGAGGCGTTCAGATCCATTTGCAAGCTTTTATTGAGAAGAGACGTGGTCATAACAGGCAGGGTCGAACAGTGGCAAACAGGTATATGATCGACCCAGGCCCGTTTTGGATGACTCTTTGCCTTGCCTGTCGACAGCGAACAGTATCCAAAGGGTCTTGACGAGAGAGGTAATCTGAAAACGAAGCAAAAGTCCAGGCAGGGGAAAACACAATCCAAAACAGGCAAGGCAAGACGGAAAACTATCAAGGGCTCTGTAGAGTAGCTAAGGCTAGGGAAGCGATAAGCACATACAATACTCGGCAGAGGGCAAGAAGAAATCCATGGTTTATGTAAGGGGTGAAATGGGAATCAGCTGTGGGATCAGACTCGGGTGTAAGCATGTGATTGGCTGCAGCTGAGTGTAATGAGTGCTATGGATTGTGAGAACTGAAGTTCAGTGTAAGTGTAATGATCTGTGTAGTGTAAAAGTCTATGTGGTGAGTGAGTGACCTCTGGTGGAGGGTTAATGGAAGTTCGTAGACCAGATTTGTGACAGTAATCCACCTTTGTCTTGACGTAAAAATGGGCGCAGCCATTTGAAAATTTTATGGGTATAGCTTCCGGTCTCATCCGTGTCCAGCTATTTTTAGCTGTACAGAACAGTTCGTTTTGCTGCTTTAAATTGAAAATTAGTGTGTCTTATCATATTACTTTAATGTATTATCTTAATTATGAACACATGGTTTGTAGTGCAAACAGTTTTACCGTTTACTGTACGTTGTTATTCTTCTCGTTATTTACCTATAGTGGCTAATGAACCGGAAGTCTCACCCATAGGCTTACTTCCGCGTTGAAGAAAAAGGTGGATAGCAAACTGATGTGATTTTACCATTTTGATCCACGTCCTCAAGCACCATTTTGACTAGTTCACAGTTCCCAGTTTCAGTCGCTGCTCAATGTTGTGAGAACATACTTGGACAAAACCCTCCAAAACACATTCCAGTCAGTTTCAAAAATCTCTCTCCTCTTCGCTTCGATTAGTTTTCTTGTATTTTTGACACACATTCCTGTCTTGAGCGCCGCAGTCACGGATAGACTCGTCTCAAGCGCCATTCAAGCTGTTTCCAGTTCGTGCTCACCACATTCACTGGTCCAGTTTTAAACGAACACACTCCAGACAGTTTAAAAATTAACCCTTGTCTGGGCTTTGATTAGTTTTTTCTATTTTCCTCACATGTTCCCATCTAAAGCACCGCAGACACGGATTTCGTCGCACACAGAACCGTTCGCATTGCTCTCTTTCATGTCCTTCACATTCCTAACCCAGCACCGTCGGGTTACTTATTACTGACATCAGCCCAAATTGGGTCAAATCAAGTCAGCTTCCTAACCCAACAGTCTCAACCGAGCGTTTGGATTGAAACAATTACCAGCGTGTTTTATATGTGTAGGCTATAAAAAGTGCACAGTGTATGTTTTTGCCAAATCGCATGCAAATATAGGATTGTTGTTATACATACTACGTAATATTAGAATAGGTACCCCTTAGTTTCAAAATACTTACAGTAGAAATAATTTGTAATTTTACAGCATATAATAATAATAAGAATAATAATGACACTATAATTACAAAAATTCTGTTTATTTACGCAGTATGTTGCGGGTTGTAATCTAAAGCGTTACCCAATTTTCATGATCCCTCTTATTTTGTTTCAATTATTAACATTTTGCACATTCTGCAAGAGGTATGTAAATTTATGAGCGCAACTGTATTTCTGCTGAAAAAGCCATAATTTAAAGAGGCCACAGAAAAACAGGATCAAGAGGACAGATATCATGACAACATAGTGAAAAGCAACAGGAAGAAGAAGAGATAAGAGGAACAGAGAGAAGGAGGGCAGAGAGCAGAGTAATGTAAGTTAATGTAAGCCTCACATGTAAGTTTTCAACAGGTTTCACTATACTTTAACTGACATTTTCAAACATTTTGCCCCCACAATTATAACCAAACCTATACATGTGTGGGCTGACAAAAGGTCAAGACTAGTTGTTAGCTGTTTAATATCAATAAGCTGTGAAATATGACATGAGAAAAATTTTAAATAATAATTACAGTAACAACAAATTTGGAAAAAAGATGCTGATACAGTACAATTAATTTGTAGATTAGGGGAAAAAAAATCTATATTCTAAGCTATAGATAGGCATGTAATCTACCCATAATGTATTTCTCAGTGTGAAAGCAAAAGAGCATGAAACATTTAAAATATGATAAAATAAGCCATATTACAATGTCCAATTTTAACATTGTCTCAGAGGCCTAACAAAGAAAAGAAAAAGCACTTTTCCTTCATTAAAAATTTCATTAGGAACCTATCACAGTGTAATCCAGTCAAAAGCACTCTGTATCAATTAATAAAATGAAGATTTCTATAATGAAAAATTAATAAAATGAAAATTTCTATATTAATTCTACAAAGAAACACACAATCATAAATCTTCAGGTTTGAGTGTGACCAACAAAAACAAACACTAATGTACAATAATGAAAACTAACAGCAATAACACAACCCCTTTAAGTTGCAGTATTCAAATGGCCACTGCACAAAGCAATGTTTGTTGTGGAGGCTTTAAGTAGTGTTAAAACTTACAAATCTGTAGTGTACTTGATGTCATAAGCTACTGGTCCCTCCATTGTGAAGCCTAAGAAAAAGGACACCTCCTCCATGCTACATCCACTCCGAAGACCACCCAGGTAAACTGGCCGCACAGGAATTCTAAGATTCCCACCATAGTGAACATATATGACACCATTTTCTGTTTTTCCCTTAACTCTCTGAAGTAAGTTTTGCACCTCCTTTTCTCTCCATATTGCTCCGCTCTGCCATAGTTGGTGGATATTGGAGTGTTTTTCTTTGTCTACCACCTGATCTAGCTTTGCTTTATGGATTACCCTTTTCAGTTCTTTGGATTTTCCAAGGTAGAAGTGTGCAATGGCACTTTTTGCTGGGAACAAATGGGAGAAGCGCCGATGAAAGGATTTCTTTGTAGATGTAACATATGTGCATATGTTTTTCGACAATGTTGTGTTATCCCTGTTGCTCTCCTTTCCTGGCCATAGCAATAACATTGCAAGGTAGTAGGCCTCAGTACAGTCTGAATAAGTGCCCTTCTCTTGGAGGACGATATTCAGAAGGTGCAGAAGCTCATTAAACCTCTTTAGGATCGGTGACCTAGGCTTAACACAGTAGAGAACAATGTTTGCCAAGATGAAATTCACATGGTTGATGTAATTCTTAGAATTTTCAGAAATGAACTGCCATTTCTTTAAAATGAGTTCCATTTGAGACCCATTTTTTTCGGTTAGACATTGTAGTAATCCAGCAAATGTATTGGCACGCTTTTCTTCCAAATAGCATCTGTAGTCCTCCAGCTTCTGTCCTAAGCTAAGATTTGGTTGACTTGCTCTCTCCAATTCTTTCTCTTCTCCAGACTGACAGAACAGTTTAACATATTTTTTGAAGAGTTCTGAAACCTTTCTCTTGTTTCTGTCCTCAGCCGTTTCTCTTTCAATCGACCTAGGTTTTAAGTAGGTGAAGTAGTTTTCATAAAACTCAAAAATTTCTTTCATTCTTGGTTTCAAAGAGAATAAATATTTTTCATGGTTTATTAGCTTGGGAATGAATTCAGCAGTCCTCTGATCGGTTTCACGGTAACTGTGAAGAGAAGTACTGTTTTTAAGGAAACGTAATAAAGTTTCCCATTGATAACCATCATGCTTTCTAAAAATTTTCTCTAGAACATCAAATATGATCATTGCAACATCAATCTCGCTAACATAGCCAGATGTATTGTAAGTCCTTTGCCTTTTCCTGATTGGTTGATCAAGGAAATCCATCTGGTCGTCCTTCTTTGCAAGATCCTGTGAATCTTTGAATGCCATAGTGGCCTTGACAGCCAACTGCAAACATTTCTCTAACTCCTCTGGAGTGAGTTCATTTTCCTGCGCTGTTTCATAGACAAGTTTCAAGTGACTTTTGTAAACCTGTCCCAAAGTGTCAGCGATATAAGAGTTGTATTCCGTTTGTCTTGCATCCTGTGCCCACTGCAAAGCAGAGGTGAAATCTTTCTCTTTCAGGTAGAAGTGTCTCGCTAGAGCCTGAGGCACTGTTGCATTTTTGTCAAATGTTTTTGTGGCGAGTGTTAAAACTTCTTTGCTCTCTGCCAAAGGCATTTCTTCAATCAAAGGAGAAAAGAGTGTGTCTTTGTCATCACCAAGTTCCTTTCTTTGACGGGTGATCAGCATACTCAAAATACTTTGAATGAGTATATCTTTGCCCATACCAGATTTGTACAGTTGGTTGCAATGCAGTAAGTTGGTTGTTATTTCACTCAGTTTAAGATTGTGCTTACTTATTAGGACTTTGAGGCAGTTTTCTGCAATCATTTGGTGCAGGAAGCGAACGGCTTGATAAGTGCCACATTCCTCAACGTTGAAAGAGATAAGCAAGGTTGAATAAGGATTCATTTTTTCTTCCAGTGTTTCCTGCTTCCAAAGATTCTTGATTCCAACAAGTTCCTCACATAGTGACAATGACATACGTGAGCCATGCACATACGTATTTAACAGTGCTAAGAACGAGAGTAGCTGCCCTTCCTTTGTTGAGACATCAAGGTCTTTTAGAATGTTGCATACAAGGTTTTCTATGTATTTTTCACTGAAGTCCTTCGTCATGATCATAAAGGCATAGAATGTTTCAGGTTTTTCATGATGGCCTTTGAGCTCCTTCAGCTTCACCTGGAAAAAGCTCTGCTCCTTTGTGGATAGTTTGTTGGTAATGAAAACATTGTCAATTCTGCTCTTTCTGGAGCTCTCACTCGGAAACTGTGATCTCTCACAGTTAAGGATGATCACCATCAAACTCTCCTGTTTTTTTTTCTCATGTGCTGCACAGAGTATGCACCGCTGTAGGTCCTCAACATCTTCCCAGTTATCCGCTAAAAGGAGAACAGGTGTGTACGTTGATGGCTCCTCTTTTCCATAGGTCAGCAATTGAGTGACTTGGACTGCTATTTCACTACTTTGCGCAGAATTATTTTTCAAGACAGCACACCTGAATTTTCGTCTCAGGTTCCACAACACATGCATGGCCAGTGTAGTTCCACCACAGCCAGGGTGATGGAACAAGTTAATTATTACACATGGGGATGAGTAACCCTCTGTTGGTGTTATGAGGTTGTGTAGTTCCTCATACTTATCACGTTTTATGAATGGAATGGACCCTGGTCTTTCTGACAGGTAGAAGTTCCACCATTTCACCTGGCCACCTCTGTAAAAGTCTTCCTCAGTTTTATTCTTGAATTGCATGAAAGAATCCATTGTTTCAATCTCTGTATTTTCACATTCATTCTCAGCAAGTATTTCAAGGACTGTCATCTGAGCCTCATCCTTTTTTGTAAGAAGGACTGAACTAGAGCCAAAGGAGGGCAGGTATCTGTTCACTGAACTTGTTTGAGGCTCCCTTGTTTTCTGAATGGTGCAATTGATCTCATTCAGACTTAACTCATAAATACATTTACTTGTAATATCAATTTTACACCGAGTTTGTACCACCTGTTTCCATTGTTCAAATACTGTTAAATCTTTACATATACAAAGCATGTTGTCATCCCCTTCAAGCTTTTGGTAAATTGCACAGAATGTCTCGGTGATTGGGCTAGAGATGTCATTCACAGCTGAGTGCAGTAAAAACATTACCACTAATTTCTCCTTTGATATAATGTCAGGCTTGCAAATAAAAGAAATCATTTCACTGACTTCTATGGCACGTTTTTTCAACCAATCACCATCGCTGAAAGGCATATCTGGTTCAGTTTCATTGACTTGACCATTACAAAAAACCCAGCTGGTCTGTTTAAACAAGTTCAGTTTGCTAATAATTGTAGAGATGTTGTCTGTAGTGTTGTACAACCGTGGATAGTGTATATTAGCCATACGATCTTTGCGATAGTAACTAAAGGTTCCATTCTTTTGGGACTCTGGATCAAAATCAAGGACCATAAACAATTTAAGCTCTTTCAAAAAACTCAGATGCTCTAGTTGACTGACATGACACTTGTTTGTGATGACAATAAACTGTAAAGAGTTTTCCAGAATGTCCCTCCCGTGAGTGATAAGTTGTTTAAGTCTTTGGCCTTGAGAGCTTTGTCCCATTGACTGACTGTCTCTCTCCTCTGCTGACTTTCTAGATAAAGCCCAAGACTTCACATCATCTGTCACTTTCTTCATTTTCTCCTGAACAGACCTGGGATTTTTATCAGCAAGAACATTGGTGGTGCTTGCCCCAGAGCGAATAAAAAGGCATTCTGTTTTGCACTTCTTCTTCCCCTCTTCCTTTATTTTAACAGTATAAAAAAGCTTTTCCAAAGTTTCAGAATAATTTGGGACAACATCAACTTCAATAACGCACTTGTCCACATTGATGTTGTCCAGGGATTTTACCTGAACGAATTTGGGAGGCCTAATGCAAATCTTGGCAATATTGGTCTTTTCTTCAAAGTGCTCCTCCAGACGTTTATCAAATTCATCAATGTATTTATCAGGAGATGTTAACTCTAATCCAATAATTTGTCCATGTTCATACTGTGGCTTATCTCCGACTCCAAAATGGATAGTTCCATTTGTTCGAGAATTCATGCATGCTGCAGCAAACCGAAATGCTTCTTCTGTGAATTTTTTAAGGATATCTTTCTCTGAAGCATTCTCTGTGTTTGCCATGAGCTTGTACTCATGCACAGGGTCAATAAGATTGCTTGGACCCGTTTCAGGAGGAAGTAGTTCATTTTGTGTATATACAAATGATGTGCTAATTTCATCAAAAGGACGGGGCTTGCACAAACGTTTTGCAAAGTTCTTTGTCACGTCCAATAAGTTACTCTGACTCAGGTGCTCTTTGGTCTCCATCCTGACATTTTTTGCATTTGTTGCTTTTTTCGAGTGTGACAAAAAAGTTTTTGATTGTGCACTTCTTGCCCCATCTCCTTTTTTGTACTTAAAGTCGTTTACTGTATCATGCAATAACTCCCCTCCAGCACCTTTTGGTGTGTCCTCTGAGGCCCATGATAATGTGTGTTCAACTGCTTTACCATCACAGTTTTCCTGATTGCTTGGGTGTGGGTGTATCTCAACTTCAGCAGATGTGCAGGTAGGTTTTTCAACTGCTGCTTTGTCTTGCTGATAATGTTCTGTTGTAGAGCCACCTACTAATGCATCTGTATCATCAGGTATGGCCCTGCTCCTGAAACTTTCTGAGGGCATTTTTAACTCAGACACTTTTTTAATTACTTGAACTGCAGGTCCATGCTTCCAACCAAGATCTATCAAGTCTTTTTTATCAAATGAGAGGAGACATGCTCCTGACACATCTTCATTGTAAAGAATATCAGCGTATTTCTGAGGGATTTTGACCACATCGATGAGCCATTGGCGAACATCCTCCTGGGTCCAGTCATCTATTTTATTTAGTTGTGTCTCCATGTCTGCTGTTCTTCTATGTTGGGTACATTCTGCAATCTAAAAGAAAAGAGATTAAAAATGTATTAATATTGACATTTTGAGGTATTATTTTACTTGTTGAGTTCAGATGCAAAAGCCTCAAACTGCCGTCTGAAATCTAAAATGGGCATTTTTATCAGGCTCCTATATTTATGTTTAGTTATTTCACTACAAATGCATAGGGAAGGACCTATGCATTGCCATTAGAGTAAAAATACTGAACCTAAACAAAGGCGCCTGATAAAAATGCTAATTTTAGATGATAATTTCAGACGCCATTTAGAGGCTTTTACATCTGTTTTTTTTTTTTTTTTTTTTTTACCATGCTCCTGTTCAGGTTCAGTAATTTCAGCTTAATGGAAATGGTTAAATAAAGGTTATTAGTCAGTTGTTGAAATGCCTAATTTAAAAAAAATGTCACTTTAATCAGTTCATTTGTATTTAATAAATTTGCACAGTCCATGTGTGCTTTTTTTTTTTTTTTTTACCTCTTACTGTGCCTTCACACCAGACTCGACTTGCTATTCGCGCGTAGTTGGACGCTTGAACATTTTGAGTTTACTCGCTTCATTCGCGCGTGAAATTCGCTTCATTCGCGCGTGACATGCACTTCACAACAGACGCGAATTCGCGTCATGGGAGGGGCTTCTGCCTGGGGAACGGCTCCAGTCTCGTTGCGAAATGGCTGCCATGGATAAAATACGGCGAATAAGCTCAATTTAGCTAGCTTGTAGTCTCAATATGTGTGTATATATATATATATATTTATATTTATATATATATATATATATATATATATATAGCTCAAATTGTATAAAGAGCGTTTTTTTACAACGTACCAGATTGTCCGACCTCCTCACTCACTTGCTTCCAAGCAAAATCCTTTTTATTCATGTTTGTGTAAAAGTACGAAAATGTAGGCTATCATACAGCTCTGGGGATCCACAAACAGCAATGATTATTTTGTCCTCCATTGTTGTTTGGAATTCCCTCCGCTCGCTATGTCGTAATCACTTCACTACTAGAGCAAGCTCCTGATTGGTTAACACGGCGCGAATTTTCGCCAAAGTTCAGATTTTTCAACTTGCGCGAATCACGCGTTATGCGCGTCAAGCGCCCGAAACGCTCAATTCGTGCCGTCTCACTCGCGCAATACCGCGTCATTCTCGCCGCCTCATTCGCGCAAATCGCGCCGCAGAATGTCTATTCGCGTCTTTGCATTGACTTAACATGTAAATCACTCGCGCTTAACGCTTCATTCGCGTCTGGTGTGAACGCACCTTTAGTCTATCTCTTTTAGCAGCAAAAGTAACACTGTTGTGTTTACTTGCTACTCACAAAATCATGTCATTCCCACGTTAGCGATAGACAAATCATGATGATAACTTGCAGCTCGGCATTTGAAAGCCGGCTCATATGCACACCATCATTCATGATGATACACAAACCTGTCAAATACTCAGACTACGTTCCTGTCTCGAGAACACTAGTGAGATTGATTCAAAACACTGTTACAAAAACCTCCTTTTGGGAAACAGGAATCCTTTTGCTAGTCAATGTCTGTTACAGTATACAGCATAAATAAAGGGGTGCAGATACAGTAAAATTCAGCGATAAACTTTAAGAAAAGTTTACTTTCATTACACGACTGTAAAGATATCTTACAGCAGATGAAAAGCACTAGAAGAGAAAAGTTCAAAGACCAAACAACTGAATATACAGTAAACACACACTGGACTATACTGTCAGTTACTGTGAATGAATAAATAAATAAATTCATTCATTCAGCATCCTCAGCCAAATTGCATTACAGTATTGGTAGTATCCTTATTTGTTTCTTAGTCTTCTGAAAAAAGTGTGTCAGTAGTATTGAAGCCTTGTAGATGAGCCTGTAGGCCATCTTCCCTCACGGTCAGTCCATGCAGAAGAACGTGGTCAGCTATAGTGCTTTGTATTTCATCAGGAACAAACAACCTTTGACCTCATCCCCTTCATTTTTCTTTTCTCCTCCTATTCCTCTTTGTCTCCCACTACCAGGATTCATTTTCCAAAACACATAATCACTTGTGCTCTTGTTTATATCATCCTGGGATTCTGACCTGTGTGTCATCAGTTTTGCTACTGAATGTTCACACATGGATAAATGTGCGCTGTTTGAGTTCATTTTTTGATTCTTGAGTAAATTATATTGTGTGTTTGTGTTTTCTAAATGAGAACATGGTTAAACCAGTGCAAAATAATGGCGTTTTTGTGTAGAGTTTTGCAGAAAACGCTGAGCAAATTGGAACGTGTGTGCAAACAGGTGAAATGTGTTAAAAGTTTTGAGAAACATGTCTTTGTTTCGAGAACTGTATGAATGGTTTGGAAAAATGGGCCAAATGAATCAGTTATAGTGTGTTAGCAATCGAGAAAAACTGTATTATCTCTGTAACATTTTACAATCTTTGTGGAACATAACCCTGATACTGTCCATGGGGTCAGGGAAACAATCACGTATTGTCCATACGCAGCAGCTGGGAATGACCACCCTGTGACCCTGTCCCAGTGCCCCATATTGCCACACAACAAACTGACGGTAAGCAGCATAACGGAACTGCCTATTGCTCTCCACAGCATCAGGAACAGCTTGGATATCAGTCCAGATACATACATACAGCTTAGTTTTATAAGAGAAATTGTACACCGTGCGTGACAGGTTAAAAAGTATAACTGTCCACAAATTGAGACATGCTGTATTGTTGATGTTTCAATAAAGTATTCTTAAACAATGTTATACAGTTACCTGCTCATCTGCAATTCATCTAGTATGCAGATCTTAAACACGACATGTGTCATCTAGTGTATGTCCTAATGCTCCTTGTACAGTAACGTTACTCAGACCACGGCCGCCCAGTCCTCTGCAGCCCCTACATGTGACCCTTCGTGGTAGCTGCCCCCTAGCACGACCTCACCGGCCTGTGTCCGCCTGTACGCTCACGTTGGACAAGGTACTCGTTTCCATAAAAACATCAACGGAGCCAAGCATACTGTCATCGTGGAAACCCTGACATGCACAAAATATTATTCCACTTACAAGTTTTGCTAGATACACAACCGGAAATATGCTGCAGCTAATTCAGTTTTCTAAAAATTATTTTTTTGTTGTAAGTTTGGTATTGTAGTACTGTTAATAACTGTACTATACAGTTTTCTCACCTGTGAATGACTCATGACCTGTTCTGTTGTAGTAATGTAGTGTCAGTTCATGTGCGTTCATGTCTTCAGGAGGCGTGGCTTTGGACGGCAATTAGCAGGGAGGGTGGGACGTTCGCTTTCAGTGCTATCAGGCTAAAGTTAGCATTTTCCCAGATCTCCTACTGCACCTTTAACTGTTTTGTTTTGAAAGTCCATATATAAGCATTAGTGGGACTGAAGTTGTCAGAATAAACCCGAAACACACGTGATCATTGTCATGCGGTGAATCTGGCCAATCGTGAAATTGCTGTGTCGTCATCAGCGCTCTTGCAGCCGCTCTGGAGAAATCACCGGCTGAGTCACCTGTCTGCTCTCAAAGCGCTCTCACAGTACTTTGATGCCACACGTGACAGTGATGTGGCATCTGCGCTGTCTCAAGTTGGACAAAATTTCTAACCGGCATGTACTGCTTCAAGTAGTGATGGGTGCTTTTGAAGCACTGCTTCATGAAGCTCCGAATCTTTTGTGAATCAATTGTTTAGAAACAGTGGGGTGATTCTTTTAGAAACAGAATTGGGGCTGCTGCAGTCTTCAGCCTTCACGTGCCCCCTCAAAGGTGTAACCAGGTTGAAATTATATCTTTACTTTTATGGTTGAAATGTCACCAAATCCTGATGAATATTGTTTTCTATATGTTTAAGATGTGTTCTATTGCCAATATTTATGCCTGGATGTTGTATTCAGACCATAGTGTTAATACCTGTACTTCCACTTTAAGAGTGTCGCAGGCTTTGTGGCGTCATTCACGCGCTTCTTTCAGTTTGCGCCAGACTAGCTGAGAGGAGGTAATGTGTTATTTTGCTCGTCCGTTTTAAACATTTATTTGGGTTTTTGTACGATGCAAACCTTGTTCTATGCATGTATAAATGTTAGTTTTGAGGTTGTAAACATGCAGTTAATGTGTCAACTGAACGTAAACCTTGTAAACAGACTTTTTGCAAGCTTTAAAGTAGACATGTTTCCACGTGCTAGTCTACAGGATTTTCTGTATGTTTATCTGCTAACAGGAGCTTGAGACCTGTGTATTGTGTGGAGGAGACTGCATGTGACAGAGCCTTATGTATTTTTTTTGTTGATTTGTACAGGTATGTGTATAATGTTCATTATAATTCATCGGGCATAGTGTTTACTTTGGTTGTATTAAGCATTTAAAAGAAATTCATGTTGTCAATTACATTGAGCATTTTATAATTTATTCAGTTCATTTTCACATTTTTATTTAAAAGTATTTTTGCTGGTAATACTACGTTTTATCAGTATATATATGCAGTTTGCGCCAGACTAGCTGAGAGGAGGAGCTTGAGACCTGTGTATTGTGTGGAGGAGACTGCATGTGACAGAGCCTTATGTATTTTTTTGTTGATATGTACAGTCTGCACCAGGCTCGCTGAGAGGAAACAAATTTGCTGTTTCGCCTTAATTAAAAGAGAAACCAGCAGTTGGTCGTGGTCTGCGTCTTCCCTTCATTCAACACAAGAACACAACGCAGTACATACAAGAGTTAATGGACGTGCATCCAACCTACATAAACTGTTAAAGACAAAGCACGCCCGTTACAATGGTGCCGTGACCTTTCAAGGATTGGTCTGAAGATCGACATCAGCTCGTTCGCCGTGGGAAGCTGCATTCACTCGCCTTTTACTGTGGTCAGGTATTTCCTTGGACTGCAACCTGATATTTTTTTTATTTTTGTCTTCAATATAACAGCATTTAAGAGAGTGCTTTACTGATGTGCAATTGATTGCTGATTGATGTGATTATCTAGATTTTTTTTTTGGTGCTCTTCCAGTCTAGTCATTTAGATTTTATTTTATTGGTTATATTTTTTTACTCTCATATTTCTTTTCTGTGTATGGAGTGACTGAAATATGGCAGAGGGTTACACATATTTTGCAGAGGGTGAAACTGACAATGCTGAGCGTGACTCTATCAAGGACCAGTTTGGTGTGGGGAGGGGTTTGTTCTTTTGACCCTTAGAGTCCAGAACACCAGGGCCTAGTGTCACAGCATTACACACCCCACAGCTTACCTCTACACGTTATGTAGATCGTGCCATGCTAAGCCAAGTCGAGCAGAATCCAGATTTAGGCTCACTCATTACACAGTTAGCTGAGAAGCTAGGTGAATCCATTACAGCTAAGCTACAATCTGACAGGTGCACACACAACACCAGTACTCCTGTACAGCCCTCAGAGATGACATTGCCTAACGTCAAGGTTGTCATGCAGTCAGACTTAAGAGAGCCTCCTATATTCAGGGGTGATAGCTCAGACAAATTCACAGTTCATGAGTGGGAAAATCTTATGACTCTGTATTTAAAGAAACGAGCTATTCCAGTGATTGAGCATTCACAAGAAGTCCTGGCAAAGCTTATGGGCAAAGCAGGGGATGTGGTGAGGATAAAGCTGCGTAACGACACATCTATTAACCATACTGCAAATCCCCATGTGATTTTTGACATTCTGAAACAACACTTCAGCGAACTGACTTACTCAAACATGCCTTTAGCAGATTTCTATAATACATTGCCCATGCCAGGTGAAGATGCTATGGAATACTGGATACGGCTAAACAAAACAGTTGATATAGCAGATGAGTATCTGAAAAGGCAAGGCCGTGGCATCGATGACCCAGGCCATGAAGTCAGTATGATGTTCATCAAATACTGCCCAGACCAGTCTCTTGCAAGTGTTTTCAAGTTCAAGTCTGCTGAGAAATGGTCGGCACGTGAGATCCAAGAGAGGCTTGATGAGCACATGCAGGGACAGAAAACTCAAGCTGCAACTGTTAGGCCCCTTAAGGTGAGCACAGTAGAGCACAAAGTCCTTTCCCAGTGTCATGTGCCTATGGCTGATAATACACCAGCCTCAAACACCACTGTACCGTCTGTGCCATCTCCGGTGCCCATGACTACTGCGAGTGTTGACAATGTCTGCATGAGGAGTTTGGTGAACTTGTTAGACCGACTGGTTACACAGCATACACAAGTGCCAGCTAACCCCAGAGCTCAAGCTGCAGTCCCTCACTCTTTTCAAAAGGTGTGCAGGGTATGTAGGGCTTCTGATCATTCCACATTGTCTCACTGCAGACGAGAGAACAGGTGTTTAAAGTGCTTATCACCTGGTCACTGGAAGAGGGACTGTCCTGATCAGACCAACCAGCGCCACTCTCAATCTGCCAACAGCGCTGGTGGACAGGATCAACAGTTAAACTAGAAATCCCACACCCTGGGAGGGGCGGTGTGGGTATTGTAAATGAATCCCTCTCTGATACACACGACCCAGCTCGCTTGTATGAGGACTGCTGTGCCAAAGCACCTGAGGGGACCCGAATAGTCATTCAAGCCACACAGAAGATCGAAGCATTCAGTGAATTGTTTTATGCTACTGTCCTTGTCAATCACAGTGTGCAGATTAAAGGCATGTTGGACTCCGGCTCTATGGCATGTAGCATCAGCGAACATGCGGTAGAGAAACTCAGTTCTGCTGGTGTTTTGCCCGAGAAGCAGCACCCTGAAGAAAATATTGTTTTGATTGGCTGTGGTGGTCTGCAGACTCGACCTGAGGGTTTTTATAACTTGGAAATGCAGCTTTATGGCGCTCGCTGTGTTGTACCTACCTTGGTTGTGCCTGGTCAGCATGACGATCTCATATTGGGCTCGAATGTCATCAAACATGTGATTCGTGTTCTGAAGGGTGATAATGATTATTGGAACATGGCTTCCAGACCGGAGTATCAGTCTGATCCCAATGTTGAACAGTTCTTGTCGATGTTCACAAATGTCGAGCGCTGGAGAGGGAGTGAGGTTCCTGACAAAATAGGCACTGTCAAGCTCACCCAATCAGTGATACTTCTACCCAGTCATGAACACTTGGTTTGGGGTAGACTCCCTGCTAGCGTACCGATGTCACCTGGAAGCACTGTTGTCGTAGAACCAACCAACTCCAAAGCCATGCCACGAGGTGTTCTAGTGGGCCGTCTTGTCACACCTCTCTGGGGTGATAGATGGGTGCCAATGACAGTTGTTAACCCATCTGACAAAGCTGTCAAACTGAAGAGAAATAGCAAATTGGCTGATGTGTTTCCATGCTTGGCAATCGAGGATCTAGCTGCTTCTCAGGGTCTACATGTGGCTTCAGAAAATAAACAACCAGATGCACACAACAAACAACCTGACATTGAGATACAGCAATCTCATACGGAGAAACAAGTACATGACATACTGCAACAGAAACTTGACACATTGCCCAGTGCCTATTCAGCTGGTCAGCTGGCTAAAAGCCTGTCAGAGTTGGGCTTGAGTGATGTTGACATAGACGCATGTCAGGTTAGTAAAGACTGTAAGTCTAGGCTCACACAGCTATTAATTGAATACCAAGACATCTTCTCCAAGCACTCATTGGACTGTGGTGAGGTCAAGGGATACACACACCGCATTCATCTCACAGACGATCGCCCTTTTCGCTTGCCGTACAGGAGAGTCCCTCCTGCCCACTATCAGAAGTTGAGGCAGGTTCTCACTGATATGGAGGAAAAGGGGATTATCAGGAAATCGTCAAGTGAGTATGCTTCGCCACTGGTAATGGTGTGGAAGAAAGACGGTGGGTTGCGGATTTGCACTGATTTCAGGTGGCTGAATGCCCGGACCTTAAAGGACGCCCATCCCTTGCCGCACCAGTCTGACTGCCTGGCTGCTCTTGGTGGCAATTGCCTCTTTAGCACGATGGACCTCACTTCTGGCTTCTTCAACATCCCAATGCATGAAGACGACAAGAAGTACACAGCTTTCACAACCCCTCTTGGACTGCATGAATATAATCGCATGCCACAGGGACTGTGTAACAGTCCAGCGTCCTTCATGAGGATGATGATTGGGATTTTTGGGGACATGAACTTCACAAAACTCCTGTGTTATCTTGATGATCTTCTCGTCTTTGCATCGTCAGAGGATGAGGCCCTGTCCAGACTCTGCACAGTGTTCCAGAGGTTGCGGGAGAATAACTTGAAACTGGCTCCGAAGAAGTGCTATCTGCTTCGAGAACAAGTTGGATTCCTTGGACATGTCATTAATGGCGAGGGTGTGGCCGTTGATCCTGCCAAAGTGGAGGTCATAACCAAGATGACAGTACGAGACCTCATGGAGGACGATGAGTGCACGCCTTCTGTCCGGAGAATCAAATCTTTCCTTGGCATGGTATTTTACTACCAGCATTTCATCCCAAACTGTTCCTCCATTGCGAAGCCCTTGTTCGCACTTACGGCTGGACAGAAGAGGCGGGGACGGTCAGCTAGAGATAAGAAGCCCCTGGGTGCCTATCGCAAGCTTACTCCTGCAGACTGGTCAGCGGAATGTGGAATCGCTTTTGACCGGTTGAAGACCATGCTGTTGGGATGTGTTGTGCTGGCTCATCCAATGATGAGCCATTTATTCTGTCAGTCGATGCTTCTTTGAACGGACTTGGAGCAGTGCTATCTCAAGTGTCACGAGGAGAGTCCAAGGCCAGACCAGTTGCTTTTGCAAGCAGGACCCTTAGTGCGTCACAACGGAAGTATCCAGCTCATCGGCTGGAGTTCATGGCTTTGAAGTGGAGTGTCTGTGAAAAGTTTAGCCACTGGCTAAAAGGCCGTAGCTTCACAGTTTGGACGGATAATAATCCACTAACCTACCTTCTAACAAAGCCAAAGCTTGACGCATGTGAAATCCGCTGGGTCTCTAAGCTTGCATCTTACTCCTTTGATCTTACACACCTGCCTGGGAAAAGGAATGTGGTGGCTGATGCCTTGAGTCGCGACCTCTTCGCGAAGCCCATTTGTCAGAGGCTGCTGAAGGAACCATATCCCAACCTGATTCAGGAAGCTAATGGGATAGAGGAGGATTCTGTGCAGGATGCTTTCAGGGTCAGCTGCCAGTCTCAAAGTTACAGATCTGGGGACCATCAAATGTTCAAGGTGGCGTGCGATTCTGCCGAGATCAGAGCTCTTTGTCAGGCTCACTGTGACTGGATTGATGCAGCAGAATCCAGGGCACTCTATCTGACCCAACACGTCCAACAGCTGTCGAGTGGTCAGGATGTTACACCCATGTTCTCCGCTCAGGAGCTGCAGCTGAGTCAAGAGCAAGACCCCAGCATTTCTAAGGTGTTACCTTTTGTTGCAGCCAGGAAGCGACCATCTAGGCGAGAAAGGCATGGTGCTGATTCAAAGGTCCTCAGATTGTTCAAGCAATGGGACAAGTTGGAAGTCCATGATGGGATGTTGTATCGAGTGACGAGAGATCCCGTGTCCAAACAGAGAAGATCTCAATATGTGTTGCCTCTGAGTCTAAAGGAAAAGACATTGTTAGGCATACACGATCTGGCAGGTCATCAAGGTCAGGACCGTACTCTCTCACTGGCAAGGCAGCGATTTTACTGGCCTGATATGGAGAGGGATGTGAGGGCACATGTCAGATGCTGTCAGAGGTGTGTGTTTGGGAAGTCGCCGGAACCTGCTGCTCGTGCGCCCCTGGAAAGCATCAAGAGCTCTGCCCCGATGGAGTTAGTTTGCATGGATTTTTGGTCGGCAGAGGACAGTAAGCAGCGTTCAGTGGATGTCCTAGTGGTCACCGACCATTTCACCAAACTCGCCCATGCATTCCCTTGTGCCAATCAGACGGCAAAGCAAGTCGCCAAGAAGCTCTGGGACAATGTGTTCTGTGTTTACGGTTTCCCTGAAAGAATACATTCCGATCAGGGCACCAATTTCGAGAGCAACTTGATTGCAGAGCTTCTTCGTCTGGCCGGTGTGGCAAAATCCCATACGACAGCCTACCACCCCATGGGCAATGGGGGAACAGAGCGATTTAATCGCACTTTGGGTACCATGCTCCGTACCCTTCCCCTTAAGGAAAAACAACAGTGGCCACAACAAATTCAAACCATCACGTTTGCCTATAACGCCACCGTTCATGAGACTACAGGTTACGCTCCCTTTTTCTTGATGTTTGGCCGTGTGCCTAGACTGCCGGTGGATATTATGTTTAAGCAGGTTTTGAATGACCCAGGGATTGTTGACTATGACTCATATGCCAAGTCCCTGCTTTCTTGCCTCAAAAGTGCTATGGAAATCGCCCAGAAACATTCATCTACTGAGCAACAGCACCAGGCCCGGCAGTACAACAAACGTGTCAAGGGTACCTACCTCTCTGTGGGAGATCGTGTTTTAGTAGCAAATAAAGGAGAACGAGGGAAGAGGAAGTTGGCCGACAAATGGGAGGATGGAGTGTACACAGTTGTTGGTGCAAATCCCAATATCCATGTCTATAAAATACAGGATGCAGAGGGACGCACGAGAGTTGTGCACAGGAATCTTTTGTTGGAGGTCAACTTCTTGCCACTCTCTGGGATGGATGAGAGCCAGGATACCCATGCAAATGATCAGTCTTTGGCCAGCGAGGAGTCTGCTCAGGAAGACTGTGACTGTGATGATGATAGAGCCTCCGTGTCTGAGTTATTGACTCAAGATGCACAGAACCTGTCAAATTCCAGAACTGGTGAGAGTCTTGAAGTTTTGTCTCCTGAAGTCCCACTTGAATCTGAGTCAGCTGATTCAGAAGAGCTGGACCAGTCTAGTTCAGTGCAAAGTCATGTTGGTGCCATTACTGATAACTCATCCATTTCACCTGCACCACAATCAGATATTTCACACTCACCACATGCTGATGCATTGGTTCACACTGACCCGCACACACAGACCGCAGCTGATGGTCTTGTTAGAACACGTGCAGGGAGAGTAGTGAAATCAGTGAACAGACTAATAGAATCCATGGTTCAGAAACCATTTTTGAGGGGTTCAATCATTTTGTTTGGGAGCCATAGCTAATCTCTCTTTGTTTTGCAGAGATGACTCTTGATATATATATATTTTTTGGACTGTGTTATGAGCATTGATACTTGCAAATGTCTGTGGGACAATTTTTTGGGGGGCCAAGTGTTGTGTGGCGTATCAGGCGTCGCATTGAGCTAAGGGGATTAAGAGACCTGATCAACCTTTTTTTTTCCCTGAACCTTGTATGTGAGGTGACTTATAAGTTGACTGTGGACTAGGTCTATTTATTTTCATTTGGGCCAGATTGTGTCAGTAGCAGACGTATTATGTGTTCTTTACAGTCCCGAGACTCCACTTATCAGGATGTTGGTGAATTTCAGGAGGGGTGAATGTAACCAGGTTGAAATTATATCTTTACTTTTATGGTTGAAATGTCACCAAATCCTGATGAATATTGTTTTCTATATGTTTAAGATGTGTTCTATTGCCAATATTTATGCCTGGATGTTGTATTCAGACCATAGTGTTAATACCTGTACTTCCACTTTAAGAGTGTCGCAGGCTTTGTGGCGTCATTCACGCACTTCTTTCAGTTTGCGCCAGACTAGCTGAGAGGAGGTAATGTGTTATTTTGCTCGTCCGTTTTAAACATTTATTTCGGTTTTTGTACGATGCAAACCTTGTTTTATGCATGTATAAATGTTAGTTTTGAGGTTGTAAACATGCAGTTAATGTGTCAACTGAATGTAAACCTTGTAAACAGACTTTTTGCAAGCTTTAAAGTAGACATGTTTCCACGTGCTAGTCTACAGGATTTTCTGTATGTTTATCTGCTAACAGGAGCTTGAGACCTGTGTATTGTGTGGAGGAGACTGCATGTGACAGAGCCTTATGTATTTTTTTGTTGATTTGTACAGGTATGTGTATAATGTTCATTATAATTCATCGGGCATAGTGTTTACTTTGGTTGTATTAAGCATTTAAAAGAAATTCATGTTGTCAATTAAATTGAGCATTTTATAATTTATTCAGTTCATTTTCACATTTTTATTTAAAAGTATTTTTGCTGATAATACTACGTTTTATCAGTATATATATGCAGTTTGCGCCAGACTAGCTGAGAGGAGGAGCTTGAGACCTGTGTATTGTGTGGAGGAGACTGCATGTGACAGAGCCTTATGTATTTTTTTGTTGATTTGTACAGTCTGCACCAGGCTCGCTGAGAGGAAACAAATTTGCTGTTTCGCCTTAATTAAAAGAGAAACCAGCAGTTGGTCGTGGTCTGCGTCTTCCCTTCATTCAACACAAGAACACAACGCAGTACATACAAGAGTTAATGGACGTGCATCCAACCTACATAAACTGTTAAAGACAAAGCACGCCCGTTACAAAGGCAACCTGTAGTCGCCTACGATGTTCCACGACACAGCTGTGTACACTTCCTACAGCTGGTTCAGGCACCTTACCCAGCAAAAAGTCTATCGGCAACTGGGGTTCTTGACTGAACATTAGGTAATATGGGGACTCCCCTGTCACCTGATGAAGAGTGGTGTTATAACAAAATATCACCTGTGACAAGACACCCAGTCCCTCTTCCTAGAGCCCGGCAATGTTTGCAGAATCTTTTGAGAATCAATTGTTTCGAAACAATGAGGCTTCATTACGTCATAACTGTTTCAAAAATTTCAATGGTTTGTCGGCGCCGGTAGCCTCGTGGGCAGCACGTCAACATGCAGCGCTGTTGCGCTTTGGGCGTCGCAAGCTCGGTCAACCATTGAACCAGCGTCTATGGTTTTTACCTGATCTCAGATCAGTTTCATCAGTTTTAGACATTTTTTAAATGAGACATTTGTGTAATTAAAAGGATGAGAAGGTCTCTTACTGGCCTCTATATACAAGCTGTCTATAAAACACACAAAGCAAGCCCTGCAAATTAATATATTTTAAAAACCACATATTACACACACTTCATATATAATGGTATTTTATCATTTTTTATTGCATTCAATGTATTATACTTTAAATAAAACATTTGCAATGGGTTTAAAAGCTGTTTTTATGCATTGTTTTATCAAAAGCGACTTACAAATGAGGACAATAGAAGCAATCAAAACCAACAAAAGAGCAATAATATGCAATAAAGTGCTATGTTAGTATATTATTATCGTGTTATATTTCAATTTCACAAAGAAACATGCAGCATTTTGTCCAAGCAATAATAAAAGGACACATTTAATTTATAATTTGTCTTGAATCTCATTTTGTTAAAAAAAATCGTGAATCGAATCGAATCGTGAGTTGAGTGAATCGTTAAATCCCACTTTGCTTGGATTGCGTGTGTGGATCTCTAGCGTGCATTTCTGAATTGTTTGCGCATGTGTGGATCCTTCATGTGCATTTGTGGATTGTGTCCACGAGTGTGGATCTCTCACGTGCATTTGTGTATAGCCCTGTGTATCCTTCACGTGCATTTGTGGATTGTGTGCATGAGTGTGGATCTCTCGCGTGCAATTGTGGGAGGATTTGATACTGTTTTCAATCCATAGTTACTGAGCAACTGATGAATAACACTATTTCAGTGCAGAAATTTTCTTGAGCTTTGGACTTTGAACCCTGGCTAATGAGTTCATCATCGCTGTCAGAATACATGTGTGGCGGGAGAGAACGAAGGCAGGTAAGATTTTATTTCAAATACAATGGGAACTGAACAAGATGCCAGTTTCAGCCCGACTACACCACTATAGGAATTCCACCCACAGAATTAAAGCGAACCACCTTCAGAGGCATACACAGATTCGTATCACCAGTTAGAGTCAGAGACAAGGGTAACCATACAACAATGATCTCTTTATTGACAAATCGCGAATAAAAACAAGGTTAAAATAAATGCTGAAGCATCAGTTTCAGAACTTTGGCCACTCAAGGTTCTGAACCAAATCAAGAGCCAGGGACTAGAGCTTACCAGTAGGGGCGGATAGTCAAGCCACACTACCCACAGATGAATCACTGCACTCCACTGTGTACACATACATAAACAAATGTTAAGTCACTGCACACGGTGAGGAAGATACCACCACCTAAAATAAAATCAGTCCTCTGCCCCTGGTGCTCAGGCCCTGCCATGACAAAGAGGGTACACATCAAATAACTACCACTTTGGGGACTGGACTGGTTTATGAGCTCAATCAGTCAGTCAAACCAAATCAAATAAATCTAATTTTGCAAACAATGAGTCAACAAATAAATAATTACTTGAAACAAAGTCACAAGTCTAACAACATACAAATATATAAAATCAGTCAAGGAAAACAGAATACAAACGTTATAAACTAAATAAATAAATAAAATTTCAGAAACAAAAATAGAATTACAACTGAGAAGAGCAAGCAAAAACACAAAAAAACTATTAAAGAAGACAAGAAAAACAACAAAATGAAATTTGGAAACAGGACAGCACTGCAGTCGTAAATTAATTCGAAGCACCCCGATTGGAACGCAGTTGCAGGCCGTCACCAAACCTATAAACAAAGAGACTGTTACTCTGTTAGTTTGTTCTCTCCCACTCCAATGTATTCATGCAGACAAAACAATTACCTACCGATCGTCGAGGGGATTAAGGTTTTATCAAGAGCCAACAAAACCATACTTTTCCAGCAAAGGCCGGTGCAGAAAACCAGCAACTGCGTCAGGTTTCTCCCAGCTGAGAAAGGGAGCGAGTTAGCAATTTTCCCCAATTCAACCAGCGTACATCACCTAACTAGAACAGTTAATAAGAAATTAACAGAACCTCTCCACTACCTTCTTCAGCGTCTACACCCAGCCTGTATAGACAGTAACGAGCGGCACGGAAATAAAACTCGTAGAGTCAGGACAGTAGCACTCTCCAAACAAATCGGCATTTCTAAAACGTACATTAGACAGTATACCGCTCGTAACTAAACATGCCATAACCTATAACACAACTAGCAGCGCGTTCTCCTTACCATCTCAAGTACTCTTGTCCGGTTCCGGGAAGTGACAAAAAGCGTGTTAGTGACGCAGGGGTTCACCAAGTGACACACCCCAGTTAACACATATGCTCCTGTTTTTATAGCCCAGGTGCCCTGGCCATAGGTTAAACCAATAATGACGCAAAAAAACTTGCCCCTCCTGCCACAATCTACGCCAACATTTTGCATCGGCGCCCCGACGATGGACTAAGGATCAATTACAAAGAAAACCCCTTTAATTCACTAACTCCAAGGCCTAAACAAAGCTGAAATGGTGTTGGACACAGTCTCGGAATTACCAGTAGCGCCATTCCTTGCCTCTCCTACAGCCCGGGGAAGATGATGTAAATTATATTGCTGACCTGCCCGCTGAGGGGAAACCACCCTCTCAGTATGGGGACCGGTAAGTGCTTCACTTTCCCTCACTATAAGTTCTACACCCCGTTCTTCTAATTCCACCAAAACCGTACCCACAGGAGAGAGACACGCAGGCAACAATTCTCGACCCTCCAGCTGTACTGAGCACCCTGCATCTCGAGATCCCATTCCCGGAATAGCCCAGGGAGTCTCCGGTGCCAAAATACCACCAAATCAATATCGTCTGCCTCTTCATACTAATGCGAGTCCTCCTGATCTTCTACAACACCAGCGGACTGGTCCATAGGCAAAACCCCCTTCTGGACACAAGCCTTCAACAGAGAATGATGCACTCTTCGTACCTTACCCAGATCCGTAACCAGCACGATGGTGTACACCACACCTCCTTCTTCGGGGGAATGGACCACCTGATATACAGTGGGGCAAAAAAGTATTTAGTCAGCCACCAATTGTGCAAGTTCTCCCACTTAAAAAGATGAGAGAGGCCTGTAATTTTCATCATAGGTATACCTCAACTATGAGAGACAAAATGAGAAAAAAAAATCCAGAAAATCACATTGTAGGATTTTTAAAGAATTTATTTGCAAATTATGGTGGAAAATAAGTATTTGGTCAATAACAAAATTTAATCTCAATACTTTGTTATATACCCTTTGTTGGCAATGACAGAGGTCAGACGTTTTCTGTAAGTCTTCACAAGGTTTTCACACACTGTTGCTGGTATTTTGGCTCATTCCTCCATGCAGATCTCCTCTAGAGCAGTAATGTTTTGGGGCTGTCGCTGGGCAACACGGACTCTAAAGATTTTCGATGGGGTTGAGATCTGGAGACTGGCTAGGCCACTCCAGGACCTTGAAATGCTTCTTACGAAGCCACTCCTTTGTTGCCCGGGCGGTGTGTTTGGGATCATTGTCATGCTGAAAGACCCAGCCACGTTTCATCTTCAATGCCCTTGCTGATGGAAGGAGGTTTTCACTCAAAATTGGTGGCTGACTTAATACTTTTTTGCCCCACTGTATCACCGAACTCCACAGGTCCTGGATCTTGTGGCGACCCCGCACTACATGATCTCTTAAGTAGACCAACTGACCTTCAGACAAGGGTAAATCTCGAACAGATTGATTGTGCTGCCTCTTTCGACGGGCTGCTGCAGCGTGCCCCCTCAAAGGTAACCTGCAGTCACCTACGATGTTTCACGACCCAGCTGTGTACACTTCCTACAGCCGGTTCAGGCACCCTACCAAGCAAAAACTCTATCGGCAACTGGGCTTCTTGACCGAACATTAGGTAATATGGGGACTCCCCCGTCACCTGATGAGGAGTGGTGTTATAACAAAATATCACCTGTGACAAACAAGACACCCAGTCCCTCTTCCTAGAGCCTGGCAATGTTCGCAGTAAGTTATGCAAAGTGCGATTAAATCACTCACATTGCCCATTAGCGGCTGGATGGTAGGGGGTGGTACAAGATATTCTTACCTGATAAAGCTCACAAAGTTGCCGAATAAGAGCGGATTCAAAGTTCCGGCCCTGATCTGAATGAATACGACCTGGGACCCCAAACTTTTAAAACCACTCCTCAACCAAAACTTGGGCAACGGTCTTGGCTCTTTGGTCGTGTGTGGGCACTGCCATAGAAAATTTACTTGCTGCAGTCTTCAAGATGCCGAGGCACGGCAACGAGTTGACGGAGGAAAGATGCCCGGAGCGCCACGAGAGCACCGGCAGCAGCAGCCCGTCTGGGAGAATGTTCTGCAGCTTCTGTAAACATAACAGTGCGACTAAAGCTGTGTGCACCCCACGGTTAAAGCACCGCGCTGGAGACGTGATGTCCCCGTACGTGCCCGTACTCTGTCCACTAATGCCGAACCGGACACTTCCGACCGCGGAACATTATGGCACGAATGACACAAGGTTTAAGTAGATTTATTTTAAAAGTTTTAACCCGTTTGGCTTTGTCACGTGTGCTTTAAATTTGCATTTTTTGTTGTCCATTTCTTTTACTAATTGTGTGCAGTGGTGTTTCACGTTTTTCTTGAACTAACTTGTGTACAAGCCAGCACGTGTGCAACAGAGTTTGGACTCTCAATCTCATTTTAAGATTTATATTTTATTAATACTTCAGTTCAGTTCATCTTTATTTCATTTCCCGAAGGCAATTTGGTTGCAGCACACAAGCATTACACATAAACAACACACAATGCAAAAGTCCATTTCCTTCCTAAAAAGTCTTATCTTAAATTTAAAAATTTTACAGCTGAGGGGATAAATGAATGTCTAAACTGATTTGTTTTACTAATCGGGGTTCTGTAACGAATACCAGAAGGGAGAAGGTTAAACTCATGATACATTGGGTGGGAATCATCTACCAAAATGCTCTGGGCTTTACCCAGAACCTGTCTATGATATAACTGGGCCATAGACATCTGCTTACTTCCCGTTACTTTACTTCCCTGATTTACCATCCTCTCAAGACAGTTCTTGTTTTTCACATTTAGAAAGTTAAACCAGCGCAACAGTGAGAAAGATAACAGTGACTCAATATAAGATCTGTAGAACATGCACATCAATGTTTTGTCCACATTAAAAGACCTTAATTTCCGCAAACAATACAATCTTTGCTGCCCCCTCTTACACAAAAGATCAGTATTGGAAGAAAAGGTCAATTTATTATCCAAAACAATACCCAAATACTTATACTGTTCAACAATCTCAACACCTACTCCATTTATACTTGTTTGCTTATTGTGAGTAGATTTCCTCCTAGAGTTAAAATCAATAGTCATCTCCTTAGTTTTAGAAACATTAAGTTGTAAGAAAGTGTTCCGACACCACATAATAAAATCATCAACCACAGGACCATACATAGAGTCCTCCTCACTCATTAAGCTAACAATTACAGAGGCATCAGCAAATTTTATAATATGCCTATGTCTATAACTACTCTTACAATCATTTGTGTACAAGATGAATAATAACGGAGAAAGGACACATCCTTGAGGTGACCCAGTAGATGACACCAGCCATTCAGAAAAACAGTTATTTCGTGTTCTCTGCACGAGGAAATCTAAAATCCATCCTACAAGACTAAGATCCAGCCCAAATTCATTTATGAGTTTTTGAACTAAAATATGTGGCTGAATAGTATTAAAAGCGGATGAAAAATCAATAAAAAGTAATTTAACAAATGTTTTCGGCTTTTCCAAATGCTGAAGTACTAAGTGTAAGAGAGTCGCTACTGCATCCTCTACCCCTCGTTTAGACCTATAAGCAAATTGTAGGGAGTCTAAAGAACTCTGTGTCCTTTGCATAATTTCTTTCTTAACTAATCTTTCAAAACATTTCATAACTAGGGATGTCAGCGCCACAGGTCTAAAATCGTCCAATCCCTGTACCTTTTGCTTTTTTGGTATTGGAACCACTGTAGACCGCTTCCACAGTGCAGGTACTTTTTGTTGTTGAAGAGACAGAGCAAAAATTTTATAAAATATTGGTCCTAACTGCTCGGCACATTCCTTCAGTAACCTGACTATATTGTCAGGCCCAGATGCCTTCCTGATTTTACACTGTATAAAAACTGTTATCACATCGCTCACATTAAAAAAAGACACAATCATCCTCCCCAATTTTTTTACATTCATTTTTCAACCCATCAATTTCCTCTTTAAAATCATAAGCATCAAATCTTAAATAAAAATTATTAAAATCCTGTGACAAAACTGCATCTGAACTATATCCCTTTAAACTAATACTATTTTACTTTCCCTACTATCCTGACCTGTTATTAAATACATCCCCTCCCAAGCAGAACCTAAATTTCCCATTTTCAATTTTACCTCAAGATCTTCCTTGTAAACTGATTTAGCCCTCTTAATTTCACATTTAATCTCTTTTTTTATCCTAAAATACTCAGCTGTATCTCCCTCTTTAAAAGCCCTATTTCTTTTTGATAGAAGAATCTTGAGTGATTTTGTGACCCATGGTTTGCTGTTTGGGAATTTCTTAAAAGATTTCACAGGTATTAACATGTCCTCACAAAACGTCACATAACTACAAATTACATCTGTTAATTCATCAATATCCAAACCAGAGTCCATAAAAACAGTCCAATCTGTACATTCCATACACCCTTTTAAACGTAGCGTCGCATCTTCAGACCAGTCCTTCTTCTTAACTAACTGTGCCTTTTCACGTTTCAAAACAGTTTTATATGTAGGGACCAGTAATACTGTATTGTAATCTGAGCTTCCTAAAGGTGGCTTACCAAATGATTTGTAAGCTCCTTTGATCGATCCATAACACAAGTCCAAAATTTTATCCTTACGTGTTGGGCAAGTTACATACTGGTTGAAGTGACCCAGAGATTTCTCCAATTTACAATTATTAAAATCTCCCAGAATAAAACTGGGTGATTCAGGAGATACAGATTGCAGTTCCTGCACCACACGTTCAATCTCCTTTACTGCATTATCCTCGTTTGCTCTGGGATGAATATAAACAACCGTGACAAACAGCTGAGGAAACTCACGAGGCAAATATTGAGGTCTTAATGCCACAGTCAGCAACTCGATGTCTTTCGTGCACACTCTCCTTAACAGACACTGATTTGCACCAGTTCTCTCTAATATACAGACATACCCCTCCTCCTTGCACTTTACCGGTTTCCCTCGCATCCCGGTCCATGCGAACAGGTTTTTTCAGTCTCTGACGAATACCTCCTTTACGTCCCCTTTTCCGGATTTTAACGGTTGAATTTTTTTGTCCAGTGCAAT
The DNA here is from genome assembly GCA_036784905.1 of Acrossocheilus fasciatus. Taxonomy (NCBI): domain Eukaryota; kingdom Metazoa; phylum Chordata; class Actinopteri; order Cypriniformes; family Cyprinidae; genus Acrossocheilus; species Acrossocheilus fasciatus. Next base: position 50,072,622 of record CM071940.1, read on the forward strand.
TTTTTTTATGCTTAAAAGGTGAAAAACTTCCCAGATCGGGAAACACATGTTCCCCAGTGTGCTTCACGCTGTTAGGCTTGTAACATTGTAAAAGAAACTCCCGGGAATACTGAATTAAAGTCAATAAAACAATTACTCCCATTTTCTCCATTTCTTCCTCTGTAAATTTCTTCAAGAAGATATAGGAAAAGTCTCTGCATCAAAAAATATTTAAAAGAAGGAAACAAACAAACAACGAGCAGACAAAAACACGCTGACACCTGTAGCTGCGAGTCGCCGCGTGCGCAGCGCCAGTCCCTGACTTTCAACTTAAGCTTCCCGAACGTCACTTGTTTGGGGTAGGGGCGTGTTTGTTTTGATATCAAATATCAACATTGGCTACCAGAAATCGCTGGTAGGAGAGAAAATGTGGCGGAAGAGAACGAAGGCAGGTACGATTTTATTTCAAATACAATGGGAACTGAACAAGATGCCAGTTTCACCCCGACTACGCCACTATAGGAATTCCACCCATAGAATTAAAGAGAACCACCTTCAGAGGCACCATTGTTGGAGGAGAGTCAAAACTGATTTATTCAGCTGCCGGACCCGTGGTCCAGACGAAACCGCACCCGTGATACGGCCGTCGGGCCAGGATGCCGGGCCGACCAAGTCAAGCCGAACGCCGTGGACCAAGAGGAAGAGCTATAATGCCGCTATAATGAAGCCGCCGCCCCTCGCGCCCCAGACTCGAGTGGGAGCACGTGTGGCCGCCGGTCTCCGCCCCTTACCTGGACCCTTCCTTCCAGAACACTGACCCTCCTTCACAAACCTCGCAGCACGACGAGGACACAAGATCCCCTGTTTATTTTGGACACTTTTTTCCGCTTTGGACACTTTATTTTATTATTTCTGTTTAATAAAAGCCTCTCCGAGGCCTGACGCCACACCCACTGTGTCTGTCGTTTGCTCCTCCCGTCACAATCACCTAACTAGAACAGTTAGTAAGAAATTAACAGAACCTCTCCACTACCTTCTGCACCTCTATTTGATCGTGTCACGTCATTGTTCGGTACAGTTTATTCGGTCTTTTCGCTTATTTGGCCAAACACTGCTATTTTCGGCTGAATAATTTCGTTTGCCGAACATTTGGTGCATCCCTAATAAAAAGTATTCTCGTAGATTCATAACATTACAGTTAAACCACTGATGTCACTGATGTCATGTGAGCATCGACTATTTTGTTGATGCTCTTGGAAGGGTGTTGCTTGGCATGGGCGTAGCTTGACATTTGAGCTGGGGGGCCAGACGTAAAAACTGAAAATAACACATTTCATTAACAAAAATGAAATAAAAACCTGTGAATGTTAGATTAAAAAAAACGAATGAAAAATAAAATTATTGCCTTTCAAACTAACCAGAATAAAAATAAATTTTAAATTAAAAATTTAAAAATTAATTAAAATTAATTAAAAATTACCGAAATTAAGTTTTCATATTTTTTGTTTTGTTTTCCTTTGGTACCCCTTCAGCTTCTTACATAGACTAATTCATATATTTGTTTTGTAAGTTGTCAAGTCAAGTAAGTCAAAATATGAGAATAAAGTCATAGCAATACAAGATTAATTGTCCTAATATTATGAGAATAAAGTTGTGTATTGCACGAATAAGGTTAATAGGCTAATGATTGGAAATAATATTTCACATATTCAGTAAGTCTATTTATTATTTGTAGCACGCCAGGCACCCTGCTTTTTGCTTTCAAATTTTGTTCAGTTTATCACAAAATACAAACAATACATGTGTTGTTCCTCTTTAGTACAGAACGAAATAAACATGAATGATCATCAGAAGGCATGAAAGAAAGAGTATAACTGTCAGGAATCCGGTCTGTGGCCTTCCGTTCGATTGCCACCAGAGGTCACCCTTCCATTATATTGACTCTCACACCACACTGACTGTGCACTGATTGGACTCACCTGCAGTCAATCACACACACACTATATTACACCCACTCAGACCCTTATTAAACTTCCAAGTATTGTGTGTGTTTTTGTCTAGTTCCTTTCTTTTGTCCAGTTTAGTCATGTCAAGTTTTGCCTGATTGTCTGTTTCCTGATCGCCTGCCTGTCTTGAATTTCTCTCTTCTTGTCGTTTGGACTATGTTTGCACCTTGCCTGGACTATTGCTCATGTTATCGGATTACCCCTCTTGTCAAGCCCTCTGGATATTATTCACCGATCGAGGACCCACGCTTGCCCTAGGAATATTCTTGTATCTGTTTGCTGGTGTTCGACCCTGCCTGTTTCTGGCCATGTTTATTAATAAAGCTTACAGATGGATCCACATGCCTCACACCTCTGTCACTCCACAACAATAACAATGAATGTCCCATCATGCATCACTGAAAAGATCATTGATTTGCATGCATCTTGAACTGAGTCAAATACAGCGATCTGTCACGCCACATTAAAGAGCATAAAACACTGTTTGTATTTCGTGATAAAATTTACAGAAAGCTGAACATTTGTATTGTATTAAAAGTAACAAAGTGCAAAGGTTATTGCGATTATTTGGTGGCTGGAGTGCTACAATGAATGGACTTGAAGATGCGCAAAATATTATTTCCAGTCATTTATACCATCAATAAAATGGCACATAAAGTTAAATACATCAGAAAAAAATATTGCTGTTTTTTATGTTCCATACATGTGAAGAGTGAAAGGTTGGACTCCATATATACATTTTTATTTTTTATTTTTGTGCCGAGTAGATGGTGGAAGTTTCACATGAATTAATTCATGCAACTCAATTATTCATGCAATACACTATTCTTATGACATCTTTGGATCGATTTTGTTAGTTACTTAACATGGTAAAAATATACTGGAACAGATTCTGCTAAATACTTCACACTGAGCTTATCATGAGCTACGTGAAACATTTAATATGTACGTAAATGTTAATATAGGTAAATATTAATATAGTTTCATACTGGAAATATTAGTGCTTAGGTGCTTTGTATTGCTGGAAGTTTTATGATTGTTGTAAGTTTATGCACACTAACATTTACGTTATAATTGCTTTACTGCAATGAATACTTATTAAAAAATCTAACTATATTTAGATTCATATGGACATGCTGCTGTAGTTATTTAGCTGGAGTGCTTAATGAATAAGGGTTACATACGTGTTTGTTTTTGTATTAATGTCATATTGAAAGACACAACAGTATCATCTTTCAGTAGAACACTTTTAGCATATATCCCGACTCAAATAATCTGTTTCTAACAGTAAACACAATCTGCTGATGATCCTGAATGTCTTGTTGAATGAGTGTTGATAGTCTGAGCCTCATCACTATTAACAGAGCAGCTGAAAACACTCTTTATTTCATGACAATAGCTCCTGTTCTCACCTCATTTATTATGCTGATGTCTTCAGATCTCCTGTAAATTGCCACTTAAAGCTAGTGTCATTGGTGTCAACAGAAGGTACTAGGCAGTTTGTTGCTTACAAATATATACATTTATTTGTGTCTATGCTTTCAAATGCTTTTCATACAGTTCTTTACTTCTTTTCTAGATGTCTGCCATTATTTTAATGAAGAAACAGAATAATGTTACAATTAAAAATAAAAATGTGTGAATTAGCATCAGTTGCTTTACGATACACAGATATAAATGCTTACATTTCTCAATTAGTATATGGGTCAAAGACAAAAAATGGGTTTATATAGCAGAAAAAAAAAAATATATATATATATATATAGAGAGAGAGAGAGAGATAGAGAGAGAGAGAACAAGAATTGTTTGATGACATGTTCAAACACTGTATTTAAGGATCATAGTGCAGCCCAAAAATACTCATTAATTGTCATATTTTTATCTTTATATTTTGACATTGTCCTTCAAACTAAAAATATGATAAAATTTAGTATGATCTCCTGATTCTTTTATATATTGCACTGTACAGAATAACTATGCTGTTTCCTTTTTAAATTAATAATAATAATAATAACTAAAATTTGACATCTGGGGGCTGTTTCATAAAACAAGTTTACCAAACAAGCCAGGCTTATTTCAGTTAGTCCGACTTATTTTGAACCAAATCAATTGACAACAAGTCAGACTAACTGAACCTGGCTTATTTGGTAACCTTATTTAACAGGCCCCCTGGGGCCTGTACCATGAAGCCGGTTTAGCTGGCTAGCCAGGTAAGTTTCAGTTTAGTTTGCGCCAACTCTTGGTTTCAGGTACCCAGAAAGTGGTTTGGCTTTTAGCAGTGTTCATCGCCATAGTAACTTACGCTCCACAGCTAACCTGCTCCGGGGCAGGTTATGTTCTGGTTTAGAGATCTCAATCAGCTTCAAGCAAAGTGGCACGTCTCTGATGCAATAAAGCCACTCCTCCAGTTTCCCTTACTCCAAATTATAGGACGCTGCATAGTAAAACATTTTAAAATATAAAATCATCAGATTTTTAGAGATGATTATTTTTTATCATTATTTTATATTATTTATATAATTATTATACCCTTAATCCATTACACAAGCCAGCTTAGTTTAATAGTAATTACTGTATTGACCCGACTATAAGACGACCCTGATTATAAGACGACCCCCCTTTTTCCAGACGTACCTTTTGGAAAAAGGCTTTTTGAAAACCAAATCTTGTTTTTTTCCCCCTCTGTAAAACACATGTTTTTTTTGTTTTGTTTTGAAAGTATGGTAAGTACTGGTAAAATGTACCAACAATGACACTGAAAAATATACACTTTTTGATATACCATAAAAATAACAGGTAGTCTATCTGAATTATATAACATTTGGGTTACCCATCTCATAGTAGCCTACCAAAATATTATTAACAGTAGAAGTGAAATCTTATTGTAGTCTTCAAATCTGGGTACTGTCTTATGTTTTAAAATCACTTACAGAGGAAGTTTGTTCCCATCAGACTAACATGACAGTCACGACTCGTGCCGCTGTAAGCTTTTCTTTTTCTTTTGTTTTCACTCGCGATCTTTACAGCACACATTACATTACATATTTCATGACACAATCATTTTATGCGTTTTTGGCGCCACCTATTGTTGTGGGTGTATTATTGACATGTCAAAGTCTAGACCCCGAATATAAGACGACCGTGTTTTTTCAGATGTATTTCCAAGAAAAAAACATTGTCTTATATTCGGGTCAATACGGTATTAAGCTTTTATTTAAAATCAATATAAACATATAGATAATATGCAATATACATAGGTTTTAGAATCAATAGGTTTAAACATGACTACAAATGAGCTTAAATTAAGTGTTTTTAATACCTATAAATACTATCAACTCTATAAACTAACTTTACAACATTTACTTGCACTTATATGGTAAGATGTTTTCTTTAAGTTTTCCTCTTCCATGGATAGATCGTTTCATGATGGTGCTGTGTAAATGTGTTTAAATTATTCATATTGTTTAATCTTAGCACTGACTCTCTCTCAAGAAGTGAATCATAGTTTTAAGGCATGTGATTGGCTGCTCATTACTGATGTCACACTATCATGTGCACACGCTCCATTAACTCAGGATCAAGCCTGAGTTGACAGAGAAAGTTGATGATCAGCTTCATGGTACCAACCAAGCCGGATTGGACTGGTTTGGTTTTGTCAACTCAAAACTAATCCTGTAACCCTGAGTTTGTTCAGCCACCATCATGGTACAGGCCCCTGGTCTTTGACCCTATAAAAACAAACTCAGTAAGTGATTGACTTTTGATTTTGGCAGATCAGTTCCTCCCACACTGGAACTCATCATCATTGAAGCTCCTCCCACTGCAGTTCAACAATAAATGCTGGAAGATTCCCATCAGTTCAGAAGTGAAGACGAGCGTCAGAGCATCAGGAAGAGCTGAAATCTGATCAAAGACTGAGTTTATTAAAGAGGACAGAGAGAAGATGAGCGATCCAGAGCCCTGCAGAATCAAACACACTGAGGATACTGAACAACAAACAGGTTGGTGTTTTTTTTCTTCATTTATGATTAGGGATGCAAAATTCTGGGAATTTTCAAAGTTGGAAAACTTCCATAGGAATTAACGGGAGTTAATGGGAATTGAAGGAAATAAACTGGAAATGTTATGTTAGCCTAGAACAACCTCACTGTTGTGTTATGTACACTGTATATATGTGACAAAAATGTTGTTAAAGGCATTGTTTACTCAAAAATGAAAATTCTGTCATAGTTCTGCTGGGCCCCATTGACTTCCATAGTATGAAAAAAAAATACTATGGGAGTCATTGGAGGGCCACAATTTTTTTTTAGTTAGAAATATTATTCAAAATATCTTTTATGTTGAGGAGAACCAAGAAATTCATACCGGTTTAGAACAACTTGAGGCTGAGTAATTGATGAAGAAACTGTAACTTTAACTTGCTGCTAGCCTTTTATCTCAGAAATAATTGAACTTCTCTAGTCATTTAGCAACTGGTCACAAAGTCATAAAGTGTATTAAATCTATTCAGTAATTTATTTGATGTATAAATTACACCAAATTTCCAATTAATTCACTTTAAATTCTCATTAAGTGTCCAACTTAAATTTTCTATCCCTTTGCAACCCTATTAATGACGCTGAAGGACATTCATGTTAGAAAGCGTCAAGCACTTCATCACATTAAGATAAAGTTAAAATATATAGTTTACAACATTGTTTTTGTATATATTTTTAAGCAAAAGTGTAGCTCTCCCAAAAATGAAAATTCTGCCATTATTTACTCACCCTTGGGGTTTTCCAAACCTGTATACATTTCTTTGTTCTGCTGAACACAAAGGAAGATATTTCTATGCCCCCAATGACTACAACTATTTTTCCTGCTATGGAGGTAAATGGGGGCGAGATCTGTTTGGTCCCTTCATCATAACATTAGATGATTGATAGTTCTCACTACAAACAAAAACATAAAAACTGTGCCTCAGTCATTCAATTAATTTATAAAAACGCACCAGAATCATAATGTTTTACAGCAGCTGCATTGTTTCTGCTACTACATCAGGACTCACTTTCATATTTCTCTCTTTGAATATTGGTTATTTAAAGTGATTTTTTTCTTTTCTTTTTTTCAGAGCTGATGGAAGAGAGCGAGGAGAGTGAAGAACTGAGTGAAGCGGAGGAGGAGCATTGTGTCAAACCTGGAGAAAAACCTCTGAGTCGCTCAAAGACTAAAAAGACATTTTTAAAGAAAAGACAAGCCAAGAAATCTATCACCTGCACTCAGTGTGGAAAGAGATTCTCAAACAAACAAAGTCTTGAGTGTCACATGAGAGTTCACACCGGAGAGAAACCATTCTCCTGTGATCAGTGCGAGAAGAGTTTTGCACAACAAGGAAACCTTAAAGGACACATGAGATTTCACACTAGAGAGAAACCGTTCCCATGTGTTCAGTGCGGGAGGAGTTTCTCATTCAAACAAGGTCTGGAGTCTCACATGATAGTTCACACCGGAGAGAAACCGTTCACGTGTGATCAATGTGGGAAGAGTTTTGCACAACAAGGAAACCTTAAAGGACACATGAGAGTTCACACCGGAGAAAAGCCGTTCCCATGTGACCAGTGTGGGAAGAGTTTCTCAACCAAACAAAGTCTTGAGTATCACATGAGAGTTCACACCGGAGAGAAACTGTTCACTTGTGATCAGTGCGGATATCAATTCAAAGGAAAAGGATCCCGTAAAAAACACATGAAAATCCACACCGGAGAAAAACCATTTTCATGTGTTCAGTGCGGGAAGAGTTTCTCAAACAAACAATATCTGGAGTGTCACATGAGAGTTCACACCGGAGAGAAACCGTTCACATGTGACCAATGTGGGAAGAGTTTCACCCAATCAGCACACCTCAAAATACACATGAGAATTCACACCGGAGAGAAACCGTTCTCATGTGATTTATGTGAAAAGAGATTCACACACAAAAATACTCTTGAGTGTCACATGAGGATCCACACCGGAGTGAAGCCGTTCATGTGCGATCAGTGTGAAAAGACATTCTCACACAAAAATACTCTTGAGTGTCACATGAGAGTTCACACCGGAGAGAAGCCGTTCACATGTGATCAATGTGGAAAGAGGTTCACACAATCAGTACATCTTAATGGACACATGAGAGTCCACACTGGAGAAAAGCCACACACGTGTGAACAGTGCGGGAAGAGTTTCACAAACAAACATAATCTTAATGATCACATGAGGATCCACACCGGAGAGAAGCCATTCAAGTGTGATCAGTGCGGGAAGAGATTCACAAAACAAGGAACCCTTAAAGCACACATGAGGATCCACACTGGAGAAAAGCCACACACGTGTGCACAGTGCGGGAAGAGTTTCACATACAAACATAATCTTAATGATCACATGAGAGTTCACACCGGAGAGAAGCCGTTCAAGTGTGATCAGTGCGGCAAAACATTTAATTGGTCATCAGCTCTGAAAACTCACCTGACAGTTCATATGAAGGAGAAGCCACATTCCTGTTCTGAATGTGGAAAGAGTTTTTCACTGCTGCGGAGTTTACATGTACATCAGAAAACTCACACTGGTGTGAGAGAGCACATGTGCTTTGAGTGTGAGAAGACTTTTACTACAGCGGGCTCTTTAGAACTGCACCAGAGAGTTCACACTGGAGAGAAACCTCTCTGTGACGAAACATTCAGTCAGTTAGGAAATCTGAAAGTACATGAGAAGATCCACAGCAGAGAGAAGCCGCTGATGTGATCAGTGCGGAAAGAGTTTCTCTTTTAAAAGTCACCTGAAGATACACATGAAGATCCATTCAGTGGAGTAACCACATCTATTTGGGAAAAGGTTTGTCCAGTTACCTTCATTATTCGCACATATTTGTTTGACTTTCCTGTAGCTCAAATAGTAGAGCATGGCGCTAACAACACCAAGATCATAGGTTCGCTTCCCAGGGAAAGCAAGAGCTGATAAAAATGTCAAAAAACTGTAACTTGAATGCAATGTAAGTCGCTTTGGACAAAAGCGTCTGTTAAATGTGTAGAGCCTGAAATCTACCATTGAAAAATGGAGGGTCTTGCCATTGTCCCTAACTGGCAAAAAATCTAAAGAACTGGGTGGATTGGCAATGGCAGTTTTTCAACATTATTTCTGGGCAGCAAATGTTAGGGCGTTGATGTATTGGAATCATGGCTTGCCTTGTTCTGATCAGAGTGTGACGCACACTCCTAGCTGGATTCTCATGGAATCTCATTATGTAAACAAAAGCTCATCAGTTCCAGCATTGCTAAGTTGACAGCGCAGTTGGTACTTTATCAAAATAAAATACAGTGAGCCAAACATCAGCGCACCTGCCTCTGTGTCACCATCAGAACGCGACTGAAGTACAAAGCCTATCATTTACATAATAAATAATAGATTAGCATTCAGATACGTTACATCGCAAATATGGACATATTATGGAATATTTGGATTTGTGCCGAATGAGAGAGGTAGGATACACGAGCACAAAGCTCCATTTCACAAACAGTTGAGTGCACAAGCCTTTAAAGGAACACTCCACTTTTTTTTGGAAATAGGCTCATTCTCCAACTCCCTCAGAGTTAATAAGTTGAGTTTTACCGTTTTTGAATCCATTCAGCCGATCTCCGGGTCTGGGGATAGCACTTTTAGCATAGCTTAGCATAGATCATTGAATCCGATTAGACCAGTAGCATCGCGTTCAAAAATGACCAAAGAGTTTCGATATTTGTCCTATTTAAAACTCGACTCTTCTGTAGTTATATCGTGTACTAAGACCGGCGGAAAATGAAAAGTTGCGATTTTCTAGTCCGATTTGGCTAGGAACTATACTCTCATTCCTGCGTAATAATCAAGGAACTTTGCTGCCGTAACATGGCCGCGGCAGGCGCAGTGATATTACGCAGCGCCTGAAAGTAGTCCCCAGCTAGGTAACTAATTATAATATAGCTGGGGACTACTTTCAGGCGCTGCGTAATATCACTGATATTGTTCTTGTTCACACAGAGGGTTCTGAAATTTTCTGACATAGAATGAAAAAAAAAACTTAAAAAAAATACTTACCTGTGCTTCCTCAAACAGAGGGTTACAAAATAATCTCAACACCAGAGGTCGCGTTAACCGAAAATTCTCCGTCATTGACAGATTTTTTTTAGCAGTGACGGAAAAATCTGAAGGCCGTCCGTCACTTTGGCAGATTACACACACTGAGGGTGATCTATTGTAATTTGTAACTGTAATTCCCAGCCCTGTCCAGTTGGTGGCGAGTGCGCTCCAGTGAGGCAGCAAATCATCTCCAGAACAAAAATAAAGGTCTTTTGCTGTGTCTTTGATTACTCATAGGCGAGTATGGTAAAGCGAATCGCTTGATCTGAGGTGTCTACAGCGATCTATCACGCCACATTAAAGAGCGTCAAAACGGTATTTATTGCTTGAATTTCCTAATAAAATGCACAGAATTTGAAACCTGAGACTGCATTTCATATCAAAAGTAACAACGCACAAAGTTTAGCCGATTGTCTAACGTTACTGTGCATTCATCAAATGAAAACAGCATCGATTGGGAGTTAAGAAACGATATTGTTTCATAAAAAGAAGAATCTATTAAAACAGAGAAATCTGTCACTGACGCAGTCTCTGTTCATCTGTTCTCTTCATAAATAAATAAATGCATAAGCCAATATGCTCGTCCTTTAGGTATTAGGTTCATTATTAAAAATGAAAACGTGAACAAAAATAAAAGCAATTACATAGGTTATTATAATTAAAATACGAAAATTAAAATGACGGGTAATAAATAGATTATGACAGAATTTTTACGACCCTGTCCGTCAAAATGACGGATAATATTAAAGTCTAACGCAACCTCTGCTCAACACATATAGTTAGTGTTTTGGAGGGAAAAAAACAGTATAACTTGTTCATGAAAAAAAAATTAAGTGTACTTCTGCATTATTGGGAGGAGCTGTCCACTTTTTTTCTTTGCTGTGATGGTTTCAGCCATCTCTTTTGTTATAGCCCTCCTGCAGCGCTCTGCAAACTCTGAGATCTTCTCATTTACTTTGTCTGTGGGGAGCAGCTCTTTAAATGTGTCTGGATACGTGATTGCTAGCTCAGCAATTATAGCTGTTCTTGCAATTGTGTTGCGGTCAACATTAATCTTGGCGAAGGCTTTTTTCATGGATCCAAACTTGGTGAATCTCTTGAGGGCATTCTTGTAGCGGCGGATGATTCCATCTGTTGTGGTCACTGAACAAAACACAAACAAATAAATAAACTAAGGCTTTCAAAACTATTAATTACGATTTTTCGCACTAGTGTTGTTTGTAGTTAATCATGATTAAGTATTTTAATCAGTTGACAGTCCTAATTAATACAGATATTAAAGAGACACTTTTTCTATAGATTTGACTTAATTTATGAAGTCATATAGTGTCACCCTTGCAGTATTAGGCCCTGTCCCAAGTGGAACCCTAAACCCTCGCGGTCTTTGAGTCTGCACTTTCGTGACGTAATGCCGCTTTGACTGTCGTGTAGATGTCGGTTGTGTAGCTCGCAGGCTTGCGGGCTTGGCAGAAGTGCGTATCGAGGCGCATAGCGGCCGCAAAGGGGGCGCTCACGAGCACCCTTTTTAATGCTAAAATGGCGAATGGGACACCCTACGGTCTCGTGGGCTTAATGGACACGCGCACGCAGCGACCATTGTAAGCCCGAAAGTGCACATGACGTGTTCCATTTGGGACAAGGCCTTAGATGTAGGTTTAATCTCAGCTAATTTTCTTCTTTAAGATACCAGACATCCCACCCTGCGTTTTTTGAGTAGCTATCCAAGACAAGCTATCGAAATGTGGGAGACTACCGGAGCTTCTGGGAGGAATGGTATGTCTGAAATGCTTCTGTAAAATGAGTGGAGTGGAGACTAAACAGAAAATAAACACGGAATGGCTTGGTAAGGTAGCTAACACTAGGAGAGTGCTAACGCTAGACAATACTCGGCAATCTGAACAGGATCTGAGTGGTTATTATATAGTGTGTGTAATAGCTCTTAGGTGAGCGTGTGATTGGTGACAGCTGTGTGATCAGTGCATTCAGCTGTGTATGTGCAATCAGTGCAATGGATGATGGGAACTGTAGTCCGGAGTGACATGTAACAGTCTGTGTGGTGTAAGAGTCAATATGAAGGAAGGGCGACCTCTGATGGCGAGTGGGCGGAAGACCAAGAACCAAGAACCAGACCAGTAAGCTGTGTCCTTTCATATCTGACAGCCTATATCTAACATAACTGGCCTGGGTGGAGGATGCACACTGAATCAGCATGGAAATTAGTGTCTGTTCTTGTCTGCTTTAAAGGCTAAATATGTGTTTATTTATTAAACATATAATATAAATGAAAAATTTAGTTTAAACTATTATGTTAGCAGCTGCTTTTCATGCAAATATGAAAAATGAAAGACAGATAAGTAATGGGCAACGTTAATGCTTGCTTCTTGAACGGCTGTGTGAGTCAGTGTATTTTTTTACTTTTTCTTCTGCTTCTTCTTCTTCTGAGGATGATGAGGAGGGGGATGGAGACGTTGAAGGTGAAGGTGAAGAAGGAATGTGAGCAGTCTTTCTGAAGCCTGTTAGAACAAGCAGAAAGTAAATAAAATAAATTAAAAAAGCCCCAAACCCTAAAAAGCTGCCTTTCTCTTAACTAACATTAACAAAGCTATATCAGCCCTATCAAATTAATCTAATCAGAGGGCTACTAAAGAGTAATTTCATAAAATATTTATGAGATTGCCAACTTAAATTTGAAAGTGGTGTTAACTCCATCTCTGTACTATTAAATCAGTCATTTCCAGTGGCTCCACAATGACAGCTCTTAGCTGCACGTCCTTCAGTGAGATAAACGTAGCTACACTTTTGCTCTGTGTGCTGTGATGAATGCACCAGATAGGAAGGAAAAGTTGATGATAGTGGCTCTATCACAGTTTCTCTGTCCTCCATGACTTTCACAAACATTTAAATCTGCATGAATAACAGTAATTGTGTTGCTAATGCACCTGACTTTTTAGCTCACTGTTGGCCTCTTCCAGGTATTTAATGCGGTCCTCAAGGTGTTCAATCTTCTGTCGATCCATCCTGGTCTGTTCTTTTAGTTTGGCCAACTCCAACATTCCTGTTTGTGACACTGCACATTTTTTAAATAAACAAATGTGTTTGTATATATATTCTCCCATCCCAAGAATGTCAATCATTAAGTTGAAAATAAAATAAAATTTCTAAAACAGAAAGATCCTTCCACTTCATAAGACCTCAATGTATCAGCTAAAGTTTAGGATTATTTTGGTTTTGCATGTATCTGCTTTTTGAACCTTCTTTCCTTATTGACTTCCACCGCTTGACTTTTCAACGAAAAACTAAATTTCTCCAATTGTGTTCTGCTGAAGAAAGCAAATCACCGACACCTTGGACAGCGACACCTTGGACAGCCTGGGGTGAGCCATTTATCAGCAAATTTTCATTTTTAGGTAGGCTATTCCTTTAAAAGCATATGTGCTGGTGTGCTTAAAACATAGTGCATCAATTTAAATGCATGTCACAAAATAAAAGCCAAGCACTTGCAAAAGAAATTGAGACAGAAATATATTAGATCTATAAAAAAAAAAAAAATATATATATATATATATATATATATATATATATATATATATATATATATATATATATATATATATATATATATATCTATCCGTGATGTAATAGCAATAATAATAATAACAAAAACATCAGTAATATTCATTTATTATTACTATTATTATTAAACAATTTTGGCAATAAACTAAATGAAACATTTTTACTTTGGTATGGAGAACTGTGTAAAATTACTTGTATTTGCACTGATTAGTGCAATTTTAATATTGGAACAACACTACTTCATTATGCTACAATATACAAAAACATACAATATCTACAAAATAATAAAAATAGGAAATATGATGTGCCGCATTCAGCCAAATACAGATTGAACACATGTTGGCGATCTGCTGACAAAGTGGCTAGAACACATTTACTAAGCTAATGGCAGGTTTTAATTTCAAGCACCGGTTGTTAAAGTATTAACACAAAAACGACTTACATAATTTCCTCTGGGAATATTTGACTGTCTACTTTCTCTTTGGCCCAACAGGGACCTCATCCACATCTTGTTGTAGGCCCTCATTGGCAAACGCATCATTCACAACTTGTACATCCTCTTTACCTTCCATGGCCTCCATCCCCCCACCATGAGCTCTTTTGCTGAAACGAGTTTTCATCTAAATAAAGTTGCGCAAAGCAAAGTACACAAACACCATATCATGTCAGCTACATTCATAAACTAACAGTTCTGCACAACTTTGGCTAGCTGTAGTTGTTGTTAAAGCTAACTAACATTAAATTGCTTAACCTTAACTTTACCTAGAACTCTAAAGACTGATGATGTCAATGTTCCTGAATAAAATACAAATGTTACATTTGGCTTACCTCAAAAAGCAAACTTCGTCGTTTCTTTGATGCTCCTGTATGTAGTCCGTGTGGTCTGTTTTACGACAATTATAAACGCGGACAGTCAGCTACGCATGTCGCACGCATCCAGTAGCCACCAAATGTAAAGTGGCACGACATTTGAATGTGGTACAGGACAGAGACTGGTTGGGTTGTTGGCTTAGAAAGCAGTTACAGATGACCCGGTTATAGCAAGAACTCCTAAAACATATTAGAAATTATGATAACACGAAAAAAAGAAGAATGGTTCGATGGATGCAGAAACAGGGTATCCTGAAAAGTAGGATGCAATGTCCAAAATGCAACCGAAGCATGCGCCTGGAAAAATACGATCGCAGCGATGGGTTACGATGGTAAGCCAGTCTGTCTGTCTGTAAATACATAAGCAATTAAATTAAATTAAATCACTATTTGAGATCTTATTTTAAATTAAATTATACAAATACACCATACAAATCATATATGGGCCTACATGCACTGCATGTGTGTGTGTATATATAATATTATTATTATTTATATATTTTTGCACAATTGAAGTGGACCTGTCTCCACCTGTATTGTATTATTGGCCCGGAAGTCTGAAATTAGCATTACTATGTGAAACGTTTTGCAGTCACAACAATGTTTTATCCAGGTTGTGATATTTGATATTTTCATGTGTTATACTTTTTAGCATTTTGCCTTCTTTTTCTGCAGGGTCTGTAAGCGTCACAAATGTTCCCCAAATTCTGTGCACAATGCCTCAATATTCACCTTTTCTCACACCCCTTTGGTGAAATGGCTTGAGTTTATGTACAGGTACAGTAGTATTTATTTATTTGTTTATTTGATATGTACAGTGCACAAAAATAATAAATACTGTAAATGTACAGTAATGTAATCCCTGGAGAGAATAACACAAAATCACACAAAAAAAATTAATAATGCGTAGTAAGAAGATCATATCATGAAGCTACAGAGAAGCAATTACAAATGTTCAATACACATTTCATTATAAACCATATAAAACCTAAGCTTATTATATACTTAAAATGTCAAATTTAAAATGATTACAGTTTGACAGGTTCAATACAAATATTACGGGGCTGACGAGACATGAGACGTGCGGATCCATATGCAGACTTTTATTTAGCAGAGACGTGGTCATAACAGGCAGGGTCAAACAATGGTAAACAGGTATAACATGGGCAAGACAAAGAGTAAACAAAGACAGGCGTGGGTCGGCGATCGGCGAACAGTATCCAAAGGGGCGAGACAGGACACGTAATCCAAAACGTCAGCGATAGTCCAGGCAGGGGAAAACACAATCCAACAAAGGCAAGGCAAGACTAAGAAAGCTAACGGGGCTCTGTAGGGCAGCGATAATGCATACAATACTCGGCAACGAGGGAGAGAAAGTCCATGGCTTAAATAGAGAGTGTGATTGGTTACAGCTGTGTGCGTGTGATCGGTGAGATGGCTGATGGGAAACGCAGTCCATTGTGATGTGTGGTGTGAAAGTCAATGTGGTGAGTGAGTGACCTCTGGTGCCTAATGAACGGAAGTGCAGACCAGATTCGTGACAACAAATACAGTAAAGATTTGTAGTATGAATTAACGTGTATATATCAACTCATCAGTCTTCTGTGTTGAGATTGCAAATGCAAAAATGTGTATTGTAAAGATGGTATTGTACACTAAATGAGTCACAACAACATCACAAACAGTATGATCTTAATTTCTCAAGCATGACAGATTAGTATAAATGAGGGACATTGAATGGTTAAAGATAGCAAAGTGTTAATATTGGGAGAAATTTAATGGCAGTGTTTTAACATGGGATGAAAGGGAAAAAACTAAACAAAACGTTTGTTCAATTTGAAAACATACAATATATTAATAATAATAATAATAATAATTACTTACATTTATATAGCGCTTTTCTAGGCACTCAAAGCGCTTTACATTGTGAGGGGGGGGTCTCCTCATCCACCACCAGTGTGCAGCATCCACCTGGATGATGCGACGGCAGCCATAGTGCGCCAGAACGCCCACCACACACCAGCTTACTGGTGGAGAGGAGACAGTGATGGAGCCAATCAGCAGATATAGGGATTGTTAGGAGACCATGATAATCAGAGGCCAATGGGCGAATTTGGCCAGGATGCCGAGGTCACACCTCTACTCTTTTCGAAAGACATCCTGGGATTTTTAATGACCACAGAGAGTCAGGACCTCGGTTTAACGTCTCATCCGAAGGACGGTGCTTTTTACAGTATAGTGTCCCCATTAAGAAATAAATATACCCTTCATTTATAATCAGACAATAAGTCTGTGAACAAAATATATTAAAATCAGGGTAGGATGGCATTCCACTAATCTATGTTCTATTAAAAAGCAATACAATCCAAAATATTTATTTTATGTTGTACTATGTGACAGCTTTTGTACAGAACAAAATATGAAAGTGAAACAATATTTTGTTGTATGGAATTGGAATTATGAATATGGAAAAATTTAAGAGATAAAAATGCATTTTGCACCTGTTGCACAATTATTTGTTATCAAGCCAGATAAGAAGGATCAGTCTATTAACTCTCCAAAAGGACTGGATTCCAGTGATTGAAAATAAATAAAGAAATAAACAAATACAGCACAACCTTTATTAAAGAATTTATCTTGTTTTATTTATTTTTTAGTACCATCGTGGCCGATGTGGCAACACTTGGCGTCGTGAATGCCAGTGGGTCTTTGGGATGCTAGAGGTTGATGGTGTTTCCAGAAGACCCGTTCTGAGACTCGTCAAGGACCGGTCAAGGAAAACACTTCTAAGCCAAATTCAACAACATATCAGACCCAGAACATCAATCCTTACGGATGAATGGCGTGCCTACAAGAGACAGCTTTCCCAGCATGGATATCGTCAGTATTCTGTCTGCCATAAAAGACACTTTGTTGATCCAGGGACTGGTGCTCATACTCAGCATATTAAGCGTGCATGGGGAAATATGGCGTCATAGAGGAAATCATACTCCTGAGTCACTGAAAACTCGCCTCAAAATGATAGAGTGGCACCACTGGTTAGGTGTACGCCATTATGATGGTGTCTTAGGTAGACTTATCCATGATGTAAAAAAGCATGTCAAGATTTACAGGATGCTGAAATTAACTGTTTTTGCAGTGACATGGCTTAACCCACCATTGTACTGTTTTCATTTAATTTTGGGTGAATCGCGCTTCAAATGCAATAAAATATCATTTTAATTATTATTATTATTATTATTATTGGATGGTTTATTTTATTTCTCTTAACACGTGTTCATCTGTTTTACAACATTTGAAATGGTCTATTATCTAACCTTCTGTTTATAAAACATTATGAAATGAAAAATATTCATGACGTTGTTATAAAATAATTTGACAGAGTATTAACATTTAATGACATTTTAATGACAAATTCAACTTGTACCACTGTGTAGCAATGTGGCCGTGCTTGTAGTGACTACGCCACCCCGGAATGCCGGGGAAAATCAACCAAAGGATTTGACACACAAATACGTTCCACATAGAAAAGGCAAGAGGCGTGAGTTTCCGTTCAATTTAAATAATTCTTTTATTCAGGCTAAAATCATTAGACAACTTTAAAACCCACTAGCAACATTATTAAATAGTCTTGGTTGAATAAGAAAAGGAAAATAATTGATAATCGTCGCAGGGGCTGAGGCTTCCTATATGAAGAACAGGCTAGTAGGCTAATGCACCCAACCAAAGAAAAAGAAAATATCCCAATCAATCAGAAATCACGTCCACACAATTCACTGCAAATAATAACCAAAATAGTGACACAGCAATAAATGACACCCCTTGTTAGAGTGGATGGGGTGCAGCCCAAAAACCAGCCTGCTTCTAAGAAACGCTCAGCTCCTGCAGAATACAAAAGAGAAGAGACAAAAAGATCAATTACATCAACAAATTAATACAATACACATTAAAG
Organism: Acrossocheilus fasciatus; assembly: GCA_036784905.1. Lineage (NCBI taxonomy): Eukaryota > Metazoa > Chordata > Actinopteri > Cypriniformes > Cyprinidae > Acrossocheilus > Acrossocheilus fasciatus. The sequence continues at coordinate 50,091,126 of CM071940.1, forward strand.
GCACAAACAAGTTATACGGTCACCACAACGAAGATGACTAATTCAGTACTGATCAGGATCATAAATGACCGAGAAAACCAATACCGCATAGCGGTGATCACTCTAGTTAATAGAAACGGTTACAAAGACAGTCAACACCAAAACAGAAGTGTTTAGCGACAGTATCAACAAAATCCAAACGATAAATAAAGAAAGAAATGCATATCCTAATATGACACAAACACAAAACAAAAAGCCAAGCCCACTTAATTGGACAAAACGGTCCACCCAAAGCAGCAGCGCGGCCCAAAGAGCAGAGTAGAAGAGAGCTGCATTAACGTGACTGCTCACGCTCAGTCTCCCTCAATGCATACGGGGATCCTAGACACAAACATCCGTTACAAACTCATTTTAAGAAAAACATACAAAAATCCTACAAAAAGAGAAACGTAAACAATTTACTCACCCTATAATTGGGTGGCATAACACTCACAATCACAATCATATAGTAGCTCCTTTAGTTGGTAATACCAATATAAACAGCTGATGCTCCGACCTGGCTATTATGCTGCCATGACGCACAGCGCGCTGAAATGCATAACTGTAGTCAAATCACACTTCCCACAGCACCTCAACTGCACCGCATTAAAACTCACCTGGGAGTAAGCAGCACACCACCTATACACGCAGCCTCGATGGACCAATGTCACACTAAACAGATAAAAATCACTAATTAATATGAATCAAACAGTGAAACTACACCGCTGAAAACACGTACCTCCGTATTCCACAGCACGAAAGAAAGGGGGCGGGCTTTCGACCATGACGCACTCCAGGAGGCATAGACAACCGATTTATATACCATATCAGCGCGATACCTCATTGGCCATATGGTTAAGTGACGGTGACGTTTCAAACACGGCACGAACCTCACTACAACTGCAGAAAAATATTCATGACACTGTTATAAAATTATTTGACAGATGGTTTCAAGTCAGTTATTTCTATCTTTTGCTGTAGTGTGTCAGTAGGAAATATCAGTTTACTTTTCCAAACATTCATTTTGCCATTAATTGTAGTAATCCAGTGAGATTATTGTTTGCTCCACACAGAGATCTGATCTGATCATCATCCAGTCCGTCTGGAATAACATGAAGAAACATAACAAACTGAGACAGACTAAATCCAGAAGAACTGTGGAGAACGTCTCCAAGATGCTTCAAGAAACCTACAAACCTATCTGTAAAGCTCCCTGAAAAACTCAAGTGCACCGAGGGCAAAAGCTGCTTTAAAGGGGTCCTATGACATTGCTAAAAAGAACATTATTTTGTGTTTTGGGGTAATGCAATGCGTTTATGTGGTTTAAGGTTAAAAAAACACATTATTTTCCACATACTGTACATTTTTGTTGCTCCTCTGTGCTCCGGCTTTCTGAAGCTCATCGATTTTTACAAAGCTCATCGTTCTGAGAAGCGAGGCGTGCTCTGATTGGTCAGCTATCCAGTGCGTTGTGATTGGCCGAATACCTCAAACGTGAGATGGACAATTATGAAGATATGTTATGCCCCTTTACCGTATTATTGTGATGCCATGTCCCAGCGTGATGAGACTAAAACAATAAAACCCATTATAAACGAGGCATTTGTTGCATCCAGTGAGGACATAATTACTGTTTATAATGACTTATACTGTCTTTTTACTCGTTGCGCCAAATAAACATTACCATGTCTGCATTTGTGATCGTAGAAACGCCAAACGAGCACTACTCTACCCTGCTCAAAACTGCGTTTGAATAGTCCGTAGCAAAATTTAAATATCGAAATGTACAGGCTGTGAGTCAGAAGCACCAGACTGTCCTTGCCATGTTGGAATTGCCCCACTTTATAGTGTTCACAGCCATTCAAAGTGTTCACATTTTAGGCTACTCTCTTCAAGGTTCAGGAAACAGTCCCCCAGTGCGCTGCACACACTCTAATATTTGCGTTGAACTGTTCTGGAACAGTGTTGTAAATACAACTTAACCAGTGATTTCTAGTTGTGTGCTTATTTGGAAGCCCAAACAAAGTACTTTCGCTTTCACAACGAAACACAGCGTCTCCACGACATGGTGGCGGCAACAAAAATACTACAGCAAGAATAAAAGTTATGCCTTCTTTCATTGTGTATACATTTGGGCAAATCTTCCCACTCCGTGATGTAGACATGTGGGGGCGTGTTTGAATGAGCCGTTTTAGGGGGGCGTGGCAGTGTCTTAACTTTTATAAAGAATATCTCTTTGGGTTTGAGACTTTAGTCTTTGCAACATCAGGGATCTTATCTATGCACAAACAGCTTGTAACACTCCAAAGAGAAAGGAAAACATGAAATCTCATCATATGGCACCTTTAAACACAAAGGATGCTCACACCAAATGTTGGTTTCATTTAGTTAATAGAAGTTAATTAATAAAGAAAATCTATTTATGACATTGTTTTTGACAGCATCCTCATTTTACAGCATTTTTACACAAGTGCCTAAAACTTTTAACAGTACTGTAGCTTTGCAGGTGGGTTTCTTGAAGCATCTTGGAGACGTTGTTCTTTGCCCCTCGTCTGGACTATAGTCTATCTGTTGGATTTCCTGTTTGCCTTGCCCTGTGGATTACGTTTGCCGTCGACTTACCCACGCCTGTCCCTGGACTACTCTTTGTCTTGCCTGTGCAATAAGTTTGCTGGTGTTTGACCCCTGCCTGTCTTGACCATGTCTTTGCATCTGGATCCGCACGTCTCATCACTCTGTTGCTCCATAACACCAATGTTCATGTTTGCATTTTCATAGATGGGTAGATGGTCGTTTGTTTTTAGAGTTTTGTTGTTTTTGCATGAAACATGGTTTATCCAAATAATATTTATAATGAAATAAATTCTGTTAAGAGATTTATATCTTGTAGATTTCAATAGTGGCGATGGAGCAGTTTGTTTCAGTCCATTGACACCAGTTTAATGAGCTTTAAGTGGCAGTTTACACATGATCTGAAGACATAAGCACAATGAATGAGGTGAAAACGGGAACTATTAACATAAAATCAGCGATGTTAATGACGGTGACGCTTATGAGACAAGTCTTACATGATCATTAGCAGAGATCTCACCTCTACGTGTTTGTAGTAGAAATAGTTTATCTGAGTCAGGAATATTGATGAAGGATTATAAAAATCTGCAACAGTATTATTTCCTACAATCTGAGATGAATAAATCTGTACACCACAACAAACACAAATCATTATGATCTACAACAAAACTGAGAGAGCTTTGGTGATAGCTAAGTGAACATTTAATTACTACAACACTAATTTATCACTAGAAATTACATCAAAAGGGGAAAATGTTGGTCAAAACGTACATTTCCACACAAAATGACAACCAGCCACAGCTTTCAGAGGCCATCTTTTATTTTAGGCTCAACTTGTCGGGAATGAACGCACATGATTGTGGGATATCTAAGGCAGATAAGGATACATATAAATACATAAGGATACAAAACTTGATCAGATGAAGATATGTCTAAAGTTATAGAGTTCGAAAGCAGCATTTTTCAGAGTATTATAAATATATGAAACCAAAACAATAATTTTGCATTTTGTCCACTTGTTGCTTCAGCTCTATTGTATAGTTTTTGCACTACTTTTTAATCCTATTTACCTTCAAGCATTTTCTTTTATTATGATTACTTGTTTCTCAATATTACTAATATGACAAATACATTCTTGAATGTTAAATCTCATTTTCACCAGCAGAGGTCAGTGTCAACTGTCTTTGTACATTCAGAATTTTGCTCTGAGCTCAACTTTTTTTTTTTCACGAGGACTTCTCACCACCACAAAGACCCATTATAATGAAAACAATACTGTGTAATGAAGCGTCTATTGGGTTGATTTTCTCTTTTCTGCCCAGAGAAAGATGCCTCTGATGTCTTAACCTGAGCACTAATCAGGTGCAATGACGTTCTGGAAGAGCAGTATGTTTTCACTGCTCATTATCACAACACAATAAAATATTAGCCTTCATCTCAAAATCAGATTGAAACATTCATTAGAGCTGAGTTACTGTGGTCTAGACTGCCACAGAACGGTGTGAAAGGTTATAAGGTTTCTCTTCACTGTGATATCTCTGGTGCAGTTTTAGTTTTTCCCACAATCAAAACACGTATGACCTTTCGCATCTTTGTCTTTTCTTGTGTAATTTTACTGACACTCAGAAGCAAAGACCAGGAGATCCGGGCGTATCTTCAGCAGGATTCTTTATTGAAAATTTCATGCATTGTATTTTATAGGCAGTTAAACTTACACACAGCCTCAGAAGAGACTCATTAAAAAAAGCATTGAAAGACAATACAAAAAAAATTACTCTAGAAAACCTAGTCCCTGAAGATAACAGTACCCCAAATAAGAGTGCTAGAGGCATTTAAATGTTCACACATGTTCAACTGACGCCATCATGTCGAATGACCAATACGGTGTACGGTGTTCACCTTAGTTTTTCATGTGAACTTAAATCAAGACACAAGAGTCTTAAACACGTCCTTACATCTGTTTTCCCACAACACCCAGCCATAAAACAATAGTGAGGCTTGTCCTTTGTTCAAACTTTCACGTTTCTTCAGGTATAATGCTTGTTCTTTCACAGTTAAATGAGTTTTGTCCACAGTGAGAATGCAGGGTGCTACACGTGTGAAACATGTGGCTCGTCTCTATTGTGGATCTTCATGTGTCCCTTAAGGTGGTGTTTTCTTACAAAACTCTTCCCACATTGATCACATGTGTGCGGTTTCTCTCCAGTGTGGGTTTTCATGTGAGTCTTAAGGTTTCCTTTTAGTGCAAAACTCTTTCCGCACTGATCACATGTGTGCGGTGTCTCTCCAGTGTGGATCCTCTCATGTATTTTCAGATATCCTGGCCAATCAAATCTCTGGTCACAGTGTGAACACTTGTAAGGTTTTCCTCCAGTGTGAACGGTCTGGTGCTTTCTCAGCTCAGCAGCAGTAAAAAAGGTCTTCTTACAATCAAAGCACATATGATCCTTCGCACCAGTGTGTCTTTTCTGGTGATCTTTTAAGCCACTCAGCTGACAAAAACTCTTTCCACACAAAGAACACATGTGAGGCTTTTCTTTTGAATGAATTTTCAGGTGGACTGTTAGGATTGAAGCTGATGTAAATGTTTTCCCGCACTGATCACAGTAAAATGGTTTTTCTCCAGAATGCGAACGCAGATGTATTTTAAGCGTGCTCGCATCTCTAAAGCTCTTCCCGCACTGATCACATGGGTACGGCTTCGCTCCAGTGTGGATCTTCATGTGAACATTAAGAGCTCCTTTTTGTGCAAAACTCATCCCACATTGATCACAAGTGTGTGGTTTCTCTCCCGTGTGGATTTTCATGTGAGACTTAAGGTGTTCTTTTCGTGCAAAACTGTTCCCGCACTGATCACAAGTGTGTGGTTTCTCTCCTGTGTGGATCTTCATGTGTATCCTCAGGTTACAAAGTGAACATGATGTGTGTGTGTCATACATGTATTTGTGCTCTGCATATAACCCAATGTTTCCCAACACTGTTCCTGGAGGCACACCAACACTACACATTTTCCAACTTTTCCTAATCAGACACAGCTGAAACAACTCATCAGTTTTCATACTACAAATATAATGACGTTAATGTTCATTAATCATTAATGAGGATTAAAAAATAAACACCAACCTCTTTGTTCATCAGTCTCTTCGTGCTCCATTCTGCTGGGTTCTGGATCGCTCATGTTCTCAGTGTTCATCTCCGCTTCACTTCTAGGCTGATGGGAATATTCCAGCTTTTATTGGTGAGTTTTTGTGGGAGGAGCTTCAGTGAATGTGAGTTGTTGTAGGAGGAGCTTCACTGAAGGGGAGTTGTTGTGGGAGGAGCTTCAAGCTGTGGGGCAGGAATAGCAGATCTGCTAAAATCCAAAATAATCATTTAATGAATTGATGTTTTCATTATTTCACCCATTTGAATACTTTATTATTATTTCTAACAATATGAGACATAAAAATATGTGTCAAAACAAAGACAAACAAACGACCATGGTTCATTAACCACTACAGGCAACTAACCCTAAAAAGGGCAAGACTATGAAGAAACATCAGAAAAATAATGTATTGCTATTTCCTATCTTCTTGGGACTCAAATAATACAATTTCAACTTCTTTTTTTTCAAAATTTGAAAATTTTTCAGGATACATCACCCCTTTGTGGGTATAAATTCACAAAAAACAGAATACTTGTTACAATATTTTAAACTATCGTGAAACATTTTTCTCTATAATGTACAGCTTCACCAACATAGAAGATGCCCCATTATTAGAAACAGTGTGCATTTACTCTTAAATTGTAGCATCGTTAGCACGCAGCCAAAACAAGCTCTCCTCACGGGGACTATCCCGGCTGAGCCCTGCCCACAGAGCTCATCACAGACAGACTGTGACGTACTACAACAGCTCCAAGACTCAGCACCCAAGGACAACTATCTGGAAAACAGCCAGGGAAGCCAGGACAGCATTTCACAGCCACCGGAAACACCAGAGCCAGAGCCCATCTCACCAGACACACTATCCCTCTCTCCAGCATCTCCACTTCTAAGCTTCTCACAGAAAATGGAGGAACTGGTGTATGCTGGGACCAAACTCTCCCACTCGTTCGCTGCAAGCCCCCAAATATCAACTAAAAAACGGCGGGCCCCACAACCACCAAAGCCAGCAGGCCCAGCTCTCCCTCCTCCTCCTGTGAGAGCTCTCCGACCACTGCCACAATGCCAGGGCTCAAACCCTCCTCCATCGGCTGTAGGTGAACCAAAAACAACTGATAACAGTTCTCAGTTATATGTGTCGGGTCCCCGCTATATTAGCAGCAACACTCACAAATGTTCACAGAACAAGTGGGAACCCAGTGTGCCTGTAGCTTTCTCTATCTCTGTTTTATCACGTGATAGAAAGTCTAAGGCAGAGGTCGCGTTAACTGAAAATTCTCTGTCATTGACGGAATTTTTTTAGCAGTGACGGAAAAATCTGAAGGCCGTCCGTCACTTTGGCAGATTACACACACTGAGGGTGATCTATTGTAATTTATAACTGTAATTCCCAGCCCTGTCCAGTTGGTGGCGAGTGCGCTCCAGTGAGGCAGCAAATCATCTCCAGAACAAAAATAAAGGTATTTTGCTGTGTCTTTGATTACTCATAGGCGAGTATAGTAAAGCGAATCGCTTGATCTGAGGTGTCTACAGCCATCTATCACGCCACATTAAAGAGCGCCAAAACGGTATTTATTGCTTGAATTTCCTAACAAAATGGACATAATTTGAAACCTGAGACTGCATTTCATGTCAAAAGTAACAACGCACAAAGTTTAGCTGATTGTCTAACGTTACTGTGTGTGACAGGATGAGTTTTATTATGGTTTGTGGATCCATTAGAATCAGTTTCCTTTTAATCTTTGCGTCTTTCAGCTGGGGAGACACGCCCACTGGCGTTGAGTGGCATTTGTCATTGATTACACCTGGTGACTCAATCATTGAGGTGCGTTTTAGTGGAGGCCCAGAGGCTTCATAAGAAGCAAGTCTAAGTGTGGCATAGTCGTTCTGCTCTGGGTTCCCGTCTTGTGGACCGTAAAGGTCCAGGTGTTTATATGTCCTGTCGCTTTCCCCTGGTAAGTTGCCTGACTTGCTGTTTCTTATAGTTGCAGTTTTATATTCTAAATGTGTTTGTTATTAGGGGGGTGTGTGCGTGCGAAGTGATGAGCGCAGGTAGCGTAAAGCTTACTGTTGTCTACAGATGAGGTAAGAAACTTTTTATTGTGGGTTTCCTTTCTGGTAAAAGGGGGGGAATTGTTTAAAGTACATGTCTTTATGTTTTTGTATTTTTATTTTAGGTGCGGCCTGAGAGCGCTAGCTGTTGTTTCATAACCCTGTATCTACGGTTGTTTCTTACACCGGTTTCATCTACGGCTGTTCATACGGCTGCTTTTGTATACTGTCTGATCTTACGGTTTCATTGTCCTGTGCATGCAGCTGACTGCGTGGTCATCACGGTGTCGGATCGTGGCCCATCGGAGTGTTTGTAAGACTATTGTTCAATCGATCTGTATGACTGTATTTATATCCACAGGTGAACGTGTAATGAGCTGTGATACTGAATTTTGACAGAAGGGGAGTGTATTTTGTAGTTTCCTTCCTTTTTGGTTTGTCACGTGCTTTATGAATTTGAGTGCACTGATTTGCTGTGGGGCTTGTCCCTTCTGTCCAAATAAGGCTCGTTATGGTCTCTTTGTAACCTGTGGGTATTTAATTGGTAACTGTTGATGAGACCATTCTCCAGCATGTCTGAGGATTAATGATTTCTGTGCCAAATAAATGGTTTTTTTTGTAAGTCACGTCTCTTGCTTACTCAGTAGAATCGGACCTGTTTCCTTTGAGAAGCACCTGAAGGTGTGTAGTATTTCCCTGGGTGCAAGTCCTAGGGTGGCGTAGTCGTCTCTCCACTGTTTCTGTTGCTCGACGTCCCACCTCACCACATATGCATTCATCAAATGAAAACCGCATCGATTGGGAGTTAAGAAACTATATTGGTTCATAACCCTGATAGCACACGTACATCTCTGAGACTTCTATTTGACGTCTGCATTTACATCTGCAAGACGTATTTTTTAGGCTGTTTGCTCATCTGCAATACGTCTATAGGACGTCTCCTTTTAGATGTCAAATAGACGTCTTTAAGATGTTTATGATTTAGAGTGTATGTAAAACTGACATCTTACAGACGTCTGTCAGACGTTTATAGACAGCAGATGCTTTCCAGATCAAGAGATCTTTAACAGACATCTTGCAGACGTATGTGTGCTATCTGGGAAAAATAAGAATTGATTAAAACAGAGAAATCTATTTTATTTTTTTTTATCCAGCACTAGCACTAGCATAGTTTTAAGTGTCCTCCGCTGTCACTGACGCAGTTTCTGTTCATAAATAAATGCATAAGCCAATATACTTGTCCTTTAGGTTCATTATTAAAATGAAAACGTGAACAAAAATGAAAGCAATTAAATGGGTTATTATTAAAATACGAACATTAAAATGACTGGTAATAATAGATTATGACAGAATTTTTATGACCCTGTCCGTCAAAATGATGGATAATATTAAAGTCTAACGCAACCTCTGGTCTAAGGCCTTCTCAAGCCGTACGGCTGAACCATCTAATCTGCGGCCTATAATGCGTCAATCTAAGATTGCTGTAGAGACAAAATGTAATTCCATCAAGTTATCATTTTTAAACATTCGCTCACTAAAAAATAAATCATTTCTTATCAATGACTTGATAACCACAAACAACCTGGATTTTATGTTTCTAAATGAAACATGGCTTGAAGACAGCTGCAGTGCAACAGTCCTCAGTGAAACAGCCCCTCCTAACTTTCACTTTACAAGTGTCTGCAGGACTGTTAGGAGAGGTGGAGGTGTAGCTGCTCTATTTAAAGATGTTTATCAATGCAAGCAAGTGACATTTGGTCAGTATTTGTCCTTTGAATATCTAGGTATTGTGCTGAAAGGTGCTCCACGCATTCTGTTTATCATTATTTACAGGCCTCCAAGATACTCTCCAGACTTTGTTGAAGAGTTCACAGAACTGTTATCAATGATTTCCTCAGAGTTTGACTGTTTTACTATTGCAGGGGATTTTAATATTCACATAGATAATGCAGAAATCAAAACTGCAAAAGAAATGATAACTGTTTTAAACACTTTTGACCTGATTCAGCGTGCATGGACCCACACACAATCGTGGACACACTCTAGATTTACTCATCAGTAGAGGTCTAAACATTTCATCCATTGTTGTTAAGGGTGTGCACTATTCTCCTGGATTCATTTAACTCAACAGCTGAGAATGTTATTGATGATATTGCTCCGACAAGGGTCTGCAAGAAGACTGGCAGACAAAAATCACCATGGAGAAAATCAACAGCAGTTCAGAGTATGAAAAGACAATGCAGAAAAGCTGAGCGGATGTGGCGGAAGACAAAACTTGAAATTCACTACAGCATCTATAAAGATGCTTTTAAAAGTTTAAAAAGTATGCATCGGCTACAAGTTGTCATTTATATCACGATGCATAGTTTCTAACATATTTGCGTTGGCAAAAACAAATTTAGTTATATATAATTACTAGTGCGTAATTAAAAGTGTGTTCTCTTTTACGTGTTTGTTTTTATTCTGAATTAAATAGTATTGACTGGGAAGATGAAACATGGTGTCTGGATTTTGAGACAGAGTCGGTGTCATCTTTAGAAGAATATGACACCAAAGAAGTAGACTCAGACTCTGAAGACTACATTCCACGTATCTGTGTTCGGTAAGTTTAAAAACTAAATGGTTGGTACACATAAAGATACAGCTAATTCTGTATTTTTTACATACAACCAACATTATTAATGGTCAAGGGGTGCTTCAAAGACGGCCGTTAGCTTAGAAGATATTCCAGCAATCAGCATGGAGGACACGGTGCACGATGTCTTACATTCCCACAAGCCATCAACCACTGAGATGCTCTCAACAAAAGACTCTCTTAAGGTCCAGGTTGTGGAGGATGTAATTGGCCATCCGGCATGCATAGCGTACCATAATTCTCTGAAGCAGTTGGCCCAATACCTTGTTTTACCAGTCACAAAGTGTAATGCTCAAGATATTAACACCATCTTACAGTGTGGGGCTTGTCAACCATTTTGAAATTAGTGTGACATCCAGGGGTACAGCTGCTATTATTGAATGGGTAATTATATATTATTCTAAAACCTTTGTCACATGTCTTGAAGGGATTGTATAGAGTTTGTCATGCATGTTATGTATTGTTCTGTTAGCCCTGTTTTTCTAATCTTCTGATATGTCCTTTGGGTCATACTGTTTGGAAATGGTCTTCCCAGCCATTTTTCACACATGGCGTGCTAATTGGGGACTTCATGTTGGCCACCAACATACGAATGTCAGGCAACAACTATGCCAAAATAGCACTCCTCTTCAAGTTCATGAGAATGGGCATGGTAGAAAGGACGTCTTTTTTCAAGATACAGGACACCTACTGTGTAGACTCCATCAAAGATTTCTGGCTTTCAAAGAGAGCTGAAATCATCCACCAGTTACAGTCAAAAGGACCTATTGTAGTATTGGGTTAGTTGGATACACACACACACACACACACACAAACACTTTCACACAAAAGAGAGTAATACCAGAAAAGCATTGGAAGTGTTATCACTGATAACACTTTTGTGACACATTGTCTGTTGGTAGCTCAGCCGTTTTTTTATTTGTATTTTTTTTTATAAAATATGTACGTAGCAGATGTGAAAGTGAAAGTGACGTGACATACAGCCAAGTATGGTGACCCATACTCAGAATTTGTGCTCTGCATTTAACCCATCCAAAGTGCACACACACAGCAGTGAACACACACACACCGTGAACACACACCCGGAGCAGTGGGCAGCCATTTATGCTGCGGCGCCCGGGGAGCAGTTGGGGGTTTGGTGCCTTGCTCAAGGGCACCTCAGTCGTGGTATTGAGGTGGAGAGAGAGCTGTACTTTCACTCCCCCCACCTTCAATTCCTGCCGGCCCGAGACTCGAACTCGCAACCTTTGGATTACGAGTCCGACTCTCTAACCATTAGGCCACGACTTCCCCGTCATGTCATGTCATGTATATGTTTCCCCTTCTTTCTGCCTGATGGAGAAAGAGGACTTCATTCGTAGCTTTGAGACACTCTGTGAGGAGCTCAAGGTTACAGAGTTTTGCACTGATGCTCATGTTCAAATATCTGCCCTCTTCAGTGAGTATTGTATTTTCCTTTGTTTGTGGCTGATACACAAACCCAAAAACCAGCAAGGAGTAACATCTGAGATGTCATGTGAAATTTATACATACTATTTTTTCAATTTATCCAACAGACAGAAATACAAAGACAGCGGTGTCCGTCACACACTCGATATCTGGCATGGAGCTAAAAGCTTGAGTAAAAAAATCCTTGCGGTAGGTGTATGTTTCCTAATAATAACATTGTATGGTGCGTAACCGAAATAAAAAAAGTATAAATTGACAAATGATGCAATCTATAAACTTTTACACAGCTGAATTATGTGCAGGCCGGGCAGCAAAAGGACTGCACTATTTTACTATATTGGAACAAGGACATATGCAACCACTTTTGGTATTGCTGCAAGGTGGCAGAAAACTACGATGATTTCTCTGGAAGTATTGCCTAGAACTCAGAATTATATAATTTCATCTTGTGAGTTTTTTGTGTATTGTACTGTGAACAAATTGTTGGTTCATTGTTATTATAAAAATGTCACAGTAATTTGTAACCGGTTCAATTTAGGACAAATGGGTTGGACTCCTGTACCACGTCACAGGAGAACATGCGTGGGCCCTGGGATCATGTGACCATGGTCCCTTGGTTGAGCAGAGAGACAAACAGTGGTTTCCAAAAGGCTCCAAGGCACATCAGACTCTCACACGTTTAATTCTGGATGCACGATGGTTGAAGAATGTGCACAAGTACCTAAATTTCAGGTTTGACAGTAAAGTTCTATGCACTACTGACTTTGCCCTATGCAGATAGTTCATGGATATTTCAATGTGTTGCCATTATATGTTCTGAGATTGCATATCAACAACCTGAAATACAATGCGTTCTTTCCTTTTTGTCCATAGGTCTACTTCCGAGCTGGAGTTATTTCACAAACATATACTTATGTATGCAAGCAAGCGATTCTGTTTCTCGCCTCATGTGTACTCAGCTCGTACCATGCTTGCAGGCTTGGACTATAACCACCACATTGAGAGACCAGCCAAGAGAACCCTCATGAAAATGAACCGTGGTTTTACTCCAAATAAATCCAAAAACACCATGGTTACTATAGTTAAACCATGGTAACCAAAAATTAACCATGATCTCGCTACACTAATCATAGTTTAACCATGGTATTTGTAGTAAATCTGTGGTTATACAAATAGTAATAAATACGCCAAAAAACTATGGTTACTACAGTTTTACTACAATAAAACCATGGTTAATTTTCAGAAGGGAAGATCTGATGGCTCAATTCAGTATGTTTTCAGTGCAATACATTATCTTTCAGTTGCTGATTAACAGTAAACTAATACAATTGATAATCTCAATTGATAAATTTATTCAAATTACTTTTTGTAAGTGTTGATTACAGTTAGACATTCCATGTCAAATTACTTCTGACTTGTTTTTGCAGATACACTGCAAAAAATGCTTTTCAAAAGCCAAATATCTAAAAATTCTTAAATCGAGAAGGATTTTCTAGACAAGTAAAAATTATTGTCTTGTTTTCAGGAAAAACATGTTAAAGTGAAGTGAGTTTTTGCTCGAAACAAGCTAAATAATCTGCCAATGGAGTAAGAAAAATAATCTTATGTCAAACAGAAAACAAGATTATTTTTCTTGTTTCGAGCAAAAACTCACTTCATTTTGACATGTTTTTCCTGAAAACAATCATTTTTACTTGTCTAGAAAATCCTTCTTGATTTAAGTATTTTTAGATATTTTGACTGGAGACGAGACAGAAAATCTAAGTAAGAAAAGCATTTTTTGCAGTGTATGGAAAGATTTACAACAAAAAATCCCGAAGGTGGAGGTTATACGCACATAAAGTAGAGAAGGACTACAGTTACATAGCAGACCTGCAGAGCACTATCCTGATGAAGAAGTTATCCAGAACTGAGGAAATGCCATTGAGAAGATCCCTAAGGCCAGGTGATCCACGTCTACTTGGTGTTCTGTCTGGTGGCCATTCCCCAAGCACCCAGGAGTTGTTGCAGACGCAACTCAGCAGAGAGACAGGTGAACTGATTTAGTTTGTTTGTTCTGACCCATGACATGAAGGATTCAATAATCATTGAAATATTGAAATGTTTTACAACTACTCAGCCAATTGTGTTATGCTGTCATCTTCTTTGCTGCAACTATGAATGAATGAATGCATTTATATAGCGCTTTATTGTGTATTGTTGTACACCCAAAGCGCTTTACAATCATGTGGGGGGTCTCTCCTCAACCACCACCAGTGTGCAGCATCCATTTGGATGATGCGACGGCAGCCACAGGACAACGGCGCCAGTGCGCTCCCCACACACCAGCTACAGGTGGAGAGGAGAGAGAGTCATAGAGCCAATCAAGTGGATGGGGATTATTAGGAGACCATGATTGACAAGGGCCAGTGGAGGGAATCTGGCCAGGACACCGGGGTTACACTCCTACTCTTTACGATGAGTGTCATGGGATTTTTAATGACCACAGAGAGCCAGGACCTCGGTTTAACGTCTCATCCGAAAGACGGTGCTTTTTTTTTACAGTATAGTGTCCCCATCACTATACTGGGGCATTAAGACCCACACAGACCACAGGGTGAGCACCCCATGCTGGCCTCACTAACACCTCTTTCCAACAGCTACCTAGTTTTCCCAGGAGGTCTCCCATCCAGGTACTGACCAGCTCAACCCTGCTTAGCTTCAGTGGGCAACCAGTCTTGGGTGATATGGCTGTGGCTGTCAGTATTTTTAAAGGGTTAGTTTGCCCATTTAAGACATGAAGTTGTATGCAATCCTTACCAGCACTATAGTGCATACACACTGACCCACCCTTTAGTCACCTCCCTGGTCAGAGTTCTGGCTGCAGGAAGTTTATCAAGATAGTACTCCCGGTTAGTTTCCGGGGCCGCAAAACTGTGCGTTTTTACGTGAAAAAAGTATTTGCGTTTCAAAGCTTGAATAATTTACATCACAAAAAACACGCCTGACAAAATTCATACCTCAGTTTTAATCGGCACTATTTTCTTTCCATTTATATCAATCCGCGCTGCTGTCAACGTCAACAGTGCGCACGTTCAGATCAGCTGTTGATAGCGCGACTCGCTGACAACATGTCTGACTACGAAACTTCTGATGACGAAACCAATTTTAGCACAATGTCAGACGGAACAGATGATGATGAAAGTAATTTTAGCACAACGCCAAAGAGATACCTTTATGAACCGGAGTATACCGATGCCGAAGTTCAGCAGATGGAGATAGAACGGGAAGAGAGAGAGCGAGAGGACAGAGATTGTGTGTGTGTTCAATCAAATAGTTTTCTCACCAAATTGTACATATATCCCTATATACTGTTTTTATATTAGACTGCTTTTCACGTGATTTCCACTGGAGTCTAAACATCAGCTTGTTTACCGTACAGTTTAGACATTGGATCATAAAGTTAGTAAATAGAGCTTACCCGTGGTACTGGTACAGCAAAACTCTTTAAAATCATTTTTTTTTCTTTTTCCTCCTTGGTTGGGGATGTAATCGTCTTCGCTGAAGTGAGCACTGCACACACGGAAATCCTTGATTCTCGATATTTTAGCTCCCGCAGAGTAGCCGATGGCAACCAGCCAAAGCTGTCTCGTAGCTATATCCGAAACTGGAAAACGATGGAATCTGAACGGTGATCCCGGCACATTCTTGTGGTCACAGCCTGGGAATTTACAAGTTCGCACCATTGTTCATTTTCTACTTATGTCGTTGTCATTCGATTGTGTAAACACTATGGAACAGCTGATCTGAACGTGCGCACTGTTGACGTTGACAGCAGCGCGGATTGATAGAAATGGAAAGAAAATAGTGCCGATTAAAACTGAGGTATGAATTTTGTCAGGCGTGTTTTTTGTGATGTAAATTATTCAAGCTTTGAAACGCAAATACTTTTTTCACGTAAAAACGCACAGTTTTGAGGCCCCGGAAACTAACCGGGAGTACTATCTTGAAAAACTTCCAGCGGCCAGAACTCTGACCAGGGAGGTGACTAAAGGGTGGGTCAGTGTGTATGCACTATAGTGCTGGTAAGGATTGCATACAACTTCATGTCTTAAATGAGCAAACTAACCCTTTAATGTATATATATTCACTGATATGTAATTGAGAATACAATTGTGAATACTTCTTTCTGCAGGACAGTCGGCAGTGCTGTAAACTCATGTGAGGATACATGCAGAACTTGAGCAGTCATCCAGCACTATCTTTGTATCATGGATGCTAGCCCTCAAGATCCACATGTCCGCTGTGTTACACTCAAATTAGGATCCAACTTACATGACTAAATATATATATATATTTTTTTTACACCATAACACTATAATTACCTTCTTATTGTGTTTTATTAAAATATAAAAAAATAAAATAACTGTAGGACAGTGGGTCTACTTGACCAAATTTGATAACCTCTGGTTTGTAGAAAGTGAGCATATGGTTCTACATACATTTTGCTAGCGCATATTCATACTGTCACGTGTCTGCCTGCCTGGGTTCCCGTCTGTCCTTATTTGGTTTAGTTCCGTTCCTTGTTAGTTAATTATTGTTTCATTGTCCCCACCTGAGTTTCATTACGTTGTTTGCTCTTTTGTTCCTGTTCATATAAATGTCCTCAGTTCTCCTTAATGTTTGTCCGTTTTGACATTAATAAAGTGGGAAAAAGTGAGTTGATGCAGTTTCGTTCTCCCGTCTTTCATTTATATTCCTTTTATTTAAACTACAACCACACAACCCATAACAGAAAAACGGACCGAAAACAGGATGGAATTCGTGGAAAGCGTGGCGGCCCTAACCCTCCGGAATCTTCCCTTCTTCGATTACACCTGGGAGTTCTGTGAGCTCGCCACGGCAACGACGTTGCAGGACACCACCATCAGTGAGGTGTTCCGGCACAGGGCCACTTTCCACCGTCCCGTGGACCTCCCAGACACCACGGGATTGTGTTGGAGAGAGGCCATTCTTCGGTGTCTGGGAAGCGTCCGGGCCCGAGCCGGAACCAACTCGTCAGCCATGGCAACTCGTCAGCCGCAGCTCTCCCTCGTCAGCCATCATCCCCGACTCCTCCTCACCAGCCGCTGTCTGCCGCCAACGCAAGTCCGCTGCCGCCCGCGGCTCTTCCTAGCCCGCCGTCAGCGGGGAAAGGCACGCCGCCGTTCGCGGCCACCGCAAGCCCGCCGACACGGAATATGGCAAGCCCGCCGACAAGGAATATGGCAAACTCTCCTGTGCCTCCGCTGGTCCCGTCCAGCTCGTCTGTGCCTCCGCTGGTTCCATCCAGCTCCGCGCTTCAGGAGTGCCCCCCCAGTGCCTGCGCCACAAAGGTGCCTCCCTATCTCTGCACTGGCTGAGCGCATTCAGGAGTCTGCGCTTCAAGAGCCCCCCCTCGTGCCTGCGCCACGAAGGCGCATCCCTATCGCCGCGCTGCCAGAGCGCCCCCAAGAGTCCGCGCTGGTCCCATCCAGCTCTGCGCTACGCGAGCGCCCCCAAGTGTCCGCACTAAGACTGAAAGCCCCTAACTTCCTCAAAAAATTATTTTGAGGGGGCTATATACCCGTGATCCTGTTAGCCATAGTGGCCACGCTCAGGACTTTGGTCAGGGCCACTATGGCTCCCCTGTTTAGGCCGCTGGAGTCCCCTGACCCGCCATGGCCCTCGGAGTCTCCTGTTTCGCCCTGGATGCCTTCTCAGTATACCCTTCCTGCACCGGGATCCAGGGCGCCCACCCCCCCTCCCCGGTGGTACTGTTATGGCGCGGGACGCGCCTACCGGGAGGGGGAGGTACTGTCACGTGTCTGAAAAAAAAAGTGAGTTGATGCAATTTCGTTCTCCCGTCTTTCATTTATATTCCTTTTATTTAAACTACAACCACACAACCCGTAACACATACATTGTTTCATTGAAATGTCAAGATAACAAAATAGTTCTTTATTAGAAAAAACAAGTGCCACACAACAAGTAACAAATTTGTTATGAACGAGCACTTATTTAAAAAAAATAAAAGGAATTTGTACAAATACTTCTGTCAAGTGTCTACATTATGTATTGTTATATTAATTATTTTGTTTTTCAACACACCATCTACATTATCTCTGTAACATTTTACAATCTTTGTGGAACATAACCCTGATACTGTCCATGGGGGTCAGGGAAACGATCACGTATTGTCCATACGCAGCAGCTGGGAATGACCACCCTGTGACCCTGTCCCAGTGCCCCATATTGCCACACAACAAACTGACGGTAAGCAGCATAACGGAACTGCCAATTGCTCTCCACAGCATCAGGAACAGCTTGGATATCAGTCCAGATATGTCTGGCTAAGCGTAGTACCCCCTATTGTAAAATATAGGCCTCCAAATGGGGGAGTCTGGAGATGCAGTGCTGCTGTTGTTGCCCACAACACTTACGTTCTAAATCAGACGGCATCTCTCTGCAGTTTGTGCAGACACACCAACTAGGCTGACCAGAGAGAGGAGGGCCAGCTGGAGGAGCATCTGAAGCTGTGAGATGCATGATGTCAAACATCTGACTGGGGTCCCGGGCAAGTCAAATCTCCAGAATATGACGGCACTGTTGTAAACCCATTCGTCGAATTCTGGCCTCTAAGGCAAAACATTACTTAAAATAATTTAGATAGTTTTTAATATATACAGCTTAGTTTTATAAGAGAAATTGTATGTACACAGTGCATGACAGGTAAAAAAGCAAAAATAAAAGTATAACTGTCCACAAATTGAGACATGCTGTAGTTACTGTTGATATTTCAATAAAGTATTCATAAACAAGTATTCATATTCTAGTTTGCAGATCTTGAACACGATGTGCGTCATCTAGTGTGAGTCCTAATGCTCCTTGTACGGTAACGTTACTCCCGACCACGGCCACCCAGTCCTCTGCAGCCCTTACGTGTGACCCTTCATGGTAGCTGCCCCCTAGCACGACCTCACCGGCCTGTGTCCGCCTGTACTCGTCTCCATATAAACATCAACGGAGCCAAGCATACTGTCATCGTGGAAACACTGACATGCACAAAATATTATTCCATTTACAAGTTTTGCTAGATACACAACCGGAAATATGCCGCATCTAATTCAGTTTTCTAAAAAATTGTTTTGTTTTGTTTTTTTTTTTGTGTAAGTTTGGTATTGTAGCACTGTTAATAACTGTACTATACAGTTTTCTCACCTGTGAATGACTCATGACCTGTTCTGTTGTAGTAATGTAGTGCCAGCTCATCTGGTCCGTGCGTGTTTATGCCTTCGGGGGCGTGGATTTGGACGGCGATTAGCAGGGAGGGTGGGACATTCGCTTTCAGTGCTATCAGGCTAAAGTTAGCATTTTCCCAGATCTCCTACTAAACCTTTAACTGTTTTGTTTTGAAAGTCCATATATAAGCATTAGTGGGACTGAAGTTGTCAGAATAAACCCGAAACACACGTGATCATTGTCATGCGGTGAATCTGGCCAATCGTGAAATAGCTGCATCGTCATCAGCGCTCTTGCAGCCGCTCTGGAGAAATCACCGGCTGAGTCACCTGTCTGCTCTCAAAGCACTCTCGCAGTACTTTGATGCCACACGTGACAGTGATGTGGCGTCTGCGCCGTCTCAAGTTGCATGCACTGCTTCAAAGTAGTGATGGGCGCTTTCGAAGCACTGCTTCATGAAGCTCCGAATCTTTTGCAAATCAGTTGTTTCAAAACAGTGGTTTGGAGCGCATATCAAATTGCCAAAGTCACGTGATTTCAGTAAATGAGGCTTCATTACGTCACAACTGTTTCTAAACGTTTCAAAAATTTCAATGGTTCGTCAGCGCCGGTAGCCTCGTGGGCAGCGTGTCAACATGCAGCGCCCGGGCGTCGCGAGCTCGAGTCCTGGCTCGCAGACCTTTCCCGATCCCATCTCCTCTCTCTTTCTCCTCCACTTCGCTTCCTGTCAAATTTGATCTGTACTATCAAATTAAAGGCAAAAACGCCAAAAATATATCTAAAAAAAAAAAAAAATCTGTGTAAACTCGTGACTCATGCGAGTTCATTGAGATCAACCATTGAACCAGCGTCTATGGTTTTTACCTGATCTCAGATCAGTTCCATCAGTTTTAGACATTGTTTTTAATGAGACATCTGTGTAATTAAAAGGATGAGAAGTAGTTAATGGTCTCTTACTGGCCTCTATATACAAGCTGTCTATAAAACGCATAAAGCAAGCCCTGCAAATTAATGTAGTATTTTAAAAACCACATTACTCACACTTCATATTTAATGGTATTTTATCATTTTTTATTGCATTCAATGTATTATACTTTAAATAAAACATTTGCAATGGGTTTTTAAAAGCTGTTTTTATGCATTGTTATATCCAAAGCAACTTACAAATGAGGACAATAGAAGTAATCAAAACCAACAAAAGAGCAATAATATAAGTGCTATATTAGTATATTATTATAGTGTTATATTTAAATTTCACAAAGAAACATGCAGCATTTTGTCCAAGCAATAATAAAAGGATACTGTAGTGAAGTCCCACTACATCAAGAATTTAGCTGGCTGAGGCGGCCAAATATGGTTCAGATTTCGGTTAGAAAATCAGGAGTGGAGAAGAGATTCTTGATAATGAGCATTTATTTCAGTCTTGAATATGCATCTGAGGCATGCAGCTGTGACATTATATGGAATGGTATGTATTGCATGAACTCATTATACAGAACATAACCTGCAGCATAAACAAGGATTGACAGTCATCTTGTACCGGTTGGCGTTGCGAATCACGGAATGTGCAGGAAACAAACATTACACTTCAGTTCCTAGGACAGGCTTTCTGAAAGATACATTTAATTTATAATTTGTCTTAAATCTCATTTTGTTAAAGAAAATCGTGAATCAAATCGTGAAATCTAAATCATGAATCGAATCGTGAGTTGAGTGAATCATTACATCCCTACTTTGCTTGGATTGCGTTCACATGCATTTGTGGATTGTGTGCGCGCGTGTAGATCTCTTGTGTGCATTTGTGTATCGCCCTGTGGATCCTTCGTGTGCGTTTGTGGATTGTGTGCGCGCGTGTGGATCTCTCACATGCATTTGTGGATTGTGTGCACGCGTGTGGATCTCTCGCATGCATTTGTGTATCGCCCTGTGGATCCTTCGTGTGCGTTTGTGGATTGTGTGCGCGCGTGTGGATCTCTCGCATGCATTTGTGTATCACCCTGTGGATCCTTCGCGTGCATTTGTGGATTGTGTGTGTACACTGTAACATGATGAATGCAACGAGTCTAAGTATGTGTAGTACATGTGTATTATTAATTGCCTACTCTGTTCAGAAATAGATTTTAATAATGTGCTAAACAACAATAATAATTAGTTTCTCAGATATAAGATTTCTTTCTCTTTTTTTATGATAGTACAAAGCATGTGTGAGTCTATGGCTACAAAACATATATATATATTTACAGATGTTCCTGATATTAACATGCTCACAAATGGGTTTTTTCTTTGTTTTTTTGTTTGTATTTTATTGAATCAGATACCAGCACCAGATGAATCCTGATGTCTCTTCAAACTGTTTTCCTCTGAGAGCGCTGCACCAACATCAGATGTTCAACTACACTGATATTCTATGTTAAAACAAGTTCTTTTTCTGATTATGTTTGGAAAGAAGTAGAAACACTTAAATAACACGTAAATATCAGGTATGATTTACTTGTTTCACTTGTTGAACAGAATCTGTTGTCAGTTCACATCTCTGTGGTTAGATCAGTGTGCACAATAATGTGTCTTTGACCTTCATTATGTAGGTTTTGATTATACTGCGTTGTAAATAAAATACAAATAATTTAAAAAACCCTTTTCTTCAATGTCCTCACATTCTCTCTTACCTGCCTCACAGTCACAGTCACACTGATGGGCCATTAGGGGCCATTAGAGGAGGGCCCTTTGTCTCTCAGGTGAGACTCACTCAATATTCATGGCCATTACCACTCCCTCGCATATAGACCCTTGATCACAAAACATGTCTTGAAAATTTTAAATCAATATATTGTTTTCTGTGAATGAGTAAGCAGAATGATTTTCACATAATTTTGAAGTAACTATTCTAGCCTACAAGACTGATTACTCAAAAGTCTTGTTCAGGACTATTTAGTGTGGGTTTTAAGGCCTTATTTCAGCTACATTTTTTTTCCCCAAAACTTACTAACCACGCATAATATTTTTTTTCTAAAAAATGCAAACATGTACATCCATCTTGGTCACATATTATTGTAGCACAGTTTGTGCTGAATACAAAAAAAATACATGGTGGTCAATAGTATGTTTTAAGTAGCTGAAAAAAGCACAAATATCAGGGCATGTCAAAACATCTCAAGGGCTCCAAAATGACCTCGGACCCCAGAGGGTTAACATGGTAAAAATATACTGGAACAGATTCTGCTAAATACTAAACATTGAGCTTATCATGAGCTACGTGAGACATTTAATATGTACGTAAATTTTAATATAGGTAAATATTAATATAGTTTGATGCTGGAAATATTAGTGCTTAGGTGCTTTGTATTGCTGGAAGTTTTATGATTGTTGTAAGTTTATGCACACTAACATTTACGTTATAATTGCTTTACTGCAATGAATACTTATTAAAAAATCAAACTATATTTATATTCATATGGACATGCTGCTGTAGTTATTTAGCTGGAGTGCTTAATGAATAAGGGTTACATACGTGTTTGTTTTTGTATTAATGTCATATTGAAAGACACAACAGTATCATCTTTCAGTAGAACACTTTTAGCATATATCCCGACTCAAATAATCTGTTTCTAACAGTAAACAATCTGCTGATGATCCTGAATGTCTTGTTGAATGAGTGTTGATCGTCTGAGCCTCATCACTATTAACAGAGCAGCTGAAAACACTCTTTATTTCATGACAATAGCTCCTGTTCTCACCTCATTTATTATGCTGATGTCTTCAGGTCTCCTGTAAATTGCCACTTAAAGCTAGTGTCATTGGTGTCAATAGAAGGTACTAGGCAGTTTGTTGCTTACAAATATATACATTTATTTGTGTCTATGCTTTCAAATGCTTTTCATACAGTTCTTTACTTCTTTTCTTGATGTCTGCCATTATTTTAATGAAGAAACAGAATAATGTTACAATTAAAAATAAAAAATGTGTTAATTAGCATCAGTTGCTTTACAATACACAGATATAAATGCTTACATTTCTCAATTAGTATATGAGTCAAAGACAAAAAAATGGATTTATATAGCAGAAAAAAAAAATATATATAGAGAGAGAGAGAACAAGAATTGTTTGATGACATGTTCAAACACTGTATTTAAGGATCATAGTGCAGCCCAAAAATACTCATTGTCATTTTTTTATCTTTATATTTTGACATTGTCCTTCAAACCACTAGGTTTTGTCAGCAAGAACTTTGTAATCATTTAAAATATGATCAAATTTAGTATGATCTCCTGATTCTTTTATATATTGCACTGTACAGAATAACTATGCTGTTTCCTTTTTAAATTAATAATAATAATAATAACTAAAATTTGACATCTGGGGGCTGTTTCATAAAACAAGCTTAACAAACAAGCCAGGCTTATTTCAGTTAGTCTGACTTATTTTGAACCAAATCAATTGACAACCAGTCAGACTAACTTAACCTGGCTTATTTGGTAACCTTATTTTATGAAACAGGCCCCTGGTCTTTAACCTTATAAAAACAAACTCAGTAACTGCTATATTTTTTATTTTGGTAGATCAGCTCCTCCCACACTGGAATTCATCATCAGTGAAGCTCCTCCCACACTGGAACTCATCATCAGTGAAGCTCCTCCCACTGCAGTTCAACAATAAATGCTGGAAGATTCCCATCAGTTCAGAAGTGAAGACGAGCGTCAGAGCATCAGGAAGAGCTGAAATCTGATCAAAGACTGAGTTTATTAAAGAGGACAGAGAGAAGATGAGCGATCCAGAGCCCTGCAGAATCAAACACACTGAAGATACTCAACAACAAACAGGTTGGTGTTTTTTTCTTCATTTATGATTAGGGATGCAAAATTCTGGGAATTTTCAAAGTTGGAAAACTTCCATGGGAATTAACGGGAGTTAATGGGAATTGAAGGAAATAAACTGGAAATGTTATGTTAGCCTACAAAATGAAAATTAAATTTAGTTGAAAAAACATCTTGCAGCATAATCCTGGTTAAAACAACCAGATTTAATGCAAAGAAAACTGACCAATTGCATACTTCACTACAAGACTAAACCTCACTGGTTGTGTTATGTACACTGTATATATGTGACAAAAATGTTGTTAAAGGCATAGTTTACTCAAAAATGAAAATTCTGTCATAGTTCTGTCAACCTCATATTGTTTCAAATCTGTATGAGTTTCTGTTTTGTTGTTGTTGTATTTTATGTTGAACACAAAAAAACTTAGTTTGAAGAATATTGGTAGCTAGTTGCTGGGCCCCATTGACTTCCATAGTATGAAAAAAAATACTATGGAAGTCATTGGAGGGCCACAATTTTTTTTAGTTAGAAATATTATTCAAAATATCTTTTATGTTGAGGAGAACAAGGAAATTCATACCGGTTTAGAACAACTTGAGGCTGAATAATTGATGAAGAAACTGTCACTTTAACTTGCTGCTAGCCTTTTATCTCAGAAATAATTGAACTTCTCTAGTCATTTAGCAACTGGTCACAAAGTCATAAAGTGTATTAAATCTATTCAGTAATTTATTTGATGTATAAATTACACCAAATTTCCAATTAATTCCCTTTAAATTCTCATTAAGTGTCCAACTTAAATTTTCTATCCCTTTGCAACCCTATTAATGACGCTGAAGGACATTCATGTTAGAAAGCGCCAAGCACTTCATCACATTAAGATAAAGTTAAAATATATAGTTTACAACATTGTTTTTGTATATATTTTTAAGCAAAAGTGTAGCTCTCCCAAAAATGAAAATTCTGCCATTATTTACTCACCCTTGGGTTTTTCCAAACCTGTATACATTTCTTTGTTCTGCTGAACACAAAGGAAGATATTTCTATGCCCCCAATGACTACAACTATTTTTCCTGCTATGGAGGTAAATGGGGGCGAGATCTGTTTGGTCCCTTCATCATAACATTAGATGATTGATAGTTCTCACTACAAACAAAAACATAAAAACTGTGCCTCAGTCATTCAATTAATTTATAAAAACGCACCAGAATCGTAATGTTTTACAGCAGCTGCGCTGTTTCTGCTACTACATCAGGACTCACTTTCATATTTCTCTCTTTGAATATCGGTTATTTAAAGTGATTTTTTCCCTTTTCTTTTTCATTTCAGAGCTGATGGAAGAGAGCGAGGAGAGTGAAGAACTGAGTGAAGCGGAGGAGGAGCATCGTGTCAAACCTGAAGAAAAACCTTTGAGTCGCTCAAAGACTAAAAAGACATTTTTAAAGAAAAGTAAAGCCAAGAAATCAATCACCTGCACTCAGTGTGGAAAGAGTTTCACAAACAAACAAAGTCTTGAGTGTCACATGAGAGTTCACACCGGAGAGAAACCATTCTCCTGTGATCAGTGCGGGAAGAGTTTTGCACAACAAGGAAACCTTAAAGGACACATGAGAGTTCACACCGGAGAAAAGCCGTTCCCATGTGTTCAGTGCGGGAGGAGTTTCTCAAACAAACAATATCTGGAGTGTCACATGAGAGTTCACACCGGAGAGAAGCCGTTCACGTGTGATCAGTGTGGGAAGAGTTTCACACAATCAACACACCTCAAAATACACATGAGAATTCACACCGGAGAGAAGCCGTTCTCATGTGATTTATGTGAAAAGAGATTCACACACAAACATACTCTTGAGTTACACATGAGGATCCACACCGGAGTGAAGCCGTTCATGTGTGATCAGTGTGAAAAGACATTCTCAAACAAAAATACTCTTGAGTGTCACATGAGAGTTCACACCGGAGAGAAGCCGTTCACGTGTGACCAATGTGGAAAGAGGTTCACACAATCAACATACCTTAAAGTACACATGAGGATCCACACCGGAGAAAAGCCACACACGTGTGAACAGTGCGGGAAGAGTTTCCCATACAAACATAGTCTTGTGCGTCACATGAGAGTTCACACCGGAGAGAAGCCGTTCAAGTGTGATCAGTGCGGCAAAACATTTAATTGGTCATCAGCTCTGAAAACTCACCTGACAGTTCATACGAAGGAGAAGCCACATTCCTGTTCTGAATGTGGAAAGTGTTTTTCACTGCTGCAGATTTTACATGTACATCAGAAAACTCACGCTGCTGTGAGAGAGTACATGTGCTTTGAGTGTGAGAAGACTTTTACTACAGCAGGCTCTTTAAAACTGCACCAGAAGATCCACACTGGAGAGAAACCTCACAAGTGTTCACACTGTGACGAAACATTCACTCAGTTAGGAAATCTGAAAAGACATGAGAAGATCCACACTGGAGAGAAACCTCACAAGTGTTCACACTGTGACAAGAGATTCACTGAGTTAGGAAATCTGAAAGTACATGAGAAGATCCACAGCAGAGAGAAGCCTCACACATGTGATCAGTGCGGAAAGAGTTTCTCTTTTAAAAGTCACCTGAAGATACACATGAAGATCCATGCAGTGGAGTAACCACATCACTGCTATCTATTTGGGAAAAGGTTTGTCCAGTTACCTTCTTTATTCGCACATATTTGTTTGACTTTCCTGTAGCTCAAATAGTAGAGCATGGCGCTAATGCCAAGATCATAGGTTCGATTCCCAGGGAAAGCAAGAGCTGATAAAAATGTAAAAAAACTGTAACTTGACTGCAATGTAAGTCGCTTTGGACAAAAACGTCTGCTAAATGTAAATGTGTAGAGCCTGAAATCTACCACTGAAAAATGGAGGGTCTTGCCATTGTCCCTAACTGGCTGTGTTAATGCCATAATAATGGTGGCCCTTCCAAGTTTTTTATATTTGTTTCAGAATTTACCTATCTATCTGACAAAATCTTTTTTTTAGAAACATAGATTCTATAATTTCCTCTTTTATTTGGGGCTATAAGCCACATCATAGGCCCTTTCGCACCGCAGGAACCTTTTCATAGTACCGGAACTAATTGTGGAACTACCCACTTTTTGGCGTGTTCGCACCGCTGGAACTAGGAACTGTTATAGTTCCCGGAACTCGTTTGGAGGTACTAAATTAGCTCCTACTTCAGAGTAGGGTCTAAAACAGTTCCATAGGAACTATCGTGACGTACGTGTACTCTGATTGGCTAAACGCGTACGAAAACGCCCTCACCCGCCATGATTTAAAACGCCGTGTAAACACATACTGTGTAAACATCGCATCAACTTATATTTTGCAAGAATGGATAACAGCGATAGATGGACGGACGCTTAAGTGCAGGCACTTTTGAACATTTTGGACTCCTTTCCGATCTTTCAATCGCTTGACGTATAGCCTAAGTTACGTCGACATTCCATGTCCATTATTGTGAACCCCGCGAGACAAAACAAAAACACAGCTCCGATCACAGCGTCCTCCATCCTGTTGTTAATGTTGTTCTTCTTTGTTTTCGTTGTTGAACGCCACGCACAAATGACGTCGCTGTCGACCGGCCTACGTCACTTCTTAGTACCCACTGTCGGTGCGAATGCGACCCTTTCAATGGTACTGGGAAATAGTTCGCGCAAAATCGTCCCAGTACTTTAGTACTGTACTTTTAGTTCTGGAACTAAAGCGGTGCGAAAGGGGCTTATATCTCTAAGGCTCACTTAGAAAAATCTAAAGAACTGGGTGGATTGGCAATGGCAGTTTTTCAACATTATTTCTGGGCAGCAAATGTTAGGGCGTTGATGTATTGGAATCATGGCTCGCCTTGTTCTGATCAGAGTGCGGCGCACACTCCTAGCTGGACTCTTATGGAATTTCATTCTGTAAACAAAAGCTCTCTTGCTGCTTTACTATTAGCCAATTTGAGGGTTCCTTTAAAGAACATCACTACAAATTTTGTAGTGCATAGCTATTTAAGGATATTGAAACAAATTAAGAAATTTCTTGGTTCAAGCTGCCCTCTCTTCATTCTCTCATTTGTGAGAATCATAATTTTATACCCGCTTTGAGTGATAGAACCTTTCAAGTGTGGAATAATAAGGGTCTTTCCACATTTAACGACTTGTACACAAATGGACACTTTTCCTCCTTTGAACATCTTCTTAGTAAATATCATCTTTCTCATTCTCATTTTTTTCGTTACTTGCAGATTCGGCATAATGTTCAGCAGACTTTTCCTGACTATAGGATTCAGCAGGAAGAGCATTGTTTCTATAATCTAGTGTGACAAACTCCAGACTCTCGGCATATGGTTTCACAATTTGTTTCTCTGTTCTCTACGCAGGTTATTACATCTTCTGATTGATTGAGTAGCCTGGGAAAAGGAGGCTGGTACCAGCTTATCTGTCAATGTTTGGTCTGAAATCTGGATGAGAATACATAGCTGTTCCATCAATGCAAGACT
Source organism: Acrossocheilus fasciatus (assembly GCA_036784905.1). Lineage (NCBI taxonomy): Eukaryota > Metazoa > Chordata > Actinopteri > Cypriniformes > Cyprinidae > Acrossocheilus > Acrossocheilus fasciatus. The sequence continues at coordinate 50,119,556 of CM071940.1, forward strand.
TCAGTTAATCCAGTTTAAAATTGTACACAGACTGCATTATGGTAACACTTTACTTGAAGGGGTGTGCATAAGACTTACACATGTCATTAATATGAAGGAGATTTTATGCTTGTTTACGACAATAGTCATTAAGTGTCATTCGCTCAGTTATGACATTTTTAATTCAAAGATGACATTGTTTGAGATGTCTTTGTTATGACAACTTGACATTACCAAGACAACATAACCTGACATAAATCTGTCATAAATATGACATAGCAGATTAATTATTAAACTTAAGAAACTACTTACTTTATGGGTTAACATTACATTAAACTGTCATGTGGTTGGTTTTGACATTGACTGTCATGAGGCCATTATAATTTGTGTCATATATATTTTTCTGATCACTTTTATTAAGTGGAACAAATTGAATTTGTCATTCAAATGTTATTAAGTGTTAATACTCTGTCAAATAGTTTTATAACAGTGTCATGAATAATTTTCTACAGTGATACAAGTTGAATGTGTCATTAAAATGTTATTAAGTCTTAATACTCTGTCAAATACTTTTATAACAGTGTCATGAATACTTTTCTACAGTGATATAAGTTGAATTTGTCATTAAAATGTTATTAAGTGTTAATAATCTGTCAAATACTTTTATAACAGTGTCATGAATACTTTTCTACAGTGATATAAGTTGAATTTGTCATTAAAATGTTATTAAGTGTTAATACTCTGTCAAATACTTTTATAACAGTGTCATGAATACTTTTCTACAGTGATATAAGTTGAATTTGTCATTAAAATGTTATTAAGTGTTAATACTCTGTCAAATACTTTTATAACAGTGTCATGAATACTTTTTATGACCTCAACTACTGTGGTACAAGTTGAATTTGTCATTCAAATGTTATTATTAGGGGTGGCACGGTTCGGTACGTACCTCGGTTCGGGGGTCACCGTTCGATACAATTTCGGTACAACGGGGTACATCCATCTAGATGTGAAAATACTAAATATTATTACGTTATATATATAAAATCTGTTTTGTTTTCATTGTGAGTGTACACAAATAAAAGCAGACCTTTATACAGCAATTATTAATAAGACAATAAGTGTTTAAAGTTGATTCCGCTGGTATAAGGAAACAGTTGAAGTGATCGCGCCAGAGCGCGTGCACATACACACACACACATGTTGATATTTGTGGTTTATGGAGACTCTCCATAGGCGTAATGGTTTTTATACCATACAAACTGTATTTTCTATTGCTCTACACCTAAACCTACCCCTTACAGGAAACTTTGTGCATTTTTAGATTTTCAAAAAAAAAACACCATTTAGTATGTTTTTAAGCCTTTTGAATTACGAGGACACAGGAAGTGTCCTCATAAACCACCTTCAAATTGTAATACCTCTGTCATACCAATGTCATTAAACAAATTTGTGTCCCCGTAAACCACAAATACCAACACACACACACACACACACACAAAACACATCAGTTCCAGCATTGCTAACTTGACAGCGCAGTTGGTACTTTATCAAAATAAAATACAGTGAGCCAAACATCAGCGCGCACGCCTCTGTGTCACCGTCGGAATGCGACTAAAGTACAAAGCCTATCATTTACATAATAAATAATAGTTTCGCATTCAGATACGTTACATCGCAAATATGGAAATATTATGGAATATTTGGATTTGTGCCGAATGAGAGAGGTAGGATACTCGAGCACAAAGCTCCATTTCACAAACAGTTGAGTGCGTATCGAGGGGCATAGCGGCCGCAAAGGGGGTGCTCGCAAGCACCCTTTTTAACGCTAAAATGATGAATGGGACATCCCACCGTCAACATTAGAACCACCAGAGGTCGCTGTATACCTAAAAGCGCCAGTGGGTAAATTTTACCCGCACACTTGGCAACTGTTTTTATATGGGTAAAGAACATATTATTTCACTGTATTATGCCACCGTCTTCACAAAGAAGTGTCTAGAGTCATGAAATGATTATTGTCTAGTTGTCAACTACATTTTTACCCTGTTGTTTTATGTTTAAGACTTTTTAATGCAGCCTACACTAATCCATAATGGTCAGTAAGCCATCAAGCGCACAGCTTCACCTAGGCCCAATTATTAATTTGTTTAGTTATATCATTTATAATTTGAATGGGAGAACAACACCAATAAACTTCGGGTAATCAAAAAAAAAGAAAAAAAAATTCATTACATCATAGATAGGATTTTTTTTTCTTCAGGAAACGGCCAGACTAGAATAAATAGCAGCACCGTAGCGAACAATAAACGATATGGCAAGACAAAAATGAAATAATAAAACCAAAGTTTGACCAATTATAAAGTTAGGCTAAAACATCTAAATATGATGTCTGGATCACCGTCTGTTACAAACGGAACTCCGGCGTTACCTTCTTCTCGCCACCAGAGGGAACTGTCACCCGAATTCTGATCATTCTGCCCGAACTCAAATTCCCATGATCCCACATACCTGGGCCAATCACTCCACCACCTGTCCCTCATTATCTCTCACATATAAGCAGCACTCACACTCTGATCCACGCGAAGTATTGACTGGCCCAGCTATCAATTCCAAGCGTTCTCTACCGTGTTTGTTTTTCTGGTTTAGACTCTGTTGCCCACTGACCTTGTGATCGTTCTCTGCCTGCCTCGACTTGGATATTGTATACTGGACTCTGATCTTTGCCGCCTGCCCTGATCCTTGCTTGCCCTGTGACTCTGTCTCTGCCTAGCCTACTCCAGAACTGTTTGCCGGTATTTTGACCCTGTCTGTCTGTCTGGTTTCTCCATAAAGCTGCTTATGGATCCCACTCCGTCTGATGTGCCGTTACAGAATACTTCGCCAATTTGCGATCCAGCAGCGATTATGCAACTGTCTACCGAGCTCTCTACTCAGGCATCTCAGCTCGCCATGCACCAGCATCAACTCAGCCGACTCACCATGCTAACTGAGGAACTCGTTAGGGCGGTACAGGGACTCCGCCTCCCACAGCCCGAGGCAGCTGCTCAACCGCCACCAGTGGTCCCCACGAGCCCACCATCCCTACCGGCTCCGTCCATAAATCCCCGCCTTGCTCTCCCTGAGAAGTTTAATGGCGAGCCAGCCAGATGTAAGGGATTTCTGATGCAATGCACTCTGTTCGTTGAACAGCAACCCACTCTTTACCCCACTGATTCTAGCCGCGTTGCATTCATTTGCTCACTGCTTTCTGGAAAGGCGTTGGACTGGGCTACGGCTCTCTGGAGGGATGATGGATCAGCTTTCCCCACATTCAACTCCTTCCTCCGGGACTTCAGGGAGGTTTTCGAACGCTCCGCTGAGGGCAAGAGTGCGGGTGAGCAACTATTAACTCTCAGTCAAGGAAGGAGATCAGCTGCGGAGTACGCCCTATCATTCAGAACGTTAGCAGCCCAAACGATGTGGGTGGAGGATACCCTCAAACTCCTTTTCAGGAAGGGGTTGAATGCTGAACTGCAATCTGAGCTGGCATGCCGCAATGAGGGGAGAAATTTGAGAGAATTCATGGATCTAACCATTCACGTGGATAACCTCATCCGATCACGCCGCCCAGGCCGCTCCACACCCCGTGCCATTCCTGAACCAGGCCCAACAGACGAACCCATGCAGCTGGGATTTACTCACCTGACTCCTCAAGAAAGAGAGCGCCGCATGCAGAACCAGTTATGCCTTTACTGTGGTCAGGCCGGCCATGTTAAGGTTACATGCCCAGTTCGTCCGGCTACCAGCCCAAGATCGGTGAGTACGAATGTTACTACCAGTTTCTTAACCTCAAGTCTCAGATTACCAGTCACTTTAACCACCCAGGCCAAAGTAATTCAGACAACGGCACTTTTAGACTCAGGGGCTGCTGGGAATTTTGTCTCTGCTGAATTTGTTCAACAGCACCATTTGAAACTAACCCATTGTAACTCCTCCTTGGCAGTGGAAGCGCTAGACGGACGCCCGCTCGGTGAGGGGAGGATTTGCCGCCTCACCGAGGAAATCAAGATGCAACTTGGAACCCTACACACGGAGACCATTCAGTTTTATGTCATCCAGTTACCCAACCACCCAGGCACTACTCCTCCCAAGGGCAGGATTTTTCCGCTCTCTCAGCCAGAGACCGCCGCCATGAAGCAGTATATTGAAGAGGAGTTGGCCAAAGGATTCATTAGACCGTCGACATCTCCTGCGTCGGCGGGCTTCTTCTTCGTGAAGAAGAAAGATGGAGGATTGCGGCCGTGCATCGATTACCGGGGCCTTAATGACAACACCATCAAGTTCCGTTATCCCTTGCCACTAGTTCCTGCTGCCCTCGAACAACTGCGCCAAACCAAGTTCTACACCAAGTTAGACCTCCGCAACGCTTATAATCTCATCCGTATCAGAAGGGGAGATGAATGGAAGAAGGCATTTTCCACCACTAGTGGGCACTATGAGTATCGGGTTATGCCGTTCGGCCTTGCAAACAGTCCTTCCATCTTCCAATCATTTATGAATGACATCTTTCGGGACATGCTCGACAAAGGGGTGATCATCTACATCGACGACATCCTGATCTATTCCAGCACCATCAAGGAACACATACAACACGTTCGAGCAGTTCTTAAACGTCTGATGCAACACCAACTCTGCGCCAAGCTAGAGAAATGTGAATTTCACCAGACGAGAACATCATTCCTGGGTTACATAATTAGCCAAGATGGGGTGGCAATGGATGAAGGAAAGGGTAAGAGCAGTGCTGGATTGGCCACAACCTAAGACGGTAAAGGAAATGCAACGCTTCTTGGGATTCGCCAACTTTTACCGCCGTTTCATTCGGAGTTTCAGTACCATCGCAGCCCCACTAACCACCATGACCAAGCGTGACACTTCCAAGCTCCAATGGTCTCAAGAAGCTCTCCGTGCCTTTCAGGAACTTAAGACCCGCTTCACGTCTGCTCCCATCCTTAAGCATCCAGACCCCGACCGCCAATTCATCGTCGAGGTAGACGCCTCTAACTCTGGAGTCGGGGCAATTCTCTCGCAACGACATGGTGAGCCTTCCAAAATGTTCCCCTGTGCTTTCTTTTCCCGAAAATTGTCTGTGGCTGAAAGAAACTATGATGTGGGCAATCGTGAGCTCTTGGCCATGAAACTCGCTCTGGAGGAATGGCGCCACTGGCTGGAGGGCGCTACTCACCCATTTGTGGTGCTAACGGACCACAAGAACTTAGAGTACCTACGTTCCGCTAAACGACTCAACCCGCGGCAGGCTAGGTGGGCATTATTCTTCACAAGATTCCGATTCACAGTCACTTACAGGCCGGGCACCAAGAACACAAAGGCCGATGCTCTCTCACGTCAGACGGACAACAGCATTGAAGCTAGCACCTGTGATAACATTTTGCCCACCAAGTTACTGGTGGCTCCCGTACAATGGGACTTAATGACCGAAATTGAGCAGATGAACCAACAGATTCAGGCCCCTGCTGAGTGCCCAGTTAATCTCACTTTCGTTCCTGAACCCCTCCGACAAAGAGTGCTCACACAGGTGCATGCCACACCCAGCTCTGGTCACCCTGGCATAACCGCCACTGAACATCTGCTCAGAAACCGCTTCTGGTGGCCCACCCTATCTGCTGACACCACCCAATTCATGAAACAATGCAATACCTGCATCTCTTCTAAGAGCCCTAGACAACTCCCGGCAGGCCTACTCAAACCACTACCCACACCACAACGACCCTGGTCTCACATCGCGATTGACTTCATCACAGATCTGCCCAACTCACAAGGCAACACCACCATCCTGACGATCGTAGATCGATTCTCTAAGGCCTGCCGGCTACTTCCACTACCCAAACTGCCTACTGCTTTCGAGACCGCCGAACTGTTGTGCAATCAGGTATTCCGATTGTATGGTCTCCCAGAGGACATAGTGTCAGACCGGGGTCCCCAGTTCACCTCACGGGTCTGGTCTGCCTTCTTCAGGCACCTTAACGTCAATATCAGTCTCACCTCAGGCTACCATCCCCAATCAAATGGGCAGTCAGAACGCCTAAATCAGGAGGTAATCCGGTTTTTGAGATCCTACTGTCAACAGTGCCAGACCGAGTGGAGTAGATATCTGATGTGGGCGGAATATGCACAAAATTCCCTAGTAAAACCCGCCACTGGATTGACTCCATTTCAATGCGTTCTGGGCTTCCAACCACCTATGTTCCCATGGTCCGGTGAACCCACCAATCTACCGTCAGTCACGGAATGGTTGCAGAACAGCGAGGAGGTCTGGGATCGTGCACACACACACCTGTTACGAGCTGTCAGGCGCCAGGAACGGCAGGCTAACCGTCATCGTCGCGCTGGTCCCACATACGCACCAGGTCAGTGGGTCTGGCTATCCACAAGAGATCTGCGTCTACGACTTCCCAGCAAGAAACTCAACCCCAGGTATGTGGGTCCATTCCAAATCATCAGACAAATCACCCCAGTATCATTTCGCCTAGAACTGCCTGCTAACTACCGTATTTCTCCTACCTTCCATGTCTCCCTACTGAAACCTGCTGGTGGACCGAGAGGGACGCCGGAGGAGGAACCCGAGCCACAGATTCCCCCTCCTCTCCTGATTGACGGCGAGGAGGCCTATGAGGTGCACGAGCTGCTAGACTCTCGGCGTCGGGGCAGAACTCTGCAATACCTGGTCGACTGGGAGGGGTTTGGCCCGGAGGAACGTTCCTGGGTCAATGCAGGAGATATCCTGGACCCCACACTCACTGAGGAATTCCATAGGAACCACCCGGAAAGACCAGCCCCCCGACCTCGAGGAAGACCCCGGCGCCGCTTACCTCCTCGCGTCAGGAGCCGCTCGCAGGGGGAGGGCTCTGTTACAAACGGAACTCCGGCGTTACCTTCTTCTCGCCACCAGAGGGAACTGTCACCCGAATTCTGATCATTCTGCCCGAACTCAAATTCCCATGATCCCACATACCTGGGCCAATCACTCCACCACCTGTCCCTCATTATCTCTCACATATAAGCAGCACCCACACTCTGATCCACGCGAAGTATTGACTGGCCCAGCTATCAATTCCAAGCGTTCTCTACCCGTGTTTGTTTTTCTGGTTTAGACTCTGTTGCCCACTGACCTTGTGATCGTTCTCTGCCTAGCCTACTCCAGAACTGTTTGCCGGTATTTTGACCCTGTCTGTCTGTCTGGTTTCTCCATAAAGCTGCTTATGGATCCCACTCCGTCTGATGTGCCGTTACACCGTCAGATGCTGAGCCGACCCAGGACACATAACTTACCATCAAACTCTCCATCACTCATGGCATTTAGTGTTTCTAATATCTACCTTCCATAAATCGCATTTTTTTAGTCATTCTGACTTTATTTATGAAACTGATAACGGCTAAATCAGTGAGTGAAAGGCGTTGCCTAGAAATGTACAATGTTAAAACACAAGCAGCAAGAAAATGACAGCGTGAAAATGCATGCATTATATAGCGGGTAAATTTGACCCACGCGGTGCTTATAGGTATAAATGCTCCGTTTTTTTATCTGGTTTTATCAAAATAATTTTTAACAATATTGGGTTGTAAATTACATAATTTTAGTAAAAGTCAATGACTGGGAGACTTGAATGTTTTGTTGAAAATCTGTTATGTACATTTGAAAAACAGCCACGGGTAAAATTTACCCCGTGGCGGTTCTAGTGTTAATGGACACGCACACGCAGTGACCATCTGCAAGATCGAAAGTGCACATGACGTGTTCCATTTGGGACAGGGCCTTAGATGTAGGTTTAATCTCAGCTAATGTTCTTCTTTAAGATACCAGACTGTCACGGGTGCATGGTTATAGTAAACATATAAATAAAGAACAGGAGAAAGAAACGGCATAAACTCACTTTCCCATTTATTAGACTCAAGATCGGACCAAATACACGGGGAGAACTGAGGACTTATATATGAGAGGGAACAAAAGAGCAAACAACATAATTCAAATCAGGTGGGGACAATGATAATTAACAAATGAGAAATTGATCCAAACCAAATAAGGAAAACAGAAACTCAGACAGGCCGACACGTGACACAGACATCCCACCCTGCGTTTTTTGAGTATCCGGGACAAGCTATCGAAATGTGGGAGACTACTGGAGCTTCTGGGAGGGGTGGTATGTCTGAAATGCTTCTGTAAAATGGTGAGTAACTCGTGTCTTCTGTGAGGTGTTTGAGGTGGCGGAGCGTGAGTTTTAGGAATTCCTGTCAGTTGTCTGTCATTGTTACAGATATGTAATAGCAAATGTGATTAATTGTGTCGGCTTATTTTCAGGCAACAGCAGATATGAAAGAATTATTCTTACCCTGCTGGTTCAGTGTGCATTCTCCTTTCAATTTACATAATAGTAACAGGGCAAATGAGACGTGCGGATCCATGTGTAAGCTTTTATTATGAAACATGGTCAAAACACAGGTAGGGTCGAACAACAGCTAACGGGTATGGCACAGGCAAGACAGAAGAGCAATCCTAAATGGGCTCAAACATAATCTATAAGGGCTAGACAAGAGGGGTAATCCGTAAACGTGAACAGAAGTCCAGGCGAGGAGCAAACACAGTCTGAAACAGCAAGCAAAGTGTTAATCCAAAATACGTGGGCAAGAATCAGGAACTAGGAAATCTGGAAACACAACAAGACTAGACTAAGTTTCTAGTTTCTAGTTCCTAGGTCTAGTCTAAGACAGGGAAATGATTCTGTAAAGCAGCTATCACTTGGAGAATGATAAACGCACAACAATACTGGAGACTAAACAGAAAATAAACACGGAATGGCTTGGTAAGGTAGCTAACACTAGGAGAGTGCTAAACGCTAGACAATACTCGGCGATCTGAACAGGATCTGAGTGGTTATTGTATAGTGTGTGTAATAGCTCTTAGGTGAGCGTGTGATTGGTGACAGCTGTGTGATCAGTGCATTCAGCTGTGTATGTGCAATGGATATCAATATGAGTGCAATGGATGATGGGAACTGTAGTCCGGAGTGACATGCAACAGTCTGTGTGGTGTAAGAGTCAATATGAAGGAAGGGTGACCTCTGATGGCGAGTGGGCGGAAGACCAAGAACCAGAACAGTAAGCTGTGTCCTTTCAAATCTGACAGCCTATATCTAACATAACCGGCCTGGGTGGAGGATGCACACTGAATCAGCATGGAAATTAGTGTCTGTTCTTGTCTGCTTTAAAAGCTAAATATGTGTTTATTTATTAAACATGTAATATAAATGAAAAATTTAGTTTAAACTATTATGTTAGCAGCTGCTTTTCATGCAAATATGAAAAATGAAAGACAGATAAGTAATGGGCAACGTTAATGCTTGCTTCTTGAACGGCTGTGTGAGTCAGTGTATTTTTTGGCTTTTTCTTCTGCTTCTTCTTCTTCTGAGGATGATGAGGAGCTGGAGTCTGAGGATGAAGAGGAGGGGGATTGTTACTAATCCTGGGCCTGCACCTTCTGTCTGACTGCCACAAGAGGTCGCCCTGTCATCATATTGACTTTCACACCACACATCACAATGGACTCCAATTTCCATCATCCATTACTGATCACAGCTGTCACCAATCACTCTTTGCACTAATCTCATGCACACCTGATCCTACGCACACACTGATCACATACCTTATTTAAACCCTGGACTTTCCTTCCGTCAGGGCCGAGTATTGTATGCATTTATCGCTGCCCTACAGAGCCCCTGTTAGTTTCCCTAGTCTAGTCTAGTCTAGTCTAGTCTAGTCTTGCCTTGCCTTGCCTCGCCTCGCCTTTTTCGGATTGTGTTTTCCCCTGCCTGGACTATGGCTCAAGTTTTTGGATTACCTCTTGTCTAGCTAGGTACCTAGTTATAATATAGCTGGGGACTACTTTCAGGCGCTGCGTAATATCACTACGCCTGCTGCGGCCATTTTACGGCAGCAAAGTTCCTTGATTATTACGCCGGAATGAGAGTAGTTCCTAATCATATCAGCCTAGAAAATCACAACTTTTCATTTTCCGCCAATCTTAGTACACAATATTACTACAGAAGAGTCGAGTTTTAAATAGGAAAACTATCGAAACTCTTTGATCGTTTTTGAACGCGATGCTACTGGTCTAATCGGATTCAATGATTTATGCTAAGCTATGCTAAAAGTGCTATCGCCAGATCCGGAGATCGGCTGAATGGATTCAAAAACGGTAAAACTCAACTTATTAACTCTGGGGGAGTTGGAGAATGAACCTATTTCCAAAAAAAGTGGAGTGTTCCTTTAAGATCAAGCAGAAAGATGTATAAAAAAAAAAACTAAATAGCTACCTTTCTCTTAACTAACATTAACAAAGCTATATCACCCCTATCAAATTAATCTAATCAGAGGGCTACTAAAGAGTAATTTCATAATATATTTATGAGATTGCCAACTTAAATTTGAAAGATGTGTTAAGGTGTTAACTCCATCTCTGTACCATTAAATCGGTCATTTCCAGTGGCTCCACAATGACAGCTCTTAGGCCGCATTTACACTGCATGGTTCAAGTGACCCAATTCCGATTTTTTCCTCCCATGTGGCACAGATCGGATATCCGATCCGATTGGTTTCAGGCCTCATTCATATGTGGAAATAAATCAGATATGAATCGGATACATGCAGTTGCGTCTGCCGTGTAAAGCCTAGTTCACACTACATGACTTTACACGTCGGCAGATCGCTGTGCTGTTCAGACTACACGACTTGATTTTCTGTCTAAGTCGTTGTGGTGTTCACACTATGTGACTCTGTGTAAATGATCCGCAACCAGGGGTTACACACTACACGAGCTGACAACAACTCTGTCACCCAACGACTCGATTCGGTCCCTAAACCACGTTTTGTCATGAAAACACGCGAGAATTGACCATTCGCAAAGAGCTTGATTGACATGCGATCTGACCAATCAGAAGGCTTATATTATGTTTCATAGAAATACATGTTAAAACGGGGTAAAAAAGATCGACTGAATTGAAACTTTTTCAATATAACTAAATATAAACATGCGAGGGTTAAGCTGTGCTGTTGTTGGCTGCCATGGTAACGTCAATAAGCTATGGTATTCCTTTACAGTCTACTTGTTTTGCGCACCAGAAAATCTGTCATGTCCGGCGCTGTATGCATAGATGCAGCGCTTAAGTTAAAATACTGAGTGAGAAATAATAAAATAATATGTTTAAACGTGTGCTCTTATCATTCTGTGGACAAAATCCCATGAACTTCGCCCCGAATGGGAGCTTTATATGCACATGTGCACTCATCTGTTTTCAATGCAGGTTAACCACGACGCTTCATGTCATCTTTCCACTCATTAAACTATGCCAGGTCCTTTACTACAAAAAGACGGTCACTGCGACACTCAAAAGTGATGAAACTAGGAAGCCATGTGCTTTTTAAAACCATTTTTATAGGTTTCACGTTATATTGTTGGCTCAGAAAATATGTAAATACGCATGCCCAGAAGCCGCAGCTGTATCCCTTCTAGCCTTAACCACAAATCAGACAGAAGAGCATTAACTTCAGTGGACTTCAATTTGAAAAATGGTGTGTTTCGCGGTTGAAATAAAACCCTTTCTGATGTTTATTCATATTCATTTTGTGCATTAAGTAAATATGAAAAGACAATCGGTTCACGTGTTTGAACTGAGGCAATACAGTGATCTGTCCCGACACATTGAAAAGCCACAAAACAGTATTTATTGTTTGAATTTCTTTACAAATAACTAAATTTAAAAGCTGAGAGTCCTGAGATCTTGTTTCATATCAGAAGGAACCTGCTCTGTCTTCTCTGTCGGTGTGTTGTCAGTTTCCTCTTTGATCTGCGATGTATTTTTCACTGTGTGAGAACACGTGTGTAGTGTGAGAGCTGCATCGTTTGTCGGTCATGGCAACAGTAACTAGGGTGGGCGGGTTTTGCGAACAGTCTGCCTTGCTCTTTCATTGGCTGTAGCTCGTCACGACACCTGACACCACGTGATTTCGAGTTTGCCGACTGGTCCAGATATTTGGCTTGCTAGATATTTGTTTGGCGTCGGCGACAAGTCAGTGAGCGTCTTTGATGCATCGTTGTGTAGTTCACACATAAAGATTGCGGAGCGCCGATCACCCGCTGATTTTTCCCCGATTACATCCCGACCCGTCGGCGAGCTCGTTAACTTGCAAATCGGGCTTAAATCGGGCTTAAAATTCTGTAGTGTGAACTAGCCTTAAGCTGTCAAATTTACGATATTCCCCGTAAATGCGAGTTGTACGTCATTGAAAAAGTGACGGTGACGAATGACGTCAACACAGGTGGACATCAACCGCGAACTATCAAATGGCGCAATGGAGGACAAAGGCTCAGTTCAGTGGAGTAACTCAGAAGTTTTATGTCTTTTGAGCCTTTGGGGCGAAGAGGCAGTGCAGGCAGAAATGCAGGGTTGTTACAGAAACAAATCTGTATTTGAAGACATTTCGAGGGAAGTGGGAAAGCGCGGTTTTAAGCGCTCGTGGCTACAGTGCCAACGCAAAATAAAAAGCTTAAAAACCAAATACAAAGCCGTGAAAGACCACAACAACAAAAGCGGTAATAGCCGTATTACATTTCCATTCTATGATCAAATGGAAGGTATTTTAGGTGATAAGCCAAGCTGTCGACCACCTGAGATACTAGATAGTTTCAGAGAAGAGGATGCCGGTTCGTCAGTGGACTGCGAAGAGCTGGAATGTGAGAACATTAATGTTACATGTAAGCGTGAACAAATGTTTTTGCAGACATTAGCTAACAAATGAATAACGTTTTGTCAGTAATCGCCACATTAGTTAAAAATTATGAATATTATGTTACCAGCTACTAGCTACCATCGTTACAGCCCATACAAAAACAACCATACTTTTACTACAAATACAACAACAACAAAAAAAAAAAAAACACAAATTAACCATGGCTTTGCTTTACTAACCATAGTTACACTTTGGTATTTGTAGTAATACTGTGGTTATACAAATTCCATTCAGTCCATTAAAAAAATCATGGTTAGATTTTGTAAGGGAAAGCATGACACCTAATCTTACCTGACAGGAAAGTAAGGCCATTCTTTCTAAATGGTTGATTGTTACAATAATCTACATAATATGCAATATGTAAGCACTTTCATTGTCTATATTACCATTTATTTTATATTATTATTATTGTTTTTATCATGGACCGTACACTTAGCTAATGTTAATCATACTTTTTTACAATAATTTCTAATACATTGTGCTCATTCCACTCACTATTTTTAACAAGTCAACATTTGTCCCTACACAGATGAGCCCCCTGACATGCCACAGACCGCCTCGAGTGAGACCAGTGGTTCATCCAGTGAGAACACCTCATTCAATGTGAGAGCTTCAACCAGTGGAAGCACCACAGAAGTGACTTCAAGGGCCTCAACACCAACACCTGGCTCAAACCAACAGGAGCATACTTCAACTGGTAGGATTAGTAGTCATTTATATTGGTGTTTTGTATACTGTATTGTCACGGCCGGCTCAAGCCGCAACAAATGAGGGAGGCAACGAGAACGCAAAAATGAATCAACAAATATTTATTTACAGAAATAAAGATTACAACTCATAATAAATAACATAACACTAGTTAAAGCAAAATAACAATCAGAATCCAACAGGCCTGCCAAACCTAAACCAAACCAAAACTACACTAAACTAATACATAAAGCAAACAAATAATCACAACAAAACAGCCCAACCTAACAAAACCAAAGAGAGTAACAGAGAGGCCTTAAACAGAGGACCAAAAACCTTTTAAACCCCTCTGCAGGTGTTTCACATAACGATTACACCCCAAGTCCCGCCCCTCAGCTGGCTAAAATAGAACGGGCCCAGAGGCACGTCACACACCCCCCCTTAAAAAATAAACCCTCAAACAAATCAAAACAAACATTCAAAATAAAGTACATCCCAACCTCCTAACTAATAAATCACACACTACCTTAAACCTATCTAGTCTTCAGTGGCTTGCTGAGCTCGAGGCGGCTTTTAAACACTGAACTCAGCATCCACAACAATCCCATAACCAGGACTGCTGCAGAATACTGAAGTGTACCCCCACTCAGAATTACCACCCAAAACAAAAAAAACCCCAACAAAAAAACCCCACTAACTAAACTGGGATGTACACCCACAAAAACACAAATACACAACTATACCCACAACTCTCCAATACATATACTCCCAAATAACAATGAAGTCAGCATCTTCCAGAATCCACTCATCTCCTCCCCCCCATAATACTCATCAACCTCGGCGCCTAGGAGAAGAGATAGGATGGAGAGAGTAAACTAGAAAAGGAAAAGCAAAAAACATTGCAATAACATACATTATACTCGTGATAGAGCATCTGCAATCACATTGTCGGTACCCTTAATGTGTCTTATATCCAGATGATACCCTTGTAAAAAGATACACCATCTCATGAGTCGCTGGTTTGGGTTCTGTAAGGAATGTAGAAATGTTAGAGGATTATGGTCAGTATAAACCACCAACGACCCTCCACCGGAACCCACATAAACCTCAAAATGTTTCAGCATCACCCCTAAGTTCCCAAGGGCTTCAGTATTTGCTAAACACCCTTGTGTAACTGATTCCCCCGGATCCAACCCTTCGTCATCAGAAACAGGCGTTGCAAGAACACCTAAAGAGGTTTCTCCTCCTGTGCTAACCGAAAGCACAGGTTTCACTCGGGTTCTTTCTGGACTCTCAACAATCAAAACAGAATTAGGGTTTTTCACAAAATCACGTGCAAAATAGGGCTTTAAAAGATTCACATGACACACACGTGTCTTCTTTCTCCTCTCAGGAGTTTCAATCAAATAATTCAAATCTGAAACCTGCCGTAACACCGTATAAGGACCCACAAATTTTGCCTGAAAAGGAGAACCCACAACCGGCACTAAAGCAAGCACCTGATCACCAGGCTGAAAAACTCGAACCTCTGCTCGACGGTCAAATAACTGCTTCATTCTATCTTGTGAATGCCCCAACTTCACTTTTGCCTGCTCCCAAGATTCATACAATCTCCTGCGAAAGTCACTTACATAATTCAACAAATGTTTTGGAGGATCCACCCCCTTCAAATCCTCAGACAAAAGCGACATTGGACTATGCACAGAATGTCCAAACACAAGCTCATTTGGACTAAACCCTGTGCTTTCTTGAGAAGCTTCTCTAGCAGCCATAAGAAGCCAGGGCAAACCCTCTTCCCAATCACCCTTCATTTGTGTACAATACGATCTAAACAGAGACTTCAGCGTTTGATGAAAGCGTTCTAGGGCCCCCTGACTTTGAGCATGGTAAGCACTGGCCTTATGATGTTTAACATGCAACTGTTTTAACGTCTGCGCAAATATTTTCGAAGTAAAATTCGAACCTTGATCCGTTTGTATAACTTTAGGAATTCCAAACAGAGCAATGAATTGCGTTAAAGCTTTTAACACCGTCTTTGTAGTAATTGAACGTAACGGATAAGCAGCTGGAAACCTCGTTGTTTGACACATTATTGTAAGTAAATACTTACTACCTGCCTTAGACTTAAGTAATGGGCCCACACAATCCACAATCAAATATTCAAATGGTTGGTTCACCACTGGGATTGGAAAAAGTGGTGCAGGTTTCAGATTCTGGTTCGGCTTGCCAGTCACCTGACAAGTATGACAGGTCTTAATATATGCAGATACATCTCGTTTTAGCTTAGGCCAAAAGAAACCTCTCAAAATCAACTGATAGGTTTTTTTTACACCCAAATGCCCCGAAGAATCATGTGCCGTTTTCAAAACAAGATCACGAAATTTCTTTGGAACCACAACTTGAACAATTGGGTCTCCTACAAACTCCTTACAATGAGGCACCCACTTTCTGACCAACATTTCTCCATCTAAATAATACCCCGAAGGTGTATCTGACAGCACCTCTGGAGAAAGAATTATGTCAAATAAGTCAACAAGCGATGTATCCTCTCGTTGTTCTTTCACCAGGTCATTACGTGAAATAGTCAGAACTGATGGTATTTTAGTCAGTACTTCTTTCTTAACATCTGATGGAGTCACAGACAAAAGTTTACTCCCAGCCCGAGTCACAACCGAAGAAACAAACACTTCTGGAAAACTCTTGGCACTGTCATCAAACCCATCTGACGTAGATAAAGAGGGAGACACCACCAAAGCTGGCAAACCACCTGACCAAACCCTACTTCCAGCTAAATTGTTTCCGAGAATAATGTCAACACCCACAACGGGCAAACAGGGACGTACACCAAGTGTTACCTCCCCCTGCACCAATTCTGAAAACAACAACACTTTATGTAGAGGAACAGATACTACATTTAGTCCTATTCCTCTAATTAAGACATTACTATCAGTATATGATTCACTAGAAAAGGGCAGGACAGTCTCAGAAATAAATGATTCCATTGCACCGGTGTCTCTGAGGATTTTTACTCGCTTACTCTGATTAGAGCCCACTAGTGAAACATAACCCTCTGTAATAAAAGGAGAAAAGCTAGATTTCTGATTTTCACAAGGAGTTTCCACAGCCAGTTCAAGGGACGATTGAACAGATGTCACCAATCCGACAGACTTCAGTCCTAAAGCAGTACTTTTTATTTTCTTGTTTTCTACTGAATATTGAGCTTTAGCTTTAAGCATTGGACATTCATTTTTCCAATGACCTTTAGCCTGACAGTAATTGCAAATATCTGCTAAATCACTTTTCCCAGGAGAACGAAACGATCTTGTCCTAGAGAGATCAAAATTTTCCCTACTCTTATCATATGCAAACTCATATGGTTCGCGTCTCCTATCTTTGAACATTTTTTGTCCAAACTGATTTTTGTGAATTAAAGCAAATTCATCAGCAAGAACTGCAGCGTCATAAACTGTATGAACCTTAGCCTCAGTTACATAAGTAGCAATACGAGGTGGCACTGAATTTTTAAACTGCTCCAACACTACCAGCTCCCGTAAATCACCCAAAGTCTCCACACCAGAAGCAGTACACCAGCGATTAAAATGCGTTTGAATTTCTCTCACAAATTCCACGTGTGTTTGTTTTTCCGATTTTTGCCAACCTCTAAATCGCTGTCTATATGCTTCCGGCACCAATTCATAAGCTTTCAAAACAGCGGATTTTACACAGTCATAGTTCTCTGAATCCCGAGTATCTAGAGAAGAAAAAACTTCCTGAGCTCTTCCCGTAAAAACACACTGCAATAATAAAGTACGCACTGAATCTGGCCATCTTCTAACATCAGCTACCCGCTCAAACAACGAGAAAAAGGTATCAATATCCCTTTCATCAAATTTGGGTACCAGTCGTAAATTTGTAACCACATCAAAATCATGCCAATCATCCTCATTACCTTCAGCCGACAATCTTTTAGTTTCCTTAGAAAATTTTCCTGCTTTAATCAAATCCAATTTATAACGCTCCAGTTCTAATTTTCCCTTTTCAATTTCGTACATTGCTTCTATTTTTTTCTGTTCGATTTTTTCCTTCGATTTTGTTTCTATCAAAAGTAAATCCTTCTGCTGTTCATAAGACAAAGATTTCCTACTAACCTGAATAGTAGACGTCTGCTCAGCCTCAAGTACTTTTTGTTCGACCAAAGCAGATATCAAAATCGATTTCAAACTCTCTTTTAATCGTTTATCCGCAACAGAAAGACCAACATCATAATGATTCGCGAGCGCTAACAATTGATCTTTTGAATAGTCATTTAAAAGGGCTTCTGACGGATTACTAATAAACTCGTCAATATTGGAGGTCATGATTTAGATCTCTGCTACCTCAAACCAATTACCAAACAAACAAAATTCTAACCTCCACAAAACACACTGATAAATGTCTATTATATATTCTACCCATTAAATCAGCATTCAATTTGTATAACTTACCATATTCCACGTTTCCAACAACACGCAGCGATAATTCAAGCACTTACAAAACTCAACTTCCAAATCAAACATCTACTTTACCTCCTAAACAATCGCTACTCGAAGCCTCCCAAACAAACTACACAACACACGCGGAGCACTCGCTTACGGAGTCAGAACTAATGACAAAGAAGAAACCGGTGTTCCTAATTACAACGGCCGGACGAGCCCCCATATTTGTCACGGCCGGCTCAAGCCGCAACAAATGAGGGAGGCAACGAGAACGCAAAAATGAATCAACAAATATTTATTTACAGAAATAAAGATTACAACTCATAATAAATAACATAACACTAGTTAAAGCAAAATAACAATCAGAATCCAACAGGCCTGCCAAACCTAAACCAAACCAAAACTACACTAAACTAATACATAAAGCAAACAAATAATCACAACAAAACAGCCCAACCTAACAAAACCAAAGAGAGTAACAGAGAGGCCTTAAACAGAGGACCAAAAACCTTTTAAACCCCTCTGCAGGTGTTTCACATAACGATTACACCCCAAGTCCCGCCCCTCAGCTGGCTAAAATAGAACGGGCCCAGAGGCACGTCACAGTATATACATGCAAACATACACGTATACAGTAGTCAACATTTGAAGTGTATTAAAAAAGTTCATCAAAGTAGTCCTAAGACAAGAACGGGTATTGTTTCGGTTTTAGGACAACTTTGATGAAATGTTTTGATCCACTTCAGATGTTGACTAGTATGTGTGTGTGTGTGTGTGTGTGTGTGTGTGTGTGTGTGTATATAAGTCATTTTACAAGTAAAGTCAGGTACAAAGTCAAGTACTTTGTACAAAAATAAAGACAGCTAGATTGATAGTAGTGCACAGTCACAGTTCAGTAATTCATAAAGTAGTCAATAAATACAATGCAAACAAAATAAAAAACATTTATGTCTTTCTACAGGTGCATCTTCCACACGCAGGAAGCAAAGAAATAAGATGGAAGCCACTATGGATGTTTTTGCCAAGAACATCAAAGAAGCCCTCTCTCAGTCAGATGATACTGAACTACAGCTTAAATTGCAAGCAGCCCAGCATGCCCATGAATTAAAAATGATGACACTGTTTACACAGTTTCTAGCAGGACGACAAGCGTACCAGCCACCTCCCTTTCTTGGCCATGCCGCTGGGTCAAGCTCTTACTCAGAACATGTTCACTCTCCTAGGTTTGGCCAAGAATATTCCCACCCTGCTCCCTTTACCCAGGATCACAAATGGCCAATTCTTCACCAAAATGATGGCCACCCCTGTCCCCCTATTTACCAGGATTATGTCTCTGCTGGTCCCTTTCACCATTCCCACCATCCTTTCTTTCCAGCCAAGCATACACCCCTCCTTCCTCCTGATACCCCACCTCCACAAAACCTCACCACCCTTCAGCCTCCTCCCTCTCACCAGGGCTGCATCTGCTCTCAGCCAGTCAGTTCTCCCCAGCAAAATCCAAACATCCCCGAGTCACAATTTGCATCACCCCCATCATTAGAGGATAAGATAATTTCAAGGTCAGAATAACCTGTAGTTAATTTGTATTTCAGATGAGCACTGTTTTCTGATTGTAATGAGCACCTTGTTGGTAGGGGTTGGCAGTATTACCTCTGTAACATTTTCTTGATGTTCAGGCACTTTAAAGTTCAGTGTAGCCTGTAGTTTACCTTCACTTCTTTAACAGCCTCAGAAAGCCCTGTGAAATTTTGTGGAGAAATACTGGGTCTGCTAGGCTGAGTTCTGTTGCACTGTGGTTTTGACAAAAAACATTTTGTATAGGGTTATAGAAATGTCTTTATTTTTGTTTACATGTGTAATCACCCAGGAACTTTAAAGTGCAAAAAGCCCACTTTTTTAACACAGGAAGGTTATTTCTGTTCTTAATAAAATCTTTTTGTGTTTTTTTTTTCTTATTATTAATATTTTTTTTACATTAATGGGAACACTGGAAAATGTACATTTGAATACAGTTAAAATAAAGATGTTCAGCATTAGGAATGTTTACCTCACTTTTCTTAGTGGCTGGGTGTCTGCAACACACAATGGGTCAGCTGCCCTTGGTGGTACATGAGGAGATCCCGCTGCATTCAGATCTTCACTGTAGGCCTCATTGTGCTTTTCTCTTTATTATGAAGAGTGCAGCATGCAGAGATAATTGTGGGAACCAGTAATATGTCCACATCGAGACGTTTTTGCCAGGCACTGTCATTCTTGCCCCGCTTAATGTCTTGTTGAAACGACGCTGGTCCTCGGTCAGATTCCCAGTCTCCGGGTAACCCTTCATTAGCCAGGACCAAAGCGGGTAAGCTGGATCCCCCAACAGCATGATGGGCACTTGAATGCCTTGGATCTCCTCGGTGGTCTTTGGACATTAAAATAACAGAAATTACAGCTGTTACTGAAATACAGCAACCATTACATGACTACGCAAATCAAGGTAGAGGTTTTCAGTTATATACAAGTAAATAATATTGATCCATATGTAATGACAACTGACATGATTAATACATGTGAATACATAAAGCAGGGATAGTTCAGACATACAGTGTGTTTTTTAATACACATATGTTTGTATACTATTAATATGCTTTTGACACCATGATTGATACAACATGCCATTAACCCTTGTAGGCTGCATGTTTTAATTTACAAGAAAAAATAACTCGCGTTTGGAAAGAGAACTCCTCTTTCTGCCTTCTCTTATATGACAGAATTCTGAAGAACCCTGGAGTCGTGGACACTTCCTGGCCAACCGATGTTGATGTTTGAGAAACTATTAAGGGGTTACATTAAACATTATAAATGAAGATGGTGAAAGAAACAAATGATACAACATGTAATAAGGAGGGAAGAGGCAACAATCAGGGAGGGAATATATATATATATATCTGTATTTACCAGAATTTGTGGTCCACAATCGCTTGTAAGACCACCGAATGCCACCCCTTGCGATTAAAATAATCAGTGTGGTTCTCAGGTGGTGCGATGACTGGGATGTGGCTCCCGTCGATAGCCCCCGCACACTGAGGGAAACCCCAGCGGTTCTTAAATCCAAGAAGGATGGTTTGGAGCTCCTCACCTTCTGGCAGCTTGATGTACTCGTGCATCATCTCATGTCGCACGGCATGGGAAATCTCCCGGATTATCAGGCATACTGATGCGTCACTTATGCCAAACAGATGTGCCAGGGTTCAATAACCAGCTCCTGTTGCAAGCCACCATAGTCCAACTGCAACGCACTTCTGCACTGAGATTGCCCGGCGAAAGTTCGTATCCTCATAAGAGAGCCTTGGTGACAACCGCTCACACAACATATCAAAAGTTTCTCGTCTCATACGAATATTGCTGACCCACTGTTCCTGACCCCAGGTTCCAAGAACTTGATCCCACCAATCTTGAGTCCTTTGCCGCATCCACACATCTCTCTGAACTGATGTAGTAACGATCAATGCTACATTTACCAAGGCTGCAACAGCTTTCCTCTTTTCTCTCCACCTAAAGAGAGCATTGTTTTGCTGACCTTTAAATATGGTGTGGACAGCAAAACATTGTATAATCATTTCGTCTTCGCCCATTGCGTTCAGTTGAATCTCGCGCCGTTTTTACTTCCTCTTCTGCTCAATACGTCTACCTTGTGTTGTTTCGCTATGTACAGTGTAAATGCAGATATCGGATACGAGTCACTTTTAAAAGAACACGTAAGCGGGTCGTCAAAAAAATCGAATATAGTCACAAAATCGGAATTGGCCATCAAGACCTGCAGTGTAAATGCAGCCTTAGCTGCACGTCCTTCAGTGAGATAAAGCTACACTTTTGCTCTGTGTGCTGTGATGAATGCACCAGATAGGAAGGAAAAGTTGATAGTGGCTCTATCACAGTTTCTCTGTCCTCCATGACTTTCACAAACATTTAAAACTGCATGAATAACAGTAATTGTGTTGCTAATGTACCTGACTTGTCCAGTAGATGCAGGTGCACTGGGGGCTCCCTTAATTTGTGAAAGCAGGAATTCCTTGTCATTTTTTAGCTCACTGTTGGCTTCTTCCAGGTATTTAATGCGGTCCTCAAGGTGTTCAATCTTCTGTCGATCCATCCTGGTCTGTTCTTTTAGTTTGGCCAACTCCAACATTCCTGTTGGTGACACTTCACATTTTTTAAATAAACAAATGTGTTTGTATATACAGGTGCTGGTCATATAATTAGAATATCATCAAAAAGTTGATTTATTTCACTAATTCCATTCAAAAAGAGAAACTTGTATATTATATTCATTCATTACACACAGACTGATATATTTCAAATGTTTATTTCTTTTAATTTTGATGATTAGAGCTTACAGCTCATGAAAGTCAAAAATCAGTATCCCAAAATATTAGAATATTTACATTTGAGTTTGAATAAATGACCATCCCTACAGTACAAATTCTGGGTATCTCTTGTTCTTTGAAACCACAATAATGGGGAAGACTGTTGGCTTGGCAATGATCCAGAAGATGAACATTCACGCCCTCCACAAAGACGGTAAGTCACAGAGGGTCATTACTGAAAGGTGTGGCTGTTTACAGAGTGCTGTATCAAAGCATATTAAATGCAAAGTTGACTGGAAGGAAGAATTCGGGTAGGAAAAGGTGCACAAGCAACAGGGATGACCGCAAGCTTGAGAATACAGTCAAGCAAAGCCAATTCAAACACTTGTGAGAGCAAGGAGTGAACTGAAGCTGGAGTCAGTGCATCAAGAGTCACCACGCTCAGAAGTCTTCAGGAAAAGGGCTACCAAGCCTCTTCTGAACCAGAGACAAAGTCAGAAGCGTCTTACCTGGGCTGTGGAGAAAAAGAACTAGACTGTTGCTCAGTGGTCCAAAGGCCTCTTTTCAGATGAAAGTAAATTTTACATTTCATTTGGAAATCAAGGTCCCAGAGTCTGAAGGAAGAGTGGAGAGGCACAGAATCCAAGTTGCTTGAAGTGCAGTGTGAAGTTTCCACAGTCTGTGATGATTTGGGCTGCCATGTCATCTGCTGGTGTTGGTACACTGTGTTTTCTGAAGTCCACAGTCAACGCAGCCATCTACCAGGAAATTTTAGAGCACTTCATGCTTCCTTCTGTTGACAAGCTTTATGGAGATGCTGATTTCATTTTCCAGCAGGACTTGGCACCTGCCCACACTGCCAAAGGTACCAAAAGCTGGTTAAATGACCATGGTGTTACTGTGCTTGACTGGCCAGCAAACTCGCCTGACCTGAACCCCATAGAGAATCTATGGGGTATTGTCAAGAGGAAGATGAGAGACACCAGACCCAACAATGCAGAAGAGCTGAAGGCCGCTATCAGAGCAACCTGGGCTCTCATAACACCTGAGCAGTGCCACAGACTGATCGACTCCATGCCACGCCGCATTGCTGCAGTAATTCAGGCAAAAGGAGCCCCAACTAAGTATTGAGTGCTGTACATGCTCATACTTTTCATGTTCATACTTTTCAGTTAGCCAAGAATTCTAAAAATCTTTGTATTGGTCTTAAGTAATATTCTAATATTTTGAGATACTGATTTTTGACTTTCATGAGCTGTAAGCTCTAATCATCAAAATTAAAATAAATAAACATTTGAAATATATCGGTCTGTGTGTAATGAATGAATATAATATACAAGTTTCACTTTTTGAATGGAATTAGTGAAATAAATAAACTTTTTGATGATATTCTAATTATATGACCAGCACCTGTATATTCTCCCATCCCAAGAATGTCAATCATTAAGTTGAAAATAAAATTAAATTTCCTAAACAGAAAGATCCTTCCACTTCATAAGACCTCAATGTATCAGCTAAAGTTTAGGATTATTTTGGTTTTGCATGTATCTGCTTTTTGAACCTTCTTTCCTTATTGACTTCCACTGCTTGACTTTTCAACGAAAAACTAAATTTCTCCAATTGTGTTCTGCTGATGAAAGCAAATCACCGACACCTTGGACAGCGACACCTTGGACAGCCTGGGGTGAGCCATTTATCAGCAAATTTTCATTTTTATGTAGGCTATTCCTTTAAAAGCATATGTGCTGGTGTGCTTAAAACATAGTGCATCAATTTAAATGCATGTTGATGCAAAATAAAAGCCAAGCACTTGCAAAAGAAATTGAGACAGAAATATATTATATCTATAAAAAACAATTATATATCAATCCATGTGTCAGTCCTCTTGTCGTGTCATGTGTTCCCGCCTCTTGTTTCCTTATTTGGTCATGTTCCTGTCCTTGTTAAGTGTGATTATTAGTTAAGTCTTGTCCAGCTGTGTTTTAGTCATTATCAGTAATTGTCATGTGTATTTAGTTCCTGCCTGTTTAGTTGGTTTTCGTCTGGTCTACTCGTTACTCCCTGGTGTTCCTGTCTGTGTGTCTGCCTTGCCTCGTCTTGCCCTGATGTCTACATTAAATACTGTTATTTTGAAGTTTATCCTCGTCTCCGTGTTCCTCGTTCCTCCCTGCTGTGTGCACCGTGACAGAAGGTCAGACCTACCAAGTAAGCGGCGCCCCTTCACCACGTTTGTTTTCCGTTTTTTAAAGTTTTTTTTTTTTTTTGTTCCTGTCTGTCTGTCGTCGAGTCTCCTCGACATGGAGACTGCCCCTCCTGTCATGAAAGTGGAGGTGGTTGCTGAGGTACCCTGTGAGGGCCCCTGACTCCTTGTCATGCCCAAAAGAAGCCTCAGCTTCCGAGCTAGCCCAGGAGGGCTTTCTGTTCCTGTGGGCTGTCCTGTCCTATCCTGTTCTTGTTTGTTTAGCCCTGGAGGGCTATCCTGTCTTGTCCTGTCCAGTGTGTTTGACCAATGTACTGTCCTGTTCGTTAAGCTCCAGAGGGTTCCTGATAAACCCTAGATTCCCCAAGGAAAGGGGGGGGGGGGGGTTATAGAGCTCTGAGTGGAGTGGCCACGGCCACGAAGACCATCTGCCATGGCCGCCTGAGCATCCAACTCCGCCATGGCCGCCTGAGCTCCCAGCTCCACCGTGGCCGCCAGAGATTGTGATTGGCTGAATACCTCAAGCGTGAGATGGAAATGTTACGCCCCTTTACTGTATTGTGATGCCATGTCCCAGCGTGATGAGACTAAAACAATAAAACCCATTATAAATGAGGCATTTGTTGCATCCAGTGAGGACATAATTACTGATTATAATGACTTATACTGTCTTTTTACTCGTTGCGCCACATAAACATTACTATGTCTGCATTTGTGATCATAGAAACGCCAAACAAGCACTACTCTACCCTGCTCAAAACTCGCGTTTGAATAGTCTGTAGCAAAATTTAAATATCGAAATGTACAGGCTGTGAGTCAGAAGCACCAGACTGTCCTTGCCATGTTGGAATTGCCCCACTTTATAGTGTTCACAGCCATTCAAAGTGTTCACATTTTAGGCTACTCTCTTCAAGGTTCAGGAAACAGTCCCCCAGTGCGCTGCACACACTCTAATATTTGGGTTGAACTGTTCTTTTAAACACAAAGGATGCTCACACCAAATGTTGGTTTTATTTAATTAATAAAGAAAATCCATTTATGAGATTGTTTTTGACAGCATCCTCATTTTACGGCATTTTTACACAAGTGCCTAAAACTGTAGCTTTGCTGGTAAGTTTCTTGAAGCATCTTGGAGACGTTGTTCTTTGCCCTTCTTCTGGACTATAGCCTGTTTGATTTCCCGTTTGCCCTGCCCTCTGGATTACGTTTGTCATCGACTTACCCACGCCTGTCCCTGGACTCCTCTTTGTCTTGCCTGTACAATAAGTTTGCTGGTGCAATAAGTCCCCTGCCTGTCTTGACCATGTCTTTGCATCTGGATCCGCACGTCTCATCACTCTGTTGCTCCATAACACCAATGTTCATGTTTGCATTTTCATAGATGAGTAGATGGGTAGTTATAAATTCAGTAATAAAACTGGAGAATAAACTAATTCAGAAATAAATGTACAGAACTGTAAGCAGCAAATACCACCCCAGTCAAGTTGAACTTCTTTTAACTCATCATTTAGTTTAGTTTTTGGTTGTTTGTTTTTAGAGTTTTGTTGTTTTTGCATGAAACATGGTTTATCCAAATAATATTTATAATGAAATAAATTCTGTTAAGAGATTTATATCTTGTAGATTTCAATAGTGGCGATGGAGCAGTTTGTTTCAGTCCATTGACACCAGTTTAATGAGCTTTAAGTGGCAGTTTACACATGATCTGAAGACATAAGCACAATGAATGAGGTGAAAACAGGAACTATTAACATAAAATCAGCGATGTTAATGACGGTGACGCTTATGAGACAAGTCTTACATGATCATTAGCAGAGATCTCAATAGTTTATCTGAGTCAGGAATATTGATGAAGGATTATAAAAATCTGCAACAGTATTATTTCCTACAATCTGAGATGAAAATTGAGAGAGCTTTGGTGATAGCTAAGTGAACATTTAATTACTACAACACTAATTTATCACTAGAAATTACATCAAAAGGGGAAAATGTTGGTCAAAACGTACATTTCCACACAAAATGACAACCAGCCATAGCTTTCAGAGGCCATCTTTTATTTTAGGCTCAACTTGTGGAATATCTAAGGCAGATAAGGATACATATATGCTGCCTTCAAAACTTGATCAGATGAAGATATGTCTAAAGTTATAGAGTTCGAAGGCAGCTTTTTTCAGCTTATGGACACAGGCAAAATCGATCGCGATTTATGCTGCGGTCCTCACTTGCTCGTTGCCTCCTACATGATATTTAGACAGCAAACACCAGACGCACAAATAGCAATGTTCATGATGGAAACGATACAGAAATTGTCCAGTGACCTAAACTGTAAAGGGTATGGTAAATATATACGAAACCAAAACAATAACAACAAAACAATAACACAACAAAACACATTTTGCATTTTGTCCACTTGTTGTTTCAGCTCTATTGTATAGTTTTTGCACTACTTTTTATCCTATTTACCTTAAAGCGTTTCTTTTATTATGATTACTTGTTTCTCATTATTACTAATGTGACAAATACAGTGGGGCAAAAAAGTATTTAGTCAGCCACCAATTGTGCAAGTTCTCCCACTTAAAAAGATGAGAGAGGCCTGTAATTTTCATCATAGGTATACCTCAACTATGAGAGAAAAAATGAGGAAAAAAAATCCAGAAAATCACATTGTAGGATTTTTAAAGAATTAATTGGTAAGTTCCTCGGTAAAATAAGTATTTGGTCACCTACAAACAAGCAAGATTTCTGGCTCTCACAGACCTGTAACTTCTTCTTTAAGAGGCTCCTCTGTCCTCCACTCGTTACCTGTATTAATGGAACCTGTTTGAACTCGTTATCAGTATAAAAGACACCTGTCCACAACCTCAAACAGTCCAACTCCAAACTCCACCATGGCCAAGACCAAAGAGCTGTCAAAGGACACCAGAAACAAAATTGTAGACCTGCACCAGGCTGGGAAGACTGAATCTGCAATAGGTAAGCAGCTTGGTGTGAAGAAATCAACTGTGGGAGCAATTATTAGAAAATTGAAGACGTACAAGATCACTGATAATCTCCCTCGATCTGGGGCTCCACGCAAGATCTCACCCCGTGGGGTCAAAATGATCACAAGAACTGTGTGCAAAAATCCCAGAACCACACGGGGGGACCTAGTGAATGACCTGCAGAGAGCTGGGACCAAATTAACAAAGGCTACCATCAGTAACCCACTGTGCCGCCAGGGACTCAAATCCTGCAGTGCCAGACGTGTCCCCCTGCTTAAGCCAGTACATGTCCGGTCCCGTCTGAAGTTTGCTAGAGAGCATTTGGATGATCCAGAAGAGGACTGGGAGAATGTCATATGGTCAGATGAATCCAAAATAGAACTTTTTGGTAAAAACTCAACTTGTCGTGTTTGGAGGAGAAAGAATGCTGAGTTGCATCCAAAGAACACCGTACCTACTGTGAAGCATGGGAGTGGAAACATCATGCTTTGGGGCTGTTTTTCTGCAAAGGGACCAGGACGACTGATCTGTGTAAATGAAAGAATGAATGGGGCCATGTATCGTAAGATTTTGAGTGAAAACCTCCTTCCATCAGCAAGGGCATTGAAGGTGAAACGTGGCTGGGTCTTTCAGCATGACAATGATCCCAAACACACTGCCCGGGCAACGAAGGAGTGGCTTCGTAAGAAGCATTTCAAGGTCCTGGAGTGGCCTAGCCAGTCTCCAGATCTCAACCCCATCAAACATCTTTGGAGTCCGTGTTGCCCAGCGACAGCCACAAAACTTTACTGCTCTAGAGGAGATCTGCATGGAGGAATGGGCCAAAATACCAGCAACAGTGTGAAAACCTTGTGAAGACTTACAGAAAACGTTTGACCTCTGTCATTGCCAATAAAGGGTATATAACAAAGTATTGAGATGAAATTTTGTTATTGACCAAATACTTATTTTCCACCATAATTTGCAAATAAATTCTTTAAAAATCCTACAATGTGATTTTCTGGATTTTTTTTTCTCATTTTGTCTCTCATAGTTGAGGTATACCTATGATGAAAATTACAGACCTCTCTCATCTTTTTAAGTGGGAGAACTTGCACAATTGGTGGCTGACTAAATACTTTTTTGCCCCACTGTACATTCTTGAATGTTAAATCTCATTTTCACCAGCAGAGGTCAGTGT
Source organism: Acrossocheilus fasciatus (assembly GCA_036784905.1). NCBI lineage: Eukaryota > Metazoa > Chordata > Actinopteri > Cypriniformes > Cyprinidae > Acrossocheilus > Acrossocheilus fasciatus. The sequence continues at coordinate 50,148,247 of CM071940.1, forward strand.
CCCATCAGCCTTCAACTGTCTTTGTTCATTCAGAATTTTGCTCTGAGTTCAACTTTTTTTCTGTTGTGTAGATAAAGCATGAGAGCGTGTCTATGTGAGGGGAAACGTTGTGGTTTCTTAATTCCAGTCTGAGCTGCTGTTCATTTAACAACAGTTGATCATTTAATCAGGGGTCTGCACTCATGGTTTCATCTACTGAGTAGGTGTATAAAGCACAAGGACTTGAGAAAGATGCCTCTGATGTCTTAACCTGAGCACTAATCAGGTGCAATGACGTTCTGGAAGAGCAGTATGTTTTCACTGCTCATTATCACAACACAATAAAATATTAGCCTTCATCTCAAAATCAGATTGAAACATTCATTAGAGCTGAGTTACTGTGGTCTAGACTGCCACAGAACGGTGTGAAAGGTTATAAGGTTTCTCTTCACTGTGATATCTCTGGTGCAGTTTTATTTTTTCCCACAATCAAAACACGTATGACCTTTCGCATCTTTGTCTTTTCTTGTGTAATTTTACTGACACTCAGAAGCAAAGACCAGGAGATCCAGGCGTATCTTCAGCAGGATTCTTTATTGAAATTTGGAGGAATTGTATTTTATAGACATTTAAACTTAAAACACAGCTTCAGAAGAGACTCATTAAAAAAGCACTGAAAGACAATACAAAAAAAATACTCTAGAAAACCTAGTCCCTAAAGATAACAGTGCTAGAGGCATTTAAATGTTCACACATAGTTTGACTCTCACTGGAAACTATTGAATCAAATCTCTAAACTGACTCAATCATGTTGAATGACCAATACAGTGTCGTTCACCTTAGTTTTTCATGTGAACAAACAAAACACAAGAGTCTTAAACACGTCCTTACATCTGTCTTCCCACAACACCCCGCCATAAAACAATAGTGAGGCTTGTCCTTTGTTCAAACGTTGCAGGGTGCTACATGTGTGAAACATGTGGCTTGTCTCTATTGTGGATTTTCATGTGTCCCTTAAGGTGGTGTTTTTTTACAAAACTCTTCCCACATTGATCACATGTGTGCGGTTTCTCTCCAGTGTGGATCCTCTCATGTATTTTCAGATATCCTGGCCAATTAAATCTCTGGTCACAGTGTGAACACTTGTAAGGTTTTCCTCCAGTGTGAACGGTCTGGTGCTTTCTCAGCTCAGCAGCAGTAAAAAAGGTCTTCTTGCAATCAAAGCACATATGATCCTTCGCACCAGTGTGTCTTTTCTGGTGATCTTTTAAGCCACTCAGCTGACAAAAACTCTTTCAACACAAAGAATACATGTGAGGCTTTTCTTTTGTATGAATTTTCAGGTGGGCTGTTAGGATTGAAGCTGATGTAAATGTTTTCCCGCACTGATCACAGTAAAATGGTTTTTCTCCAGAATGCAAACGCAGATGTATTTTAAGCGTGCTCGCATCTCTAAAGCTCTTCCCACACTGATCACATGGGTACGGCTTCGCTCCAGTGTGGATCTTCATGTGAACATTAAGAGCTCCTTTTTGTGCAAAACTCATCCCACATTGATCACACGTGTGTGGCTTCGCTCCCGTGTGGATTTTCATGTGTTCCTTAAGGTGTTCTTTTCGTGCAAAACTGTTCCCGCACTGATCACAAGTGTGTGGTTTCTCTCCCGTGTGGATTTTCATGTGTTTCTTAAGGTTTGCTTTACATGTAAAACTCCTCCCGCACTGATCACATGAGTACGGCTTCTCTCCAGTGTGGATTTTTATGTGATCCTTAAGGTGGTCTTTTCGTCTAAAGCTCTTCCCACACTGATCACATGTGTGCATCTTCTCTCCACCATGAACCCTCGTGTGAACTTTAAGACTTTTTTTGTTAGGTAATCTCTTTCCAGTCTGAGGGCAAGAACTTTTGGCTCTCCTAAATGACTTTTCTCCAGTTTTAACATGATGATTTTTCTCCTCTCCCTCACTCAGTTCTTCACTCTCCTCGAACTGTTCCTTTAAGTCTAAAATAAGAAAAATAAAAAGTTTAATTTTTATCCATCTATTCTTCACACCACTCATGGGGGATTTTATTTTCTGTATATCATCTATTCAGTAAAAAGGAAATGACAAAGTCAACTCAAATATAACACCAGAACATAGACAATTGCAATACAACAGTACAGTGAATTTTGATTACATTTTATACAATATACAATACAATATAACAATTATAAGTCCCTGGAACTTTTCATGAATTAGGCACATTGATCAGCTGTTGTTTTTAAAACAATACAGGCACACATCCTTGTTTTAAAATGAATGAAAACAATTCAAATGAACCATTTTAGCATTAGCACTGACCCACTGAATCTCAATCCAATCTCAGCTTTTACACAAACTGTAGTGAAAGTGAACACAGTGTGTGTGTCATACATGTATTTGTGCTCTGCATATAACCCAATGTTTCCCAACACTGTTCCTGGAGGCACACCAACACTACACATTTTCCAACTTTTCCTAATCAAACACTGCTGAAACAACTCATCAGTTTTCATACTATAAATATAATGACGTTAATGTTCATTAATCATTAATGAGGATTAAAAATAAACAGCGACCTCTTTGTTCTTCAGTCTCTTCGTGCTCCATTCTGCTGGGTTCTGGATCGCTCATGTTCTCAGTGTTCAGCTCCGCTTCACTTCTAGGCCGAATATTACAGCTTTTATTGGTGAGTTGTTGTGGGAGGAGCTTCAAGCTGTGTGGCAGGAATAGCAGATCTGCTAAAATCCAAAATAATCCCTTAATGAATTGTTTTCATTATTTCACACATTTTAAGCATTCAATGTTTTGTGTTCAGTTCACATTTTCATAGATGGATAGATAAAAGTAAAACTTCACATGCTATGAGTTTTTGATTTATTTATTTTGAGTCGATCTAATATAATCTTAACCTTTTCATTCGTTTATCAATCATAGGAACAAACTAACAAAGAAATAGATGAATAAACGTACATAAATAAAAGAAATAAAAAATATACAAATAAAACAGAAGAAAAGCGAAAAAATACTATAGTAAATACTATAGTGCTTTTGAACCATACTATTGTAAAGTGTGTATCTATTATAGTATTTACAACACTTTGCTAATAAATGCTACTGCATACTGTACTATTAACTACAGTGAACTGATAAACTGTAATACATACTGTAATATACTTTAGTTTTTACTACAGTAAACTGTAGTGTATTGTAGTAATAAACTCTATAGTTGTAGAAAACTTAGTACAGTATTGGGTAAAGTAATTTGTTTATATTACTATAGTTATATTACCACAGGAACTATAGAATTACCACAACAAATTAATTCAAGTACTTTACTGTGTTTAAATCACCATAGTATTTACTATAAATTACTATAGTATTTTCATGTGGATTAGTTGAACCAATAGAATGAGCTTTAAGTGGCAGTTTACAGGTGATTTGAAGACATCAGCGTCATGAATGAGGTGAAAACAGGAACTATTACCATGAAATCAGCACATGATCATCAGCAGAGATTTCACTGTATTCACACTTTATTTGTTTAGAAACAGCATTTGAATCAGGACATGCTAAAAGTGTGTAGAACTACTCTATACTTTATTATTATTTCTAACAATATGAGACATGAAAATGTGTGTCAAAACAAAGACAAACAAACTCAAAACAAATTACCATTGATAAGCGGTTGACCAATTTGTTTGAGAATGTCCTGTTTATCATTAGACCACTATCCCATGACCAATGTGTTTATAGAGTCATTAAGTCAATTATGACTTGTAAAGTCATTAATTTTTTTCTTACCCTGCGGAAATGGGCTTCCATACTAAGTCCATCACGACAGCCAGAAAGTTTGTTTGACCTTCTTCATGTCCATTTACTCTGCCGATTCAACAACATAAATACATTTTGTGCCCTCTATTGGCTTGAAAACTACACGACTGAAAATGGCTCCTACAACATAATGCATCTCTTAAACCGGAGTTTTACCCATTTTAATAATAATCACTCACCAAATAAGAAAGATCTTATAAAGTTAAGATGGAGATTAAAATTGTTATTTTACTCATGTTATTTTTGCATGTCAATACTTGCATTTTTTTCCTTGTTTACATTTTCTGCCATAAATTAAACTCGCAACTACAGGACACCAGTAGTGTTAATGACGATATAAGACCTAAACATTCGTCCAATGCTGTAACACACATTTGAACTGCGCCACTTTATAATTTATCCGCTTGGTTTAAACAGCGGCGCATCGCAGAGCGAGCTGACTAGAGCAGATGTGTTTACTCACTCAGGGTTTCCACGGGTCCTTAAAAAGTCTTAAATTTACTTTATTAAATTTAAGGTCATAAAATTATTAAATTGTTCAAGAAAGTCTTAATTATGATTTCAAGAGGTCTTAAATTTGGGTACAAACCAGAATACAGCTTAATGTGACGATTAAACTTCAAAAGGCTATGAATAAATATGAGCGCTGCACGTTTCAAAGTCAGGTGCTACACTGCTTTGTGTTCTGCTGTTACCACGGAAACCGTTCGAAAGCGCCTCCTGCTGGCAGAGAATGAATCTGCATGTTCAATAGGGCTGTTGTTGTGAGTAGGGTATTCCTGCAATACCGAGGCTGTAGTTTCAGAACTGGATTTCTAGGGCCCTATAGTTTTTTTGTTTGTTTGTTTTTTAATTATTTTATTTTATTTATTTATTTTTTTGTATGTATGTATTATGTCAGGTCTTCCAGCCAGTCCTATCAAACCTTTAATTAATCCAGAACGCGGCAGCAAGATTACTTTTTAATGAGCCAAAAAGAACGTCATACCTCTCTCTATTCTAATTCTATTCTTTAAAAAAAAAAACTTGTCCCTTTTAGACTAGCACACTAACTTTTCTAATCTTTTTTCGTATGCTATGTTTTCTTTTTATTTATTATACATTTAACAAAAGCAAAAAAGGCCTCTAACACTAGCTTGCTCTATTCTTTTTCTATTCTATGTTTTCTTTTTATTTATTATAGAATTTTAAAAAAATCTCTTGCTACGTGTACAGCGTTAGGCTAACTGAGACTTGTTATAGTATTGTTGCTCTTTTGTTGATTTTGATTGCTTCCATTGTCCTCATTTATAAGCCGCTTTGGATAAAAGCATCTGCTAAATGACTGAATATTAGTGGTTCATACTATTTTATAGCACTTGCTATTCAATTATGTATATTATTATTTTTAAGGAATTATGTAGTTATTTCATTATATACACTTAATTATTGTCCTAACCAACTCCTAACCCTAAACATACCCGTTGGTAACCCTCTTGAAATATTTAAATATTGTTTGTTTGTTTGAATCAGGTCTCCTCTGTTGGAATAGATGGTGCTGTTCCAAAAAATAGGGTCCTATGCAGTCCTAGAACTGCAGCCTCCAGTATTGCAGGAACACTGGGTTGTTTTTGTTCAGACCAATGCAAAACTCAACCCATGTTTTTACCTTGCAAACACGCAGAGCTGTAAATGTGAACTGGTGGATCGATAAGGAGATAATTCATTATAAAAATCTAAACAGTAAAATGTGTTTGTATGTTATTTAATTAATATAATAATTTATTGATAATTGTTTAAATTAATATAATAATTAATACTTTTGACTCATCCATTTTCTTAAAAAATGGTTTAAAGGCTGAAATGTGATGTGTACAATTTTATAAAACTTTTTGTTTTGTGAAAACTTCTATCTGAACTGTAAATCATGCTTTTTACATTCATTTTACAGTTTACCATAGACATTGCCCTACCCTGCTCATATGGTATTAATTTTATTTGTGCAGGTCTTAAAAAAGGTCTTAAAGGAACACTCCACTTTTTTTGGAAATAGGCTCATTCTCCAACTCCCCCAGAGTTAATAAGTTGAGTTTTACCGTTTTTGAATCCATTCAGCCGATCTCCGGGTCTGGTGATAGCACTTTTAGCATAGCTTAGCATAGATAATTGAATCCTATTAGACCAGTAGCATCGCGTTCAAAAATGATCAAAGAGTTTCGATATTTGTCCTATTTAAAACTTGACTCTTCTGTAGTTATATCGTGTACTAAGATCGGCGGAAAATGAAAAGTTGTGATTTCCTAGGCTGATTAGGAACTACTCTCATTCCGGCGTAATAATCAAGGAACTTTGCTGCCGTAACATGGCCGCGGCAGGCGCAGTGATATTACGCAGCGCCTGAAAGTAGTCCCCAGCTACCGGTCACACTCTGAAATTTAATATTAGTTTGGGTAAGAGCTTATTAGAAAATAAGTAACTTGCATTTTTATATTAAGTAGAGCATGATCTCATAAATTGTGGATACATTTTTCATGTGTGATGAGAACTTTTTAAATATATTTTAAATATGTGTGGTGATGGAAATGACAATGAATTAACGTGAATGTAGAGAAACAGCAGAGATATTTATTAGAAAAAGTCTTAAATTCATCACACTCATTAAACTCCATTCACAAAGTCATTAAACATAACCACACCTGTTTTTAGTGTAGTGCTGAGTTTGATGTATAAAACTGATTTGTCTCACAGATGAACGGTTACAGTGCATACTGTAAATAAATGACACAACTGATGGCAAGGCCAAAATATAAGCAATAGATGATGCATCATAATTTGATACTGAAATGTTCTGAAATGAACACTCATCTTCTGTAAGAGTAACTGTAAAGAACACCTGAAACTGTATCATTTAAACAGAATTTTGAGCACCTTGAATGTGTGAATGTATGTGTGTTTGCATGTGAGAGTCTCTCTTTATAGGCCTGTGACCTTTCTTTTGTCGTCTTTAGGTGGCATCTTAAAAAAAGATAAAAATGAAATCAATTAATATGAAAGTAATATAATTTAGAAATAAAATTAATATAATAATATAAATATAAAAATTATTGTAATATATTATAATATAAAAAGTATCACACAAATCTACTCTCGCAATCCATATCAATTGAAAAAAAAAAAAAACTTTGAATTTATAATCGACAATATTGTTGTTTCATTTAACAATCGTTGTTGAACATGTTCAGACTGAGCCAACAGACCATTTTAACAGGATAAAGTGAATATTAACAAAATGTATGGGTCTAGGTAAAAAAATGTCATTTACATGAAAACTATTAAAATGGATTTATAGCGTTTTGGAAAAGAGCTGTTCATTTGGTGGCTGGCCGTATGTTAAACCCCACCTCTCTGTGTAAACAAATGGGACGAGAGCCAAAAAAAAATCGGTCACACTTTATATTAGGTGGCCTTAACTACTATGTACTTATATCAAAAAATAAGTACAATGTACTTAGTGTGTTCATATTGTATTGCAAAACACTTCTGCTGCTATTGAGGTGGGATACGGGTAAGATTAGGGACAGGTTTGGTGGTATGGGTAGGTTTAAGGGTGGGTTAAGGTGTAAGGGATGGGTTGACAGTGTAATTATAAATGTAATTACAGAAATTAATTACAGATGTAACTACATATAGGCATTTTTAAACATATAAGTACAATGTAAAAACATGCACGTACACAGTGAGTGCATTGTACCAAATGATTAATTTAAATGTAAGTACGTAGTAGTTAAGGCCACCTAATATAAAGTGGGACCAAAAAATCTAATTACACGACAAAAAAAAATTTTTTCCCAAAGATGTTTTCTATCATTTTAGGTAGTTCTTATCACGCTGATATGTTCACATGTGTGTTATTAGTCATTTGATGCTATGAAAAGGGGGTGTGGTGTCACGATTTTATGCTTGTGATTGGAACAGTTTTCACGGGAAGAGAGCTTGGTTACTTCCTGGAAAATAAGATAAGATGTCTATCCAGCCAAATCCCAAGTTTATGTGGACCTATGTGCAAAGTTGAGGATTAGAAACTTTGTTTCATCCATAAGACTTTTTGGGAAAATTGTTATCTATCTCTTTTAATAAAATGTGTTTTAAACTTTTCTTTGTCTTGTTGTTAATTTCTTTGTGTTGCACTGTGCATTTTTTATTCACAGAAACAAATTTCAAGACAATGTATTTCTTGCTGAGATATCCCTTATTGTTCTTAAATTACAAAATTGCTACAGGGAGATGGCCATTGATGATGTACATGAGGATGACCACATTTCCTAAACATGAAGTCAAGAATATAAATAATCTGGATTTAGTCAGATTTCAATTAGTCAAATAAATCTGTTAAGGGCTCATTTCACTTCAGCAATAGTAACACAACACCTTTCATTGTTTTTGAAAAAAAAGTTCAACAACCAGACGTGGTTATAGGATTAGCTTCAGGTGCAGTGTGTGATGCCAACCTGAGACCGATCCTTCAGTCTGATAGTAGTCTATTTAAATAAATCAGCAGATTTTTGAGGATGTGGTGATGCTGATCGTGCTGTTGTTTTCTGTAGACACCTTCTCATAACAGGAAGAAGGTTATCAGATATGTTTTGTGGTCTGCTGAAGCCACTAAACTACCAGTCAGCCTTTCAAAAATGTTCCTGTGGAGCTTGTTGCCTTGTTTTATATGTGCTCAGGGTGAGTGTATTTTTAATATTTATTATAAGCTATTACTTTTTTTCTCTCTCTCCTAATGGATGGGTTTTGTGTTTATTGAAGAATCTCTTGGATAGCTGGCATCTCTCATGGCTCTCACGGGTCGTTTTATGTAAATATATTGCAGATGTCAAGGCAGATGGAGTAAAGATAGTCTCGGTGATAGAAGGAGATTCTGTCACTCTTCATTATCATGCTACGAACATTGAGAGAAATGATCACATGCTGTGGACTTTTGAATCTGATAACTCGCACATAACCAATAAAGAGAGCATCTTTCCATCTGATGGTGCTGGTGGGAGACTCCGAGGCCGAGCGAAGCTGCGTCCGACTGGATCTCTGACCATCACAAACATCAGATTCAGTGACGCTGGATATTATACAGTGTCTACCGGCAGCTCCTTGCGGGAGATATTCAGAGTTTACGTCTATGGTGAGTCACATTGGGTCTCATTCACTAATAACTGCTTGGATTATTTCATATTTGTACACACAAGAGAACTTCTCTAGAAAAATTGAAAAAGTGAATTTGTAGTAGTCTAAATGAGCAGCCACGGGAACAAGGTTAGTCATTCGCATAAAACACGCCAAAACTACCTCCATATAAGGCCTTTCCGCACAACCTGTCCTTTACATCATACATCAAATATGGTTGAACACATTTATAAGGTGCTCAGTTGTTTCTGCATGTCTTCTTAACCTTTCTTTTTCTTATTTCTCATTATCTTCCCATACTGTGAATTCATCTCTGATCGCTGCTTAATTTGTTTTGTTTTAAAGCACCTGTTTCAACACCCGTCATCACTACAAACACACAAACCACAGAGAGTCAAACTCCGAGTGATGGCGGTGAGTCCCACCTCACCACGCTTCCCTGGTCTTCTCCAGCTCGTCTGCCTGAACCTGAGATGATCAGTCTCTCTTCAAACTGTTCATCAGGATCGTCCGTGTCCAGATGTTCATTGCTGTGTTCAGCGGTGAATGTGAGTCATGTGAGTCTCTCCTGGTACAGAGGACACCGTTTATTGTCCAGCATCAGTGCGTCTGATCTCAGCAGCAGTCTCTCGTTACCTCTGGAGGTGGGATATCAGGATAACAACACCTACAGCTGTGTGCTCAGCAGCTCATTCACTGACCAGACTCTACATCTGGACATCAGTCAGCTCTGTCACCCATGTGAAGGTACAGCAATGCCTGTGCTAGGGACAGTAATGCATTAAGAAAATCTCGTAAAAATACTTCACCTCCTTTTTGCTTTTGGTTAGTTTGTGAGCACACTATTGATTCAGCATCTTTATTTTCTTCTGTCAGGCTCTGCTGTCCACTGCTGTAGTTTTACTGAAGCTCTGATCCGATTGGTCCTCTCTGCTGTGGTGGGCTTGGCGAATGTTGTTATATTGGTCGATCACTTCAGATGCATGAAAACTGAACAGAAACTGAGGGAACAGACATTACCCTCAGTTCCTCAATGATATATCATATCATACATTATTCCATATGGTCACTAGGTAGGGCAGTTAATATAATTATTTTTATTTTTTGTCAAAATTGGGTTTTCATTCAGTTATTATTATATAACATCTTATCTATCATCTCTGAAAATATCTTGGTAAAATTCACTTGTTTAGTGCAGAAAAATAGCGATTTATTGTGGCAAGCAGAAAAGACCGTCTTTCTCTAGAGGTGCTTTCCCTTTCACAATACAAAAGCAGTTCACCTACCAAAATACACTGTAACGTATATAATAAAGGTGTATCAATGCACGTTTTCCACCAGTCCCGTGTCTGAACTACAGCATGCAAGTTTCGGGGTAACGTTAGCTAGTCTGCGGTGTAATGAAGCAGTATGGTGCTCCTGACAGAGCTCTCGTTGTTAAAGGGACCGCGAAAGTAAAAACAGGAGTCAATAAATGAGTAACCAGTGCCCGGCTGCCTAGGTTTTGCCGTTATAAAGTTCTGTTGTTTATTACAGAACCTACAGGTCTAGGTTTGATCTTTGGAGCGATTATAGCATTGATTGGTCTTTTCGTAAAAAATACTGTTCATTAGAGATGACAAAATATGTCGTCACCATTTCAGATGTATTAAAGTATTTGTAAAAATTTGATTATTATCAGCATTACTGTGTGCATAACTTGGCATCAATACGCAGAGTCATATACACATCAGGATTTATAAAACACGTACTTGGAGTAAAAATAGGCTAAGTGTATTTCAGGCTAACTCTAGACTTCGTGATCAATTTTTAAAAAATAAAAATACTGCCCTGTGTTAAGCATGAACAACAATTTCACCAATGTGATATAAACTTCGTTCAATAATGAGACGGCATCTGCTGTGCTGTAATCTGTGTTACTTGTAAAATAAGGCAAGCACAATTTGAGCTCTGTTTTCCTGGTTATACACTTTTTTTTTTTTTTTTGCAAGATCTGATGGCTGAAAGTCACTCTCTGCATATTTAATAGTGAGTCACTTTTGATGTTAACACTGTTACCAAAAATAGGATTGTTTTTGCTTAGAATTAAAGTATTAAGTATATAGTTATCATTATTCATTAAATATTCCATGTCCATGGAGCAACACAGTATATTTTTTGCTCATTAGTAATTGGACATCACATGAATATGCATATTTGATTTATAAGCAGATCATTTAATTAACAGTAAAACAGCAAAAGCTTGATTTAATGCTTATATCCGTGCAGACTAGTTCATTTTGAGAACAGCTTTATAAGGACTGCCAGAACTAAAAGATAGCATCTTGTCTAAAGATTAAATGTAATTTTACAAATCAGTTTTTTTTTTGTCATTAACTATCTCCAGTTAGTTTGTATGTTGCATTATATCACTGCATTTTATCACGGTTTCAGTTGCATTATTTGCTTCATTACATTGTATGATTAAAGCAAGTCTTTTCTTGTAGAAGTTAAATCCTAAAAACCATCATCAAATTTGAAAATGGATTTATGTATCGAATGGCTCTCATGTTACTTCATCTCTCAATACTTCTCTTTCTTATATGCATGTTCGTAGTTATTTTTTAATGCTGGTGATGTTTGCAAAACAATGTGCATTTGTCGTTTTAAATGTTTTCTGTACCAAGTCACATGAGCATTAAATCCATGCTAAAATATTCATGCTACATTTGTCTATACATTTTTTTTATATTATGTAATTGTCACGTTGACCAGTCACTCATTTTCTCCAGCAGAGGTCAGTGTCCCTCAACACAGCCTTCATCTACAGTATGTACAGTACATTAATGTGCAGTAAGCCATTTCTGGGAAACCCTGTTGGTACTTCAAATCACCAAAACAAACACGCCCCTACTCACCCATATCTTGATGTCTCCACCCCGACATCCAGCTATACACTAACACTTTCTCAATGGCCTTAATACTCACATTTTCTTTAGGACTAGGCATAACTTCTGGGGTATGGAAGTACTTTGTTTTATTTTATTTTCTGGTGCACACACTTTTCTTGGCCCATTTCTCTTCACTGTACTCCAAAATGTGTTTCTCCACACTGAAATTCTTCAGCAGAAATCTGTTGCAGAATATGTTCTTTGCTTCTTCCCTACAATGAGGCGTACATTTTGTGTGTGAATGTACCCGGATGATGGTGCAGCTTTTTCTGTAGGATTTTCTTTTACAATGCAGAACCAGTTTTCTGCATGACAGTTTGCATCACATGTTTTCAGTGTGTCCCGGTCATCTTTGACAGACTCTGTCAGTGTATCTTCTTAGGTCACCTAGCAGAATTCCTGACCAGAGAGGGAAAATTGGCATGTAGTCTGTCATCAGTATATCCAGTATCCCCCGGACAGTGCTTTTTATGTTTGTTTCACTTTCCTCCTCTCCAGGTCTTCAACGGACTTGACAGCCTCAAGAACATTGGCAAACTCTTTTGTGAATGGTGACCTGGCTAATATCGTATTTGCTAGGGATGCACCGATACCACTTTTTTCAGTACTCATCCGATACTTCTATTTTTTGTTAATTGCCGATACTGAGTACCGATACCGATATTTTTATTGCATTTGTCAATTTTTTTTTTTATATTGTGTACTGAAACCAAAAGTGAGTATAATGTTACAGTCAAACCGAAATTTATTCAGACACCTTCAACATTTCTCACATTATCACAGTTTATTCACTGTAGTTTAGAAAATGGTAATAAAATATGACAAGAACTCAGAGTTAAACTGTGTCAGAACAAATTCGGCTGGATAATGTTTAATAATTTTGATAGAAAGGTATGTTATTGATTACAATCAACCAAAATTCTTCAGACAGCTGTTAGTATGACAATATTTACACAGCTATCAATACTCTGTCGGGCCACCCTTAGCTTTAATGACAGCCTGTCGTCTCCTGGGCGTGCTGTCAACCAGGTTCATGCAAACCTCAACTTCAGTTTTTCACAGACTCGAATGAATCAATTTTGGTCCCAAATTTGTATCAATTCTACTGGTAGTTCACTGTATGAAGAATGTTTGGGTATAATTTGTCACAGTTTACTTTATTTTGCTATCCTCACTTACATATATTAACTATAGTGTCCTTCACCCACTAGTAAAAAAAATATAAAAAATTATATCTGATCTCTGAATAATTTTTGGTTTGACTGTATATCCTTATTTTCACACTTAATTATGCCCATTTAAATGTATTTTACAAGTTTTTGTTACTTTTACTGTTCTTTTTTTGTTTTGTTTTGTTTTGTTTTTTTGCTCTATGGCACATCATCTTTAATTTAATAGCATTAGAGCTGCTCCACTTCAGTGGCTTAGTATTGTAATCACGCATTTTGCTGTAATAATGCAGGGAACCACTCGTTATCTCCTAACTGTGATATTTTCAGAAATCGAATTTTTATACAGCATTTTTTTTTCGTCTGAAACATGCTGCGATTTATATTCCAAAGCCACTCATATAATGCAGAAACACTCAAGCAAGCAAAAGACCTGCAACGCGTGCACGTATTTGTACTGGTGCAGAATGAGAGGGACAGTACAGCTGTACAGGGCTATTCAATTAGCTTCATTTGAGGGCTGGGATGATAACCACATTACCGCATGACCACGGTAATTAGATGCCGACCGCGGTGTTGAGGTCATCACCGTCATCACCACACTCTTTTTTTTTTGAAAACATTTTTTTGCCAGTGAAAGTTACAGGAGTGCATATGGTGTATGATATTAAGTATAAACAATAATCATTTGCAGTGACGTACCGTGGGGTTTCAGTCAGGGCCTTCAGTAAGCAACATGTACACATCTTACACATCTCTGTTACAGCTAATGCAGCCATATGCATATAATGCATATATTATGCCGCACACAGGCTCTCAACAACAATAACTGCTGATCAACAATTTCAACAGTAGGCTAGATTAGGGTGGGTTAAATGCAGAGTAAATTTCCCTCCATGGATCAGTACAAGTAATCCGCCAATAAACAAGTAACTATGCACATTCACGTCACTCTAAAATGATGACGCGACCAAAGCAGCAAAACTGTGTACAGACGCTGGACATCCACACACCACACCACAGTATTATCAGCGCACCACGTACACCTCCATAACAATACTCATCAAATAATAAAGCACTCGCCTGTCATTTGTAAATAAAGTCCATGGGTCTGTCATTCCATGCCACTTTACTCGTGTTAAAAAGTAAACGCGGTCAACAAAATAACTTGTGCTCGGTGCTAGCTGTTAGCCGCTCATAGCACTCACAGTTGCAGTCTTTGAAATGGCGCACAAAACCTTTGCTGGCCTTTGTTAGCGAATTCAGTTTGGGTGTTGGTCTTCTTTTCTCAGTTATTCTCTTTTGTCTGCAAAAGGCGTTTTTAGTTGATCGGCAACAAGATCTGGTGTAGGCGCCGATGACTGCAGTTGTCATTTTCTTTTCATTGAATTTCACTTTCGTTCCTGAAGGGGTGGTCTAATGCTGGGGGTATCACTGGGCACGTAGCTGGACCCAGAGGGCGGGCTGTCACTGAACGTCAGAATTTGATTGGCTGATGATTCTGTCAGTAATACTCATAACAAATCAGATGTGACGTCTTTCAACAAAAGGGTAGTGCTGGCCTCGGACATTTTCTATGTAGGATATTCCAGTTCAGCCTCAACTAAACTAATCATAGGCGATTTTGTGGACATTACACAAATGAAAATGATACCTAAATAATCAATAAAAACATTTTTCACACAATTGTATTTTTTATAGGGCCAGCAGAGAAGGCCCTGCTGCCCCTGACGGCCCACCACTGATCATTTGTCAATTTACTGTCTTCCGTCCAATGTTCAAGGGGCTGCTGGAGAAAAAAATAAAAAAACCAGCTTCCCGCGCAAGGGAGAGGGACAGTCCATTAAACATATGGGGGATTTATTTTGTGTGTGTCTGATTATTAATTACCAGGCTAGGTTTCAGTACTTGTGATGTCTACAGATAATGTTCAATAAAATACACACAAACACAGGCATAAGAGACAAAAGCATAATGTAAACAGTTGGAGTTAGATTTTAATTGCAGGTGCTTAATACTTATTATGTGGTACAGGCTATTTACAGTTGACAACATTATTAAAAAAAATGGCCACGAATCTAGTGCCTAAGCCAAATATTGTGTCGCCTATTTGGGCACATTTTGGCTTTGAGCCCAATGACAAGGGGCAGCCAGTGAATTTAGACGAGGCAATTTGCCATATTTGTACAAGAAAAGTATCCGTCTCGCGAGGAAAAACCACTAATCTAAGATCCCATCTTAGAATCAACCATCCTCTGACGTTTGCCGGATTTGGGAGCAGCACACCTACCGTTAACGTTAAGCATACAACCTCAGGCCAGCGGCAGCTGGGAGTCTCCGAGGCCTTTGCGAGAGGAGCGAAATACCAAAGTGACAGCAATCAGTGGCAAGCACTTACTGACAACGTGACTCGCTATTTGGTTGAAGAAATAGTGCCATTCCGTACCGTTGAGAAGCAAGCGTTCAAAGAGATGCTACAGACTTTTGATAAACAATATGTACTTCCCAACTGAAAGTACTTTAATCAAACAGCGATCCCTGAGAAGTATCTCTGTCAGTAAAGGACGGCATAATACGGGAGTTGAAAGACGTTGATCATTTCTCAGTGACAACTGATATGTGGTCAAGCGTGAACATGATGCCATACATGAGCCTGACCATACACTATCTCGGCGCAAACTGGGAACTAAAATCGAAGTGCCTGTAGACCGTGTTCACACCAGATAGCCACACGAGTGACAACCTGGCGGAAGCCCTCAGGTCCTCCTTCCAAGAGTGGTCCCTGGACGAGAGGAAACTGGTCTGTATTACCACTGACAACGGGGCAAATATTGTGGCTGCGGTGCAAAAACTTGGTTGGAAATGGCTAAATTGTTTTGGCCATAATCTGCATTTAGCCGTCACCAATGCAATGAAGACAGAAAAGGACCGCACTGCCTGAGCCATGGGTGTGTGCAGAACATTGGTGACAACTTTCTCGCAGAGCTGGCAAAAGAAGAGAAAGCTGCAGACAGAACAAGCCAAGCTCAACATTCTCCAACATTTCTTAGTTCTGGTGAGTTGTGCTAAACTGCTATTCCTGTTTCTTTAGACATTGTTTCGGGTAACAGTCCGTGGCGTGGATATAAACGCACTCGTCCGAACAAAACGGTTACAAACAATGACAAAAACAGTTCCATAATTCCTATTAAACTCAAATGATATCGAAACAAACAAAGTTATAAAAAAATAAAATTTCATGTTATTATTGTTAATATGTTTATTATGTTAATAATTATAATTGTTCAAAGCGAATGCGGAACGAAAAAAAAATATAGCATTACATCATCCCACAATCAATGCTCTGAATTTCTGCTGCCCGTGATTTACATGATCAAGATTAGAGCCTTGCACGGGCCTCAAATTTAGGCCCTAGCTCGGCCCTAGCTCGAGACGGCCCTTGTCCGACAGTTCATCAGATTACCGGCCCGAGCCTGTCTTTGTTACCCTTCTCCCAAAACAGCTTATGTTTCAGCTAGTAAAATAGTTTTATATGTAATGGCAAAGTAAGAATTTTTTTGTTCATTATAGATAGGCTACGTTTTTGTTTTTTAAAAGAAACGACCAAGCGGCTAGCGACAGACAGTGAGCTGATCACAAACTATGTTTAATCAACTTAGCCTTCTCAAATCATCACGACTTGCCTAAAATAAAATATAAAACAGTTCAAGCATATGTTTAAACGTTAAACCTATAGCTATAAATGTGCGCTGTTAGACTCATATCCAATAGATTGCGCGGACAGTGGAAGATAAAGCACGCATTGCAGGACAAGGAGGCACCGGTGCGATACGGATCACTTGAATTTGTCTTGTTGTGCCGTCATGGTCTTAAACAGGAGCGCTTCCCAAAAATGAAAGCAACACAGCAACTGTTGGCAAAGGTCACATTCATTGATCCAAGATACAGGGACATCAATCCCGGAGATAACGTTAAAGATGTGCTCCTGGAGGAGATGCTGGCAATGCCTGATGAGCGGCGTGATGTCGGGGATGGAGAAGGTGCCTTGCGAACCTCGGCGGCTGGAGAAGGAGAAGGAGGAAGTACACCATCTCCTCCTCCAAAAAAAATGAATCTTGCAGACCTGCTTGGAAAGAGAAAAGCACAGTCTTCCAATCCGGTCCCAAAAAGAATCCGTGCAGACACTGAAGTCGCAAGGTATTTGCAGGAGGAAGCCCTCGATCTGCACTCTGATCCGCTTGCCTGGTGGCGGGAAAATCAGGCTCCATTCCCTCTTCTTTCGAAAGCTGCCAGAAAATATGACTACATGCGCTATGAGCACTCCCTCGGAGCGTGTATTTTTAACATTTTAGTAGGTTCTGAAAAAAAATATAAAATTGTAACTTTTAATTTAAGTGAACCTAAAAAAAAATTCACAAACTATAAATTGTATATGTATAAACTATATAGAATAATCTTTATTCAATACAGAAAAGTTAATCAGGAGGAATCGACTCCTCATTCAGAGCTTTTTTCAGTTCAACAAAGCTTATCTATGGGTGCCTCTCAGATGGAAGGCTGCATCCTACGAAGGCTGCACACATTTAAATTCACGAAAATAAACTGAAAGAAAACAAGTCGGTACTGCATCATCATAATTTGAGGATGCAGCCTTCCGTTTGAGAAGCACCATTCGCCTCATGCTCGATTAAAAGCTGTAATTACGAGAGTTGGGAGATAAAAGATTATTTTTTCATTTTTATATTTACATTTCGCCTCATGCTCGCTAAAAGTGATCAGAAGTCTGATTCGTTTCCACAAAGTTTCTTTCTGATATTTTTTATGAACCAGTTAAAATAAACAAATAAATAAATATTCAGGGGTTATTTTACGGTGGAGCTGTAAAATTGTGTTGTCCACAATTTTGAGCGCGCTGCACAACAGAATAGATCATGACGTGATTCAGGATCTTATTTCCATCTAAAATACTATTTTTATTTCTATCAGCCAATGATAATTCTAAAAGAAAACGTCACGAGCATAGATCAGTGGCCGAGAGAGCATCTGATTGACAGATAAACCACGAGCGCTATCAGTGTTATTGTTAATGTTCTGGTTATTTCGTTTCAATGTACAGTTTGTTAATTTTATCCAAAGCATACAGTCAAAGAAAACTTCATCATTCAGCTGAACTGTGCACATTTATTTTAGACACTTAATGTCTTGTTCAATTCATGCGATAAATGCATGTCCCTGCTGAGCAGTGAGCTATGACTAATTTCACGGGCAAAGCAGACAAAATTACAATTTAAGAATCAATCATAGCTATAGAAACGTATTGTCATTTTTTACTAATAAAGCTTCATATTATGAGAAGGATACTTTCTACGACCTTTATATCCTGCAGTCATGGCGAGACTAGGTTCCTTCGATTAAAAAAAAAAAAAACAAGAATCAAAAACAACAGAGGAATCGATTCTCAGAATCGACTCCCATTGATTCCAGAACCAGGAATCGGAATCGGACTCGATTCCAAAAATTTCGGAATCTTACAGCCCTACTCTCTGGTAGATTAATGTTGTTGCGTCTTTCTCATCCCTTTCTTTTGCGGCTGTGAAACAACGTACTGGGCCAGTGTTGCCATCACTTCTGGACAAGCTAATTAGTGCAAAACAATGTGCGACCTGTGCGTACTCTTCCCTCGGGCCGGATGAAGATAAATGGCAGCCGCCAATTGAATTCACACAGGCTGCTAGATTCACTTTCATGATGCATGTGCTAAGTGAACATCAGATCACACAACAGAAGTGCTTTCTCTCCCTCTCTCTCTCTCTCTCTCTCCCCCTCCCTACCGTTAAGTAACTTCTGCATTGTTTTACTTGTTTTTGACGTATCTAACCGAACTACAAACTATCCAGTGATGTCTGTGAGAAAGGGATATTTACTCAACGATCTCGCGCATCTGCTCCGCTGCGCGCTCAATCCACTCAGCGTGCTTTGCTTATCAGTTCGCGCACATCAGCTATACAGACGTTAATACTGAATGTTTAATATTATATTCATTGCATACATATACTTCCTAGACATTCTTAATCTCTAATAACTCCATTCTGCTGTCTGTTGTTCTGTTGTTGGTGTTTCTTTGTCTGAATATGGCACTTATCACATGCTGTGTGGTATCAGGCATTTTAACGAGTACAAGTACAGAAGCTCAGTATCGGTGCATCCCTAGTATTTGCCTCTGGAGGGATGTAGTCATCCACAGTGTCCTTCTCATCCGTTGTTTCTTCTGGAATGTTTACTCCATGTATGTGGTCGTGAAGTTCGTGGAGACTCTGATTGACACATTCTGTTTTTGACATTGCGTAAAAGACATGGCACAAGTGTAGCAGGTGTGTATTTAAAAAAGTATTATTTTGTGATTCTACTCGTCATGACCATATTTGGGTTTTCCTGCTTGGGGAGTTGGCGCACTTTGCTTCTTCCCAGTCTGCATGAGATGTCACAGCGGTATGTCACACAGGTGATTCAGTAAGGGCCATATTGAATTCATATGATATATCTGTATGATTGTGATCTAAAGACGCTATTTGCTGTACACGTAGATGCTTCGTTGATTATTTTTCGTTACTTAAGATTTTTTTTTTTTTAATGTCTGTAATTTTCTCCTTTTCACAGCGTCGCTGCACGAGTCCTCACATATATTTGTTTGTGGTATCCAGAATAAATGAGGACATGAAAGCAAGAATTCGGGCAGTTTGTCCTTGATTTCAACACAATGCAGAAAACACAGCACTACACACGCTCTTGAAAATGTCTAATGCTCTTTTCAGGCTTGTGGAGTTTATTAAGTGAGTGGCAAACTCCTTCAAGCCTTTGTCTGCAGTTTTTCGGCCAATAGCTCCATGGACAGCTTTGATGATATGTGCAGAACAAAGGTGAATCTTAGTTGGTCACCTGAAGTCTTGTTGTGGTCTCATTTCCTTTAACCAAGTTGTAGCTTTCTGTTAAGTAAAAATGTATATCTTGTTTTTTGAAAGACAACAGGACACTCTGGATGAGTGCCCAGCTATAGTCGGTCTCAACCTGGTTTACATTGTGGACAGTGAGTTTTTGCATCCTTGTTATGGTCTGATTCAACCAAAACAAAATGTGTGATCACTTGTTACCATCTCAGACACTGGAGGGGAGGCTTGTCTTTACCCTGTCCTGGTAAACAGATGCTGTAGTACAGGACCCTCTTTGGCTGATTTGGAATGTGACTCACAACCCCTCCAGTAGCATCCAAATGCAGCGTTACAGGACTTCGCTTTCTGAGATGTTGAATGAGAATTGCAAGTCCTGTCTCAAACGGACCCACCTGAAGATGTTGTACATATCCTGGGCAAAAACGCTAAGACAGATCATGATTTTCTGAGTTAACATCAGTTCCAGCATCACATCATCATGTAGTCTGCGGCTTTTATTAATTTCACAAGAAATTACTTTCAGTACGTTTTTAGTAAAACTTCTTGTGATGTTTCCAGCCATCAACTCAAGAGCTGGTGTTTTTCTGAGGTTCTTGTAGTACAGATTACTTATTCCTTGTATCACTTCTTTGGCAACCTTGAAAAAACCAAAGTGGAAGAAACATGAAAAAATAATCACAGGTATTAAAATATTTACATATAAATACGTAGATTGTGTGGGCAGAACTGTATATCTTTTGTGCTATACTACTAAACAATGCAATGCTACTGTGTGTTAACAACATGCTATATTATGTATATTTAAAAAAAAAAATTAAATCAACACAATAAACAACACTTTAAAAAATCATACAAATAAAGGCAACTGAAAAGGCCCACTACTTACTAACCAACAATTTGTCTGAGTCTATTTATTTCTTTGTTGGAAAAGTTGCATCTGTATCTCTGTAATATGGTGGATTTAAATTTTTTCTTCTTTTTCAATGAACTTCTTGAAGGTTGTTTTGATGCCTTCAAGAGCCCAGTCCTCCTCCCAGACGCCCCTGGAAAATCCTTTGTGCACCGTCGCCTCGTTCAGCACCAAGTTTCTCCCATCTAACAGAAATATCAGGAGGTTTTTTTAAATTTCACGTGGCATGATTTCTATTGAAAGAATGTTTTCCTGCCAAAGAATTAAGAGACTTAAATTGCTCTCACCTTTGATTTTCAGCTGCTCCATCATGTAACTGAAGAGGGCCTGCTGCCTTTCATTCAGCTTCTCGTGGGCATCTGATCTTTCAGACCAAAATGGCTCCAGGATCTTGTCCAGGTCTTCAGATCGGCTCTTCTTCCGTTCTGGAGTCCAATCTGGCGAAGAAGCTGGTCTCTTCTTCTGGACTTCAGAGTGTGTAGGTGCACTGCTGCTTCCTTAACTCCTCAATCCGTTGGTCTTGGTCTGCTATGCGTGACTTTAAGACACTGAGCTCAGCCTTAACTGCAGCCATGTCACTGATCATCCTGTTGTTCAATAATTCATGGAGGTTTTTGTTTCTTTCTTTTAACTTGGAAAATTGCTCAGTTGCAAATTTTTCTAAAGAATTAAGTCGACCAACCATCGATGAAGTCCAGTTCATCTTCAGAGCAGCTCATCTTTTTCTTGTCCTGATAAGAAAGCACAGAAGTATCTTGTGGAATCTGTTTGTGAGTGTAGATAATTGACCACATTTTGTGGACAAATGTGCATTTCACATCAAAGTGAGCTTCACCTGAATGACCTTCTGGAGGGAATATCAAAAATGGTATAAAATTCAAGTTAAAGTGCATAAAGTGTTTGCTTTGAGGGTTAGTGCGTGATTATGGTTAGGTTAACGTGATTGATATTTTACTTTTTTACCCTGATTCTCGACCGGTCTGCGGTGACCAAATGGGGCAGATGAGGCGTTGGAATCAACAACTACAATCTGAGTGACAGCCGGGCTCCACTCCTCTTACGTGCGCTTCTGGAGATCATCGATTACTTCAGTCTGTTGCACGCTGTTGCACGCTGCTTAGAGGTTTGTGATTGTAGCTCCGTGTAGCTTCGCTTTTTATTGAATCTTTACCTTACTTTCACTCCTTTTTTTTCTAAAGTGATAACATATAATTTAATTCCCACCATATTTCAGGTGCTATCCTTCAAACTAATCTAACTGATTTGATCGTTCGCTTTTAAAACCACGAGTGCAGCTTGTTAGCCCGTTAGCTTGTCACTCGCGGTTCCATTTGCATTTCGCGCCTATTATTTATTTATTTTTAATTTTTCCTCGCTCCGTTTTTCACAAGCTCATCAAACAACAGCGGTAAGTGGTAAGTTAAGTTGGTGTCATTCATCAATCACGGTGAGTAATGGCTTCTTCTCCTGCTATTGTTGTTTGCACTGTCTGCCACATGTACAGTTTATCTGTCTCTGTCAGCAGCGAGGGATTCACATGTGATAAATGCAGGGAAATAGTTAGGCTGACAGAGAAGGTTTTAGAACTAGAGACACGCATCCAAACTTTAATTGAGGATAGTAAGAATGTGAGGGCTGTAGATACTGCTTTGGATGTGACTAGCTCAGGGAGTCCTGTACATTGTTCGGTTTCGGTTGAGCCCATGCAGCAGGGCAGCTGGGTGACATTGAGGCGGCATAGTCGCGGGTCAAAACACCACTCTTCCGTTCCGATCAGAACATCAAACAGGTTCTCCCCACTCGGTGACGCACCCACTGAGAAACCTGATGAAAGTGCTCTAGTTATTGCCGATTCTATTGTACGGAACGTGAAAATAGAGACACCAGCCGCCATAGTCCATTGTTTACCAGGAGCCAGAGCGCCTGACATCTTGGCAAATTTAAAAGTGCTGGCTAATGCTAAACGTAAATTCAGTAAGATTGTTATTCACGTCGGCGCTAATGATGTTCGACTTCGCCAGTCGGAGATCACTAAAAATAATGTTAAAGAGGTGTGTGAACTTGCAAGTACGATGTCAGACACTGTAATATGCTCTGGTCCGCTCCCTGCTTACCGGGGTGATGAGATTCATAGCAGACTGTCGTCACTTAATGGCTGGATGTCTAAGTGGTGCCCGCAAAATAACATAGGCTTTATAGACAATTGGATGAGTTTTTGGGGCAGACCTGACCTGTTGAAAAGAGATGGTGTTCATCCCTCCTGGGGTGGTGCCGCTCTTCTCTCTAGAAATATGGCACATAGTCTTAGAGTTTGTACTTGACTAACTGGAGCCCAGGTCAGGAAGCAGACAGACTGGCTAAACCGATCGTCTGCTAGCCGCCTCACGTCACAGAAATCAGTTAACTCTCAGCACATAGAAACTTTTTCACCTAGATATCACTCTATAGAGACTGTGTCTGTTCCCCGAACTAGAAAATACAGAAAACATCCAAACCAATGCAATAGTAACAATTTAATTGATGTTCAACAAATAAAAAAACAATATAATACAGATAAAGACTTGATAAAGCTTGGCTTATTGAATATTAGATCCCTTTCTTCAAAAGCACTTTTTGTAAATGATATGTTCACTGACCATAAACTAGATGTGCTTTGTCTGACAGAAACCTGGCTAAAACAAGATGATTACATTACTTTAAACGAGTCTACACCCCAAGATTACTGTTACAAACATGAAAAGGTAAAGGGGGAGGTGTTGCTACAATTTATAGAAATATTTTCAGTATCTCTCAAAGGTCGGGCTTCAAGTATAATTCGTTTGAAGTAATGGTGCTCCATATAACGTTATCCAAAGAAACAAGCGTTAATGATAAATCCTCTGTGATGTTTGTACTGGCTACTGTATACAGGCCACCAGGGCACCAAACAGACTTTATTAAAGAATTTTCTGATTTTCTGTCGGAGTTAGTGCTGACTGCAGATAAAGTCCTAATTGTTGGTGATTTTAATATCCATGTTGATAATGAAAAAGATTCGTTGGGATCAGCATTTATAGACATTTTATACTCTATTGGTGTTAAACAACATGTGTCAGGACCTACTCATTGTCGAAATCATACTCTAGATTTAATACTGTCACATGGAATTGATGTTAGTGGGGTTGAAATTTTGCAGCAGAGCGATGATATCTCAGATCATTATCTAGTCTCCTGTATATTCCATATAGCTATAGCTATAAAGCCAACTTCTTGTTACAAATATGGTAGAACCATTACCTCCACCACAAAAGACTGCTTTATAAATAATCTTCCTGACTTATCTCAGTTCCTCAGTTTATCCAATAGCTCAGAACAACTTGATGATGTAACAGGAACTATGAACTCTCTCTTTTCTAGCACTTTAGATGCGGTTGCTCCTTTACGCTTAAGGAAGATTAAGGATAAGAGTCCAACACCGTGGTATAATGAGCACACTCGCGCCCTAAAGAGAGCAGCCCGGAAAATGGAGCGCAGCTGGAGGAAAACTAAATTAGAGGTATTTCGTTTAGCTTGGCGGGAAAGTACCCTATCCTACAGAAAAGCATTAAAAACTGCTAGATCTGATTACTTTTCGTCTCTTCTAGAAGTAAACAAACATAACCCTCGGTATTTATTCAATACAGTGACTAAATTAACGAAAAATAAAGCATCAACAGGTGTTGGCATTTCCCAAGAGCATAGCAGTAATGACTTTATGAACTATTTTACTTCCAAGATCGATACTATCAGAGATAAAATTGTATCCTTGCAGCCGTCAGCTACAGTATCGCATCAGATAGCACACTATAGATCCCCTGAGGAACAATTCCGTTCATTCTCTACTGTGGGAGAGGAAGAATTGTATAAACTTGTTAAATCATCTAAACCAACAACATGTATGTTAGACCCGATTCCATCGAAACTACTAAAAGAGCTGCTTCCAGAAGTCATAGATCCTCTTTTGGCTATTATTAATTCATCATTGTCATTAGGATATGTCCCCAAAACCTTCAAATTGGCTGTTATTAAGCCTCTCATTAAAAAACCACAACTTGACCCCAAAGACCTAGTTAATTATAGACCGATCTCAAATCTCTCTTTTCTGTCAAAGATACTAGAAAAGGTAGTATCCTCACAATTATATTCCTTCCTAGAGAAAAATGATATCTGTGAGGAATTCCAGTCAGGATTTAGATCGTATCATAGTACTGAGACTGCTCTCATTAGAGTTACAAATGACCTGCTTCTATCATCTGATCGTGGTTGTATCTCTTTATTAGTTCTACTGGATCTTAGCGCTGCGTTCGACACTATCGACCACAACATTCTTCTGAATAGACTACAAAACTTTGTTGGCATTAGTGGAAGCGCCTTAGCATGGTTCAAATCATACTTATCTGACCGCCATCAGTTCGTAGCAGTGAATGAAGAGGTATCATATCGATCACAAGTACAGTATGGAGTACCTCAAGGCTCAGTACTAGGGCCGTTACTTTTCACGCTTTACATGTTACCCTTGGGAGATATTATCAGGAGACATGGTGTTAGCTTTCACTGTTATGCTGATGATACTCAGCTCTATATTTCTTCGTGGCCCGGTGAAACATACCAAATTGAGAAACTAACGGAATGCATAGTCGATATAAAAAACTGTATGACGAGTAATTTTTTACTGCTAAATTCTGAAAAAACAGAGGTGTTAGTTATCGGACCTAAAAACCCCACATGTAACAACCTAGAACATTATCTAACACTTGATGGCTGCTCTGTAAATTCTCCTTCATCAGTCAGGAACCTAGGTGTGCTGTTCGATAGCAATCTTTCATTTGAAAGCCATGTTTCTAGCATCTGTAAAACTGCGTTTTTTCATCTCAAAAACATATCTAAATTACGACCTATGCTCTCAACGTCAAATGCAGAAATGTTAGTTCATGCGTTTATGACCTCAAGGCTAGACTACTGTAATGTTTTATTGGGTGGTTGTTCTGCACGCTTGATCAACAAACTACAGTTAGTCCAAAATGCAGCAGCTAGAGTCCTTACTAGAAACAGGAAATATGATCATATTAGCCCGGTCCTGTCAACACTGCACTGGCTCCCTATCAAACATCGGATAGATTTTAAAATCTTGTTAATTACTTATAAAGCCCTGAATGGTTTAGCTCCTCAGTACTTGAGCGAGCTCTTATCGCATTATAGTCCTCCACGTCCGCTGCGTTCTCAAAACTCTGGCCGTCTGATAATACCTAGAATATCAAAATCGACTGCGGGTGGCAGATCCTTTTCCTATTTAGCACCCAAACTCTGGAACAATCTACCTAACACTGTTCGGGAGGCAGACACACTCTGTCAGTTTAAATCTAGATTAAAGACCCATCTCTTTACTCTGGCGTACACGTAACACACTAATACGCTTCTATTATTCAAATCCGTTAAAGGATTGTTAGGCTGCATTAATTAGATCAACCGGAACCGGGAACACTTCCCACAACACACGGTGTACTCGTTACATCGTAAGTAGAATGGCATCTACGCTAATATTTGTCTGTTTCTTTCCTATGATCAGATGGTGGATCAGCACCAAGAGATGATGTCTGCAGCCCTGATCATCAGCGGAGACCAGGACACCCAGATGACCCCCGGAGACCTCGATTAAAATACATTAAAACATAAAAAATATAACTAAAAATATAATAAAATACCTAACTACATAATACTACTATCGTTAGAACCTGAAACTTTTGAACTGTGGGTGTCGTCTGGTCAGAGGAGAACTGGCCCCCCAACTGAGTCTGGTTTCTCCCAAGGTTTTTTTCTCCATTCTGTCACAGAGGGAGTTTTGGTTCCTTGCCGCTGTCGCCTCTGGCTTGCTCAGTTGGGGACACTTAATTTCTAGCGATTATCGCCGATTTGATTGCTCATATACTATTTAAACTAAACTGAACTAGACAATGACATCTCTGAATTCAATAATGAAATGCCTTTGACTGAAAATTGAATGTTTAATCTTATTATATATTACTGACACTCTGTCCTCCAATTTGATACTGTTAAGTGCTTTGACACAATCTGTATTGGTAAAAGCGCTATATAAATAAAGGTGACTTGACTTGACTTGGAGATGCCCCAGCAGAAGACGACAGGTTGCCTTGTTCACAACGGCACTAATACAGTGCAATCAGAAATTATTCACAGTGTTTCACTTTTCCCACATTTTATGTTACAGCCTTTTCCAAAATGGATTAAATTCATTATTTTTCTCAAAATTCTACAAACAATACCCCATAATGACAACGTGAAAGAAGTTTGTTTGAAATCTTTGCAAAATTATTAAAAATAAAAAACGAAAAGAATCACATGTACATAAGTATTCATAGCCTTTGTTGAAGCACCTTTGGCACCAATTACAGCCTCAAATCTTTTTGGGTATGAAGCGACAAGCTTTGCTCATCATCATTTGGCCATTATCTGTCATTCTGCTCCTTGACTCTTCACCTCTCAAACTCTGAAGGGCTGGATGGGGCAGACGCACACTTTCAGGTTTCTCCAGAAATATTTGATTGGGTTCAATCCCAGGCTGTGGCCGGGCCACTCAAGGACATTCACAGAGTTGTCTATAAGCCACTCTTGCTGTGTGCTTAAGGTCATTGTACTGTTGGAAGGTGAACCTTCTGCCCAGTCTGAGGTTCTGAATGCTCTGGATTGGGTTCTCATTAAGGCTATCTCAATATTTTGGTGAACTGAGCTTTTCTTCTACTTGGAGTCCCTTAGTCCCTGCCGCTGAAAAACAGCCCCGCAGCATGAGACTGCTACCACCACAATTTACTTTTGGGGATGGTACTCTGCAGGTGATGAGCAGAGCTGGTTTCTTTCAAACATGATGCTTGGAATCGAGGTTCATCATGCCAGAGAATCTTGTTTCTCACAGTCTGAGGGTCCTTTAGGTGCTTTTTTTTGCAAATTCCAAGTGTGTTTTCATATGTCTTCACTGAGGAGAGGACTGAGTTTGGCCACACTGCCATAAAGCACAGATCGGTGGAGTGTTGCAGTGATATTTGTCCTTCTGTAGGTTTCTCCTGTTTCCACATATGATCATGGAGCTCACCTAGAATGACCATCATGTTCTTGGTCACCAGTCCAGAGTCTAGACAAGGCCCTTCTCCATCAATTGCTCTGTTTGGCCAGGAGGCCAGCTCTAGGAATAAATCCTGGTTGTTTCAAACTTTTTCCATTCAAGGGTTAACATGTTTTCTTAACTCTTCCCCAGATCTGTGCCTCGATACAATCCTGTCTCTGAGGTCTGCAGACAATTCCTTGGACTTCATGGCTTGATTTGTGCTCTGACATGCACTGTTAACTGTGGGACCTTATATAGACAGGTGTGTGCCGTTCCAAATCATATCCAATCAACTGAATTTACCACGGGTGGACTCCAATCAAGTTGTAGAAACAGCTCAAGGATGATCAGTGGAAACAGGATGCAATTGAGCTCAGTTTTGAGTGTCATGACAAAGTTTGCAAAGATTTCAAACAAACTTATTTCATGTTGTCTGTTGTTTGTAGAATTTTTAGGAAAATAATTAGCTGAATTCATTTTGGAGTAAGGCTGTAACATAAAATGTGGAAAAAGTGAAAAAGCACTGTGTGGTTTGTTGATAAGAATGGCAACATCTCTGCTGTTTGAACTCAAGAGGGTCAAATACATTATAAATTCCTCTCCCTGTTCAGTTGCTCTTTGAATTTCCCATCCTTCAATGTTTCTATGTCATATTCCCCTCCAAAGGCCTCAGGGATTTTATGCCAGTCTTAGCACTTTATATAATACAATTCAGTCAAAGGAGCTTTGCAGTAATAGACAGACAGAAAAACAGAAGAATCAAGTAGTAACAGTTTGAAGGTCCATCAGTGTGAATAAAGTTCAATACGTCAGGCAGTTCCACACGACGACAGCACTGTTTTTCAGTTTAGTTCAGTTCAATACAAATGGCAGTGTTGAAGGATGTGATTCAACTGTAGGCCAGCTGTGGTCCTTGTGTGCGTAAGTCTGTGTGGACTGATCCTGAGAAATAGTGATGAGGAACGAGCTCTCTCTGCAGGATGAAGACAGGGTGAATGCTGTTGATGCAATGAAAGACAATCCCAGATTAGACTCAGACTGACTGTGTAGTTCAGAACTGAATGCAGCATATCAAATGATTGCTTGAACTTAACTTGGCCTCAGAAGTAAGCCGTCTCTCTGCAGGACGATCAGGATGAAGGGACTGGTGTTTCTCACACAGCAGATGTGCAGCGATCCTTCTCACTGCAAGAGATAAATTAGTGTAAGGACATATACATGAAAAGAGACATGAGTAAGAGATGAATAGAGTGCACTTATCAAATACCTTGTTTGAGGATGTTCAAGTGTCTAGTGCACATAAGGCCCTTTCGCACCGCAGGAACCTTTTCATAGTACCCGAACTAATTGTGGAACTACCCGCTTTTTGGCGTGTTTGTACCGCGGGAACTAGGAACTGTTTTAGTTCCCGGAACTCGTTTGGAGGAACTAAATTAGCTCCTACTTCAGAGTAGGGTCTAAAACAGTTCCATAGGAACTATCGTGACGTACGTGTACGCTGATTGGCTAAACGCGTATCAAAATGCCCTCACCCGCCATGATTTAAAACGCCATGTAAACACATACTGTGTAAACATGGCATCAACTTATATTTCTCAAGAATGGAGAACAGCGATAGATCGACGGACGCTGCAGGCACTTTTGAACATTTTGAACTCCTTTCCGATCTTTCAATCGCTTGACGTAAGTTACGTCAACATTCCATGTCCATTATTGTGAACCCCGCAAGACACAAACACAGCTCCGATCACAGCGTCTTCCATCCTCCTGTTGTTAACTTTGTTCTTCTTTGTTTACGTTGTTGAACGCCGCGCACAAATGACGTCGCTGTTGACCGGCTTACGTCACTTCTTAGTACCCACTGTCGGTGCGAATGCAACCCTTTAAATGGTGCTGGGAAATAGTTCGCGCAAAATCGTCCCAGTACTTTAGTACTGTACTTTTAGTTCTGGAACTAAAGCGGTGCGAAAGGGGCTATAGAGAGAGAAGTGAGTGTGGCTACAGGTAGATGGTTTATAAAAGCCCATTCATCTACCCTAGTGTAGCCTACTACTTTTAACAATGAAAAAAAATGTAACTTGGTGCACTTGATGAAGGAAGCCTGGGTTAGCCACACAATAGACCTTTGGACCTGGCCAATCCAGGCCCTGGCCCTCTCCTCGGAAAGACTTTCTCTTTAGATCGTGGTCAAATTCCAGCTGTGTTTCCACACTGATGTCCTGCAGTGCCTTGAAGTATGGGTGGCATTTGCAGGGGAAAGTCTGAGCACAGATCTCTCTGCTCAGCTTTAAAGAAGAACAGGTACCCGGCCTCTTCATGTATGTCCTGCATCATGGCTCTACCTTCTGCAGCTGTGATAACCTTCCCATGGCAAACGCAGACTGTCGCTTTTAAAAAACCAGTGGGTTACAACCACTCCTGTGATCAAGAGGACATTACATTTTGAGTAAGATCTGAGCATTACATGTAGGAAAACTTTTCAGTCATTGATTGTAGCTTTTGTTGCAGCTAATAGTTGCTAAAATGTATATTTAAATGATTTTCTGCTTTTACAAAAAAAAAAAAAAAAAGAGACACTAACAAAAGATTTACTAACCTAGACCTTGCTGGGGACCAAAGTCCTTAATGGCAAGGCCTTTCTAGGTCTGCTGAGAGACACTCCTGATGATTTCATCAGTCTCAATGGTGACCCTGGGAGCTGCTGGTTTCCACAAGTGTTCAATCTCTTCAGGCTTTGGATAGTTGGCCTTCCACCCCTCCTTCGCAATCAGCCTCGCCACCATTGCGACTGAAGGCTTGCGATGTGTGAAGTGTACTGAAAAAGAGATTGAAATAAAAGACATGAAATAAATCGGGGTGTTGATTGACTCCATCTACATTTTGATTATCATTCTGAATCCAATTCATAGTCTTTTTTCAGCTTTTTGTTCAAAATGTTGTTTATTTCATTTATGAAACTTACCCACATTCAAGTGTTTAAAAAAAGAATGCATGAAGCTAGAATAAAATGTTTCTGTTTGCAAGCAGATACTCTGTTCTTTCTTTTGATTTATGTTCAGATATTCATATAACAAAATATATACAAATTAATACCTAATAGGGACATAGTAGTGTGCTTAAAGTATGACGTAAAGTTCACTTAAAAAAATGTACGAGTATACTTTCAGTATAAAACTACTAAACTAGTAGTTTACTGAGACTATACTTCAAAGTGTACTAAAATGCTACAAGTATTTAATTAGTAAACTATCAGTACTCCTATAAGTTCACTTTTAGTATATTTGTAGTACAAGTTAAAAACGATATAACCTAGTTGTGTACTCAGTCTATTACTGTTATACTTAACATGTACTAGAAAGTGG
Organism: Acrossocheilus fasciatus; assembly: GCA_036784905.1. NCBI lineage: Eukaryota > Metazoa > Chordata > Actinopteri > Cypriniformes > Cyprinidae > Acrossocheilus > Acrossocheilus fasciatus. The sequence goes on from CM071940.1 coordinate 50,179,696, forward strand.
GCTAATTTAGTCCCAAGGATTATAAAAATATAATACTGGATATGTACTGGATTGTAAATGCATAGACCGGGTGCGATCGAAGAAATCAAAAGAAAATTGGTGCCGCATGGTTACCGGTCGCAACATATTTCCAGACGAGACAAGTTTGCCTGCTGCAGGTACTTTAAGATTTTAAACTTCTTTCTTACGTGGAGTCACATCGAACTTTCGAATTCTCTAACTCCTGTTTTCCCACAGCGTTGTTTATGCAGCAGCTGGCTGGTCGCCCCTAACGCGGGCTGATTCACGCCGCCGATGCTACTTGCCCTTTATTTATTTATTTTTCCTCTTTTGGGATTGAGTGTTTTTTTAATTTAAAACTGTACAAAGAGCAATACTGTTATTTACTCATTTCCATTTATTGTTTTTCTTTTCTTCTTCCTCTTTTTCCCCAAAGTGTTTAAATGCTGGGAAATTAAATATTGTAATTGTGTTGTATTTTGTTAAATAACATTCTTTTGATTTGAGGAAAGCAAGCTCTATTTTGTAAGTGTGTTATTTAAATCCAAAGTTTTTGTTTGTGCTATTGTGTATCGGGGGTTTTGTTTGTGCTCATTCGTGAGTCTATCTGGGACCTAAAAACTAAAATATATAAATATTTTGACTTGACAAATTGTCTTGTCTGGCGCCCCCCCCAAAAAAGAAAAAAATAAATTTTAAAGGTATTTAAATTTTACCAACACAAAATAAGAATTTGGGGGCCTGCCACTGTTCCAACCTTTTAATACCCTATCAAAACACAAGAAACACGATCTTCTAGTCAGATGTCTAGTCTAGTCTTCATGTTCCTAAAACAAGGTTAAGATCAAAGGGTGATGGGGCCTTTTTGGTGGCTGCTCCACGCTTACGGAACCCTCTTCCTATGCACATCAAATCTGCTCCTTCTGTGGATGCTTTTAAGTCGAGTTTGAAGTCTCATATTTTCAGTGTGACCTTTAAGACTGGCTAGAGTTGTTTAGGTTTATATTGATTTTTGCGACTTTGTTTTTATTCTTGTTATATTAATGTTTACTGGAAAGCACTTTGGTCAATGGTAGTTGTTTTAAATATGCTAAAGAAATTAAGTTTGTATTGTATTGTAAAGTTTGTATTGTATATACCTGACTTCAATATACGGGCACGGATAGCTACGGTGTTTTCATTAAGAAAGTACATCCAGACAAGTAAAGGAGAGGGAAGAAGGTAAGGCACTTGCTTTCTATCTGATCTGTTACTTTTATGTGTCTCTAAATTAGAATAATTGACAAATATCAGTTAATAATTGATTCTCTGGAATGTGTACACTTGTTGACTTGAATGAGCATGTGAAGTGTAAAAACTATGGCACGAATTAATATGTCTACATGACTATTTAATTTCGGCATGCATGAAATTAACTATAGTTTTGTTTCTGGACAGGTTGCAGATATGTGAATTCAGATGAAAGCATTATTGCTGGGTGCTACAATGGCAGCCGTAGCTTTTACAACCATCATCACTTTGATTCTATCTCTTGCTAATCATCAGACTTTGGATCAGCCATACTCAACACATCTGCAAAGATGTTCAAGTGTCAGTTACAATGTGCTTTTGTATAAATTCTACAACCCGAATTCTGGAAAGGTTTTTTAAATTTGAATAAAATGAAAACTAAAAGACTTTCAAATCACATGAGCCAATATTTTATTCACAATAGAACATAGAGAACAACAAATGTTTAAACGGATAAATTTTTACACTTTTATCCACTAAATGAGCTCATTTCAAATTTGATGCCTGCTACAGGTTTCAAAAAAGTTGGCACGGGGGCAGCAAAGAGCTGAAAAAGCAAGATATTTTGAAAAAATTCAGCTGGGAGAACATCTAGCAACTAATTAAGTTAATTGACATTAGGTCTGTAACATTATTAGCTATAAAAGGGATGTCTTAGAGAGGCAGAGTCTCTCAGAAGTAAAGATGGGCAGATGCTCTCCAATCCGTGAAAGAGTACGTTTAAAAATCAACGTTCCTCAACATCAAATTGCAAAGGCTTTGCAAATCTCATCATCTACAGTGCATAACATCATCAAAAGATTCAGAGAAACTGGAGAAATCTCAATAAAGCAATAAAGAGACATGAAAGTAGAGGAGAAAGAAGGGGAACCGGATCAGATTCCTAACATTTCAACCTGCATTTATGAATATACAGCTCTTATGTTTGAACACATGCACTACTGTCACATTAGTGATAACATTTTGACTTCACACCCTCCCTCACTGATCGTCTTCACTACATCTGATGTTCTTATATAATGGTGCTTTGTTTTCAGAGAAAAAAAATACTGAATTTGATTAATGTCCTTTATCTACCTGTACTTCCAGAGGTACTGGCAACCAATAAGTCATAGATGGGCTGCAAATATGGACGTTGTTATAATCTTGGGAATTTTGAGACCAACAATTTGATAGAAAGGCAATTTCTGTCAGCAAATAATAAATGTATTTTCCATAAAAGAAAATGAAATTGTGTGCAGGTGATACACTACAGTAAAAGGCTACACATGCTAAATCAATACACATAAACATGGAACATATTGCATAGAAATTACTTTGATGTTAACAAATAAAACCATATAATGCAAAAGGACACCACACTGACAGCCTCTATAACCATTCTGTCATTAGCTGGGTTTCCATCACCCTGTTTGAATGCGCAATTTGAAGTATCGCATGAGAAACAAGTGATTCAAACGCCAAATTTCAAATAAAAATCCCTTAATTTGCAAAACGTTTTTACGCTCACTTGAGCTGGTTTTTGATTTGTGCGAAAAAGGGTTAATGTGAATAATGGGAGATGGAAACGCATTTTGCGAATAAATTCCTCCAAGCGCATCAAAAAAGTCATGTGACTTTGCGCTATGAGACGGGATAACTTGACTAGCAGCAGACTGATCTCGTTCCACAGCATCTGAAATGTTGTTATGCTTGAGCAAAATCTGTCATTAAAGTATTTCTGTATAATTGTCTCACACGACTGTGTTCCCAAACAGCAGCATCCACCTCCGAAAGCAATGACAGCATTTATTGTGTTTCGTTTGCTCGCTCTGAGGCGCAAGTAATTTTTCATTTTTCTCATTCGCAAATGTTTTATGCGATATTCCAATTTTGCGCACAAGTTAAATTGCAACTTTGGATGGAAACCCAGCTATTGTCTCTTTTTCCCACATAATTATACATTTGTTTTAATACTATCATTCTTTTTTTTCTTTTATTCAGATTTTTCCATCGACTAAAATAGCAATTCTTTTCTGGGATAAGAAATCGACGATTGGATGACTTACTTGATATCCTCCTTTGCAAGACAGAGACTTACTTTCAGGTGATAAAACACTTGCAGGTAGCTGGAAGAATGCCAAACTCTGTTGCCATGAAGTTGGAGGAAACATTTAACAAAGTAACAGGAATGATGGGAAAAGGTTGGTCTAACAACATTGCAAGAGAATCATCAGAAATATACTGTATTCAAGATTCAAACCTTTTCTTGTACCTGCTGCTGCACATTCTGATAACATAATATTTGTCCCTGTCTTATTTTAGCACAACAGCTGTTTGGCGTGACCATTAATGAAAAAAGGTGCTGTTCTGTCGATCAAACTGACACTGCTGATTTGGATTTCATGCAACAAGACAGAAGTTCAGACTTCCAGAAACTAGAAGAGGTTCTTGAAATAGTCAAAAGATGGCAGACTGTTCCAGAGAACGAGAATGATTTCTGAAGGATCATGTGACGCTGAAGACTGGAGTAATGATGCTGAAAATTCAACTTTGATCACAGCAATCAATTACATTTGAAAGAATATTGAAATAGAAAACTGGTGTTTCAAATTGCAAAAATATTTCACAATATTACTGTTTTTTTTCAAACAAATTACTGTTGTTTATTACTGTTTTTACAAACTTTTGAAGGGCAGTGTAAATATTGTTCATTACAAATATTTGTCATGAATATACATTTACATTTAGTCATTTAGCAGACGCTTGTATCCAAAGCGACTTACAAATGAAGACAACAGAAGCAATCAAAATGAGCAAAAGAGCAATAATATGCAAGTGCTATGAAGTCTCGGTTAGCCTAACACAGTACATGTAGCAAGGTTTTTTTTATGTAATAAATAAAAAGAAAACAAGTCGATGTGTTAAATCATTTACATATATGTATCAAATACTTTGAACAGTTTCCTTTTATTCAAATGATTTAATCAAATTGTTAATCTCAAATATGTGTAATGAATATACACTACCAGTCAAAAGTTTTTGAACCACTTTATATCAGGTGGCAAATAAATGATCTTTACGTTAACGTGCAACAAGACGTTTTTTGTCAAAAAGGCACTTTACCGATGACCCTTCACAGAAGATATGGCCACTATTCTCACGCAATGCAAAACACTGATGCTGTTTTTCAGTCCTTTTCCAAAGAAAATCTGCATTTCCGACACAAAAAGAAGGGTTCAAAAGAAGAACAAAGGAAATCAAACACAAATAGAGGACTGAGTGCTGAATACCTTGTTTGAAGATTTGTGATTTCAGTTAAGCTGATTTTAGTATTGTCAAATGTCTTTTGGTGAACTGGATGGTAATACCTAAACAATACTGTTTTCAAAAATCTAAAAAAATAAATAAATAAATAAAAAAAACTTACTGTCAATATAAATTTGGTATTTTAGATGTCATAGATTAATTATTACAATTACATTTGCAATGTGGATGGACTCTCAGTTTATTTTTGCAAAACACAACACGCAATTCTCTGTAAAACAAAAATCTATCAGGAAGTGTTTTGATTTCCTTTTTCAAACACAACCAATCAAAATGCCACAGTAATTAACCAGCGCCTCACTCCAACATGTGCAAACACTTTTTGCTTTAATGGCTTTAGAATAGGTCTATACTTAGGCCACAGGTCAAGTTATATATAGTTTTTCCCAGTGGCTTTGGCTCATTTCTCACATCAGAAATTCTCAAAACTACTTGTTCAACCTCCACATCATCTAGTCACTTGAGCACATCATAAAAGCGGTTTCTCATTCTGTTGAACAAGTTGTGATGGCTTTGGTACATTCATGCTGATTACGTACATTTGTCTGCGGTTTCCTACATTAGCATTTGCTATTGTCATGTTGCTCAAAATGTATTATATAGTTTGAGTCTTACCACTCAAAACATCTGCCCCGCTAGAAATTTCATGTTCCCAGAACATCCACGCTGGAGTCAAGGACGTCATCTAGTAACGTTCCTAGGACGTTCCGAGACTGTCATGATGTGGAGCTCTTTCAAGGTTTGGCGGACGTTATTTGGCGGACCTTCACAGAACATTCAGGATGTTTAGGGGACCATTATTATAGGACGGTCCCTAGTGGTCTCTGCACATTCCCATAACGTTTGCACAGTGTTGGGGAGTAACTAGCTACATGCAACGGAATTACGTAATTTAATTACAAAATAAAAGTAACTGTAATCAGTTACAGTTACTGAGAAAAAATTTGTAATTAAATTAGTTACTTATGAAAATGTTAAGAATTACAAATGGGGTTACATCTGATTTTTTCACACACACTCTCCCACATACAGATTTAACTGATTTCTTTCATAAATTGCAGTGACTGTTCTAAAATATGAAACCCCAGTGTTTCAGGAGTTTAGAACATACTTATTTGATAACTCTTTTATTTCCTATATGGGTTTATGTATAGCGATGCTTAATTTTTTTTTTTTTTTTAAAGATTAACTGTTTTTTCGAAGGCATTTTTAGATTCCAGTGTTTCCTGTCATAGCTATGCACAGATTTGATTTAAAAAACAGTATCATGGCTAATAAAATATTTCTTGTTATGATTTTAAATATGTATTTAACCTCAGAATGATCTCAAAGTAAGTCTGATTTTGTGGTGGCTGTGCTTCAAAGGGGACACTGATCTTCCACAGGTTGTTATGATTCTTTAGGGTCTTCATGAACGGTCTGCAACATTCTTTGGTTAAAATTCCTCAGTGGTCGTGTAAAATAACACCCTTTTTACTTTTCTCTGTTCACAGTGTCTCATTTTGGGGCATGTACCTTTTAAATGCTAATGAGCTCTGCTCATCTGCCCCTCTCTTCTGTGGAAGATCAAAGGCGATTTGCAAATAATCATAAAAAATATAAAGTGTCAGACTTACTTATTCTGGAGGTGCAGTTGGATCACGAACAATGGGTACTGATCTATCCTTGAGTTTTAACTTTTTAACAAAACCTGCCTTGAATTGTCCCTCGTTCAGAAAGCAGTGTGGAGTAAAATTATTTGTACAGATATAAACGAATTTAGGTGTATTCAGTTGCGCATTACCATTAAAAACAAAACTAATGCACAGCGTCCTCAGTGGCTCTGATGTCGGGAAAACTACAAAACAACTGCATTGCTTACAAGATATTCATACAGCTGCTGGAGTATGGAGAAAATGATGGACTTCGTACAACTGGCTGAGGGTGAAAATATGTTCATATTAGACAGTACTTCAATGGTTGAGGGCAGGGCCTGAGCAATATGACATCATACTGCTCAGAAAATCAAAACGGCTTGACAATTGAGACTGTTTAGGATTTTGGGGGATTAAAAAAAAGTGAATTAATTTTTATCATTGTAGGGTGGTTGTGTCCACACACTGCTAAGATACATTTATATGCAAAAACCATGTAAAAGTGAATTTTGCATCCAATGTCTACTTTAAAAAAAATCTTATTTCAAGTGATGAAGGATTTTGAAAGTGTGACAGTAATCAGTGTTAAGTACTACTGTCAGGTTTACCCTGCCTGGTTTACATGTTTGAAAATGATTAACAGTTGAAAACATTAGAAATTTAGAAAAGTAATCAAATGTACATTTACATTTACATTTATGCATTTAGCAGACGCTTTTATCCAAAGCGACTTACATTGCATTCAAGTTACAGTTTTTACATTTTATTAGCTCTTGCTTTCCCTGGGAAATGTAGTCAGTTACATTTAATAAAGTAATTGAAAAGTTACACTACTTATTACATTTTAAGTAGGGCAACTTAAATGATTAACAGTTGAAAACATTAGAAATTTAGAAAAGTAATCAAATGTAGTCAGTTACATTTAATAATGTGGGATTACAAATTTATTTAAATGTTTAATTTAGATTCCAATGTAATAGTATACAAACTGAAGAAGTTATATAGATTGTATTTAGCATTTATGGTGAAGATGATGACATCAGACTAACGATTCTGTTAAACAAAGTTTGTAGCAAAAGGTCCCTGCCAGTTCCTGTTCACTCCATTGTAAGTTAAATGAGTCAGATCCCTGAGACTCGAATCTTTTGTTCTGCAAATGGATTTCGGAGCCCTGGCCCAGACGTTGAATCGTTAGACTGATTGGATTATCACTGCAATCAAGTGTTATGCGGATTGGGTCTGTCTTTCTCTTTTGAGCAAGCCATATAACCTGCCAAACCGGTTTTCTCAAATCCTCTCTCATTTGCATGCTTTGTTTAAAGTCGTCACCCAGGTGCTTTGTTTCCATTCCTAAGTACTGCCCCCTAAATGTATTAAAACTACAATGTATCACTGCTTTAGTTAGACTTGGATGACTACAGCGACGCGCAGCTAGTTCTAAATAAAGAGGAACATCTGTATTAAAGATATCCCAACGTCTCCTGGTCTCTGCTTTCGACAAGAGCACAACAATAAAGTAATTGAAAAGTTACACTACTTATTACATTTTAAGTAGGGTAACTTGTAATCTGTAACCTATTACATTTCCAAAGTAACCCTCCCAACACTACGTTTGCGGTAGATTTATAGGACCAACCTAGAATGCTATTTTTTGGCCCTATTTAGGTCCTTCCATCACATTTACCGAATGTTTTCACAACCTTTAGTAACATTACCGGAAACTTTAGGAGATCAAACTAGAATGTTACAGCAGCACTTCTTTCTTTACACATTCAAAGATAAAATAGAAAGCAGGAATACATTTATTTAATGAACAAAAACAGTTTCTAAATGAAAATTAAATGTGGTCATGGATAGGAAGGGTGGGGGAGAGAGAGAGAAGCAGCTCAGTCAATTCGATTCAAACTGGCTTTACTGCCATGACAATTTCCAAAATAAATCATCAAAATGTGTCCAAGAAAAAAACAATTTTTATTAATAAAATATACAGTGTGTGTGCATGTGTGCCAGTCACTGTCTCCACCTTCAGGAGGTGCCCCAAGTTCTTCTTCCGCTGCCTGAAAAAAGCATAAATAACGTACTCTGTTACTGTCATAACCTCGGTTCCCTGTCGATACTTCACTCGTACTGCATCTTTGTTTTAACTCTCTGGGGTCTATGGTTTTTTTTTAAGATCAGTGCAAAAGACACTAAAAATACTCAGTTGATTTGGTCACACAAATAAGTGTTATACATCAATCTAAACTGTTAATTGTCTACTTTTATTTGCATACACTCACAATAACAACACAACTTTGTGCTTTTGGAAAAATAAGAAAACAAACAGGGTGTGCTCTCTGTCTTAAGTAATTCGTATGAAACCAACATGATGTTTAGTCTGGCCCGTCTGACTCATTATCTCTAATGAAATCCTGCCCCGCGTGGGACATGCACACGTGCAAACGCCCAAAACAAACAAAGAGAGGAGATCCTCATCGCGGCTACTGTTACTGTTTGCGCTGAGTAAAGGCAGGATTTCCCTCGAAAGTAGAACACTATTTCATTCAGTAGAGGAGATCAATATGATGAGTAAGTAATGTTTCCTTTTTGCATTAGTTAACGTTTTATTGTGACATAAACTTGAACAGATTTACTAACAGTTAGTTGGGTTTTTCCCAAATGACAACATGATGAATGCTACGCATCTAAGAATGCTTAGACCATGTTTATTATTAATACTCTGTTCACAAATATATTGTAATAGCGTGCTAAACAATAATTAGTTTCTCAGATATAAAATATCATTTTGTATAGTACAAACTACATCGTTTTATTGTACAAAGCATGCTTGAGTCTGTGGCTACAGAATCATATATAAAATCATACACACTAGGCTATATGACTACAAAATCATAGTTGGGTTTTTCCCAAACTATAATTCCTGACTACAATGTTTGAAATCATGTAAAACATTTTGAATATGAGGGGCAATTCATTGTATTTAAATTTCTTACGGCGCGATGACATTTTCATGCTCTATACAAAACAATAAAAGTAATATGAGTGTATACTGTAACACGATGAATGCTACGAGTCTAAGTATGTTTAGTACATGTTTATTATTAATAGCCTACTCTGTTCAGAAAAGTACAAAGCATGTGTGAGTCTATGGCTACAAAACATATATATATATACACACACACACAGATGTTCCTGATATTAAAATGCTCACAAATGTTTTTTTTTTTTTTGTTGTTTTTTTTGGTTGTTCGTATTTGTTTGAATCAGATACCAGCACCAAATGAATCCTGATGTCTCTTCAAACTGTTTTCCTCTGAGAGCGCTGAACCAACATCAGATGTTCAACTACACTGATATTCTATGTTAAAACAAGCTCCTTTTCTACTGATTATGTTTTTTTCTTCTTGAATCCATGGAAAGAAGTAGAAACGCTTAAATAACACACGTAAATATCAGGTATGATTTACTTGTTTCACTTGTTGAACAGAATCTGTTGTAGGAATGACTCAAAGTCTGTTCACATCTCTGTGGTTAGATCAGTGTGCACAATAATGTGTCTTTGACCTTCATTATGTATGTTTTGATTATACTATGTTGTAAATAAAACAAAAATAATAAAAAAAAAACCCTTTCTTTCAATCTCTTCACATTCTCTCTTACCTGCCTCACAGTCACAGTCACACTGAGGGCCCTTTGTCTCTCAGGTGAGACTCACTCAATATTCATGGCCATTGCCACTCCCTCGCATATAGACCCTCGATCACAAAACATGTCTTGAGAAATTTAAATCAATATATTGTTTTCTGTGAATGAGTAACCAGAATGATTTTCACATAATTTTGAAGTAAATATTCTAGCCTACAAGACTGATTATTCAAAAGTCTTATTCAGACCTATTTAGTGTGGGTTTTATGGCCTTATTTCAGCTACATTTTTTTCCCAAAACTTACTAACCACGCATAATATTTATTTTTTCTAAAAAATGCAAACATGTACATCCATCTTGGTCACATATTATTGCAGCACAGTTTGTGCTGAATACAAAAAAAAATTACATGTTGGTCAATATTTTAAGTAGCTGAAATAAGCACAAATATCAGGGCATGTCAAAACATCTCAAGGGATGACCTCAGACCCCAGAGGGTTTTGGGGCCCCGGAGAAGTTTTGAAATGCCCTGACATTTGTGCTTTTTTCAGTTGCTTATAAACATTTTAATGGCTAAAGTCACTGTATTCACACTGTATTCAGCACAAACTGGGCTACAATAATATGTGAGCAGCATGTACGTACGTGATTGTGTTTTTGAGAAAACAACGTTTATGTGTGGTTAGAAAAAAACAAAAATTTTAAAGTAAATGAAATAAGGCCATAAAACACATACAAAACATTTGTTCACAAGACTTTTGAGAACTGGGTCTTGTAGCCTAGAATATTTGCTTCAAAATGATCTGAAAATAATCTAACTCACTCATTCAGAGAAAACAATATATTGATTGATTTAAATTTTCTAAGTCACTTTTTGAGTAGAAAGGGTCTATGCGAGAGGGCGTGAACTATCCTGAATAATGCTGTGAATGACACCTGAGAAGACAAAGACCCGCATAATGAGCTCCATAATGAGCCATTCAGTCAGGTGTGTGACTGAGAGAGAAGAGTTACAAGAAAGAATGTGAGGAAAAAAGAAATGTATACATATAACCATCACATAAAATAACTTGAGATTTGCTTGCGAGTGCAGTTAAACAGTTTATTAGGAACAAACAAATAAACAGAGGAGTCAAGACATCCAAAATATCCAAAACAGTGGCAGGAAACTGGAACCCAGGAAAACGGGAGACAGCAGAAACTGCATGAGAAAACCCAAAACAGACGTGAGCAACACAATGAATGGACAAATACAAAGCAAACGGCTGCATAATATATCTCCTTAAGCATTCAATGCCCATAGGGAAGCATAACAATATACTCCAAGGCTAAAACGGGCTAAACTCATAGAGGTCACACCCGGCCTGGGTAATCATTTTAGATAACTCTTACATTTTCGGCACTCCCCGGGCTGAAAGAATGCAAGCAACCAACCAGAGAGCTTGAGCGTGTTATAACGTAGTGTGTGCCCTCTTAAGTAGAGAGGACTCTGGCCTGTAAGGCCGGTATGTCCAGGTTATAAAATCTAGCAAATGTGGACAGCGAGGCCCAGCTGGCCACCGCACAGATCTCTGTAATAGACACACCGCTAGACCATGCCCACGATGAGGTGATGCCACTGGTGGAATGGGCTCGTACTCCGATGGGGCATTGCAGGCCCAAGGAAGAGTACACTAGCATAATGGCATCCACTATCCACTTAGAGAGTCTCTGCTTTGTGACCGGATGTCCCTTGGCGCAGTTACCGAAGCTAACAAAGAGTTGTTCTGACCACCTAAAAGGGGCGGAATGCTCAAAGTAAATCCTCAAAGCTCTGACAGAGCAGAGCAAGGATAACTCCTGGTCCTCTTCAGATGGAGGAAGCGCGGAGAGCATGATGACCTGAGCTCTGAATGGAGTGGAAAGCACTTTGGGCACATAACCATGCCTAGGTTTCAGGATGATCTTGGAGTCATTGGGCTCAAATTCCAGGCAGGCAGGGCTAACGGAGAACGCCTGCAGGTCTTATACTCGCTTGACTGACGCTAGTGCTAGAAGCAGAGCAGCCTTTAGCGACAGTGACCGAAGGTTAGTAGTCTGTACGGCTCAAAAGGAGGGCCCTCAACACAGTGGGCAAATCCCATGTAGGGACAGTGAGGGGCCGAGGCGGATTCAGCCTCTTTGCACCTCTCAAAAAGCGGACAACTGAGTTGTTCCTGCCCAGATTCCTGAAAGATCTGGTTTAAACTAGTTTGTCATGCATTTCTTTTTCAACACATTTACAGGTAAATCCTAGTATTTTAAATTTGCGAGTAATCACAGTCCATGACTGTGATTAACGCGATTAAATTTTTTAATCGATTGACAGCACTACTATTTAATATTTACTCAGCTGTATTCTAATCATGTTGGCTGAAATTAATTGAAGTCTGTCAGAATAATAAAAAAAAATATTCTAACATTTGATCTGTTTGGTGAGGTACTGGTTTGTTTTTATTTGTATGCATTGTAGTCAAAAAGTTATTGTAGCCTATATGATTACTGAATTATAGACATGAAATGTCCTTTCGTGTTAATGCATTAAAGTGATAAAAGAACGCACACACATGAGTTTAAACTTAAGGACATTCCACAGAATCTCACTCTCCATCGCAGCGTCGTAAAAGTTACAAACGACCAACACAACGCCCAAACTCTCTAAATAACTTCCTGTCCGTTCTCCTTATCTCTCATGAGACCCACGAAGCTGGGAGGAAAACATCTGGCCATCCCTTTGAAGAACAGAATCTTCAATGTTGTTCCTGAACCAGTTTACCATAAATAAAGTCAAATAAACAGACAGCACAAAGCACGTGGGATCTGGACATGTTCCAGCCCAGACCCTCCCTGAGTCCCCTGACTGCTTTTGACCATAATTCAATGATGGTATCAACAAGGAAAGACAGATATACGTTGACCAGACCTCAACAAACCTACAGCACGGTCATCCGCATGACCTCATAACAAACCCCTTTTCTTCACTGCATTCCAGGAGAAAGCCGCCTCTTTTCTGAGCAACAAAAGGAACTCCAGTTATACAAAGTTTGTTCCAAACTTTTATGGACTTTGCCCAAAAGGACAATCCAGAAAAGACTACTGCTATTAAAGCGACTCAAGAAACAAATTATATATGAATGTGGTATTCTATGTTTCATTTAATCTTACTGTAGTTATCAGAACTTAAGATATTTTTAATCTATGACTTAATTCATTTAGTAGGTAAAATTATAAGTAGTCGAGACGACGAATACCTCATTTGATGTCTTGTATATCGATATACATATTGTGATGGGAGGAGCCAACGACAGACACAGTGGGTGTGGCGTCAGGCCTCGGAGAGGCTTTTATTAAACAAAAATAATAAAAGGAAGTGTCCAGGGGGAAGAAGTGTCCATAAAACAGGGGGGGGGATCTGGTGTCCTCGATGTGCTTCGGGGCTTGTGCAGGAGGGCAGTGTTCCAGAAGGGAAGGGTCCAGGCAAGGGGCGGAGTCAGGTGGCCGCACACGCTCCCGCGGTCCTGGGCACGAGGGGCGGCGGCTTCTCTGGAGCGGCGGCTCTTCCTCTTCTGCCTCTTACGGGCATTGGCGGGATGGACGGCCCGGCATCCTGGCCCGACGGCCGTTATACGGGTGCGGCTTGCACGATGACCCTGGAGGTTCCGCGGCTCACATCCTCGGCGGCACGATGTCCCTCGACGCACCCTTCCTGGACCCACGAGGACACCAGTGTGCATGCACGGGGGAAGAGACCGGTCTCCCGAGGAGAGGCGCGCTCGGCATTTAACGGCGGCGGTGATGAGGCTTAATTCAGTCCAGCTGTGCCTCATCACACGCCACCAGCCCACGTTGATCCCACGCCCCTCCTCTCATCCACCCACTCCAGTCGGGAGCCTGGTGAAGGGCGGCGAATAAGGGACGGGGTGGTGATGATGATGAGGGGGAGGGCCACCGATCCGTCACAATATGCTTGGTGTTTTATGCTATGCATGGTGTGTTTTAGTTTGATCTTTTCTTTTATAACTGTCTTTTTGAATATATATATAGCCTTGTCTAGTATTGGGTCAAAGCTTTTCTCAAATGCCAGAAGTTGAACAGAACTATATGTCGATTTTCAGTCTCGTATGAATGAGGAATACCTTTATAAGAAGTTATTAAGAAATGGTCCTTCATGTGACATATTTATGAGCAGATAATGTATGCATGAAAAAGAAGTAGTGTTGGGCGGGGCTCCGCCCTACAGAGACAATGTGATTGGGTCAGACAGTGAAAAGGATGGACTTAATTCTGTCCGATAAAAACAGACACCCCAACTTTGAAAAAAAAAAAGCTCAGCTCAGTCAAAGATGAAAACACAAAGATAACGGTTGAAACAACTGGTGAAAACCTGCAAGGAAACTTGGCTGAAAGTTTGGGCATTGCCCCTCCTGATCCTGCTGCGAAACATCTGGCTGATCATCTCAAAGACTTCAACACTCTGTCAACTTCAGACCAAACTTGCAAAGAACTTCAAAGCCTTGCCATTCGCGTGCTGCCAGGAAGCCACGAATCGTAGAGAGGATTCCCGAGTGACGTTACGCGACAACGACACGGGGATTCCCTCAAGGAGTACAGCCTTCAACTCAACTTCAACTCACAGCAAGTAAAACAAACAAATCTCTTATTCGCTGAAGCTGAATTGAATTGAATGAATCGTTAAAAGATAACAATAACTGAGTCTTCTGTTTGTGACGTCCCCCAAGGTCGTCGCTATTCTCGGGAAAAGAGAATAGCTTAACTTTCTTCAAACTGCTTTGATCTTGCCATAGTGTGTGTATGTGTGTGTATGTGTTTTGTTTGTATCGTACCCTAGAATAGTAAATAAACTCTCGATTCATTTTTAATGAATAGTCTGGTGCCGTGATTTTCAAATCTTAAATTATTTGCCATAGATCGTGTTACCTGTGCTCAGAGATTTCCTAATCAAATCTGTATTATTATCAACAATATGAAGAATTGCTAATTTATACTGTATTAATACTTGCGGGTCGAGCCATTAATAAGGTATAAATTGAACATTTTGATTAATATCAATTAATCTATACATTGGTGATTAATATCAATTAATCCGATCAAAGTCGGATTTCTACGATTTGATTCCCTAAAGCTAAAATTTATAAATAAAGGATAAAACCCTTATAAAATCCTTACACAATATTTAACTAACTGTCAGACCTCCCTTGTACTTTTCAGTTTATTTGGCACATCCAGATACATCTAATGAGAGAACTCATTCAACATCCCAGCAATAATTGACATTCCAGGTGAAAGAAAGTGCACTTTCATCCTCCACCGCATCCTGGCTCTTCTTTGGCAAATTTTTTCCTTATTTGGGCAGCCTCCCCTTCAGCTTCTTGGTAAAGTAAACCAACTGCAATGGCTATCGTTACCTGTTCCATGAAAACATGTATTAGTAAGACTGATGATGATGAAAACAAACAGGAAATAACCTCACAGAGAGGATCCCTGTGGGCCATCATGACTGTCAGGGTCAGCAGTGTTTAAAAAAACAACAACAAAAAAAAACCTTTTTTGACCCCTATGTAACAGCATGCATTATTGCAAAACATATGAAGCCAGGACCTTCATTTTTTGGGCTTTTCTGTCTTTAATTTATAGGAGTATAAAGTGGAGCATGGACAGGAAAGTATGAGACTGGGTCTTGATCCAGGTTGTATTTGAACCCATGTCCCAGTGAGTCTAAAACTAGATAACTAAAGATTGTATGCTTTTGATCCTTTCTGACATCCTTATTGTCTTTGAATCAAACACATTTACACTCAACCTACACTTCTTCCGGGGGCGAACGCTGGCGCGTCTTAGCTGCCGCTGTTCCCAGGTGCTTATTGTTTTAACTGTTTTAATTTTTATTGAGTTGTTTCCGATGCTGCTACGGTCTGGCTTATGTTTTCAAAACTATAAGCACGATATCCAGAGAAATCCGTGTCTGACTCTTTTAAACTCTGCTGTTACACGGAGTGTTTGGTTGCTCTCTGTGTTATTTCTGGCTGATTAAGATCGGAAAATGAGGCTCTACGCGATGGTTCCATGGAGCATCTTGAACTGGATGATCTTATTTACACTATTTCAGCCTGCTGTGTCGGTACTTCAATATAGTGCCGAAGAACTTCTACAGTTTTGTTTTAATCACTATCCATTTTCTCTCGATCTTCATTTCCACACTGACATTTTTAAGCCTCGTCGCAAGTATATTCATCGCGGATCAAGACGGAATTACAATTATGATTACTCAAACTCTATAAAGTCCTTCTGGTCATCATCTTCGCGTTCGACAAGGAAATCGGAACGAACTGCGGATCACTCTGTCCTCGCCCATCTAGGCAAGTCAACAATCACTGAATCTACAACGAACGTTTTTACGTTTGGATTACTTAACATTCGTTCAATCAACAACAAAGCGCCGTTGGTTTGGGATCTACTGAAGGATTGTAAGTTTGATTTCCTCTGTTTGACTGAGACATGGCAGCAACACAATGATTTTTCTCAGCTGAATCAGTCCATTCCTCCAAGTTTTTCTTATGCTTGTCAACCCCGAGTCTCGGGTCGAGGAGGTGGCTTAGCAATGCTTTACAATAAGAAATGGAAGGTCTCTACTATAGCTGTACCTTCCTACGCTACTTTTGAATCTATGGTGCTACAAGTTAATGGACCAGTACCCACTATCATAACAACTGTTTACCGTCCACCTAAATATAATACTAACTTTTTAACTGAACTTTCTGCTTTTTTAACTTTATTATGTTCTGTTTCTCCAAATGTGATTATGGTTGGTGATTTTAATATCCATGTTGATAAAACTACTGCTACTGATACAAAAGACTTTCTATCATGTTTGGATTGGTTTGGACTGAAACAGTTTATTGATTTTCCAACTCATTCAAAAGGTCACACACTTGATCTTATTTGTTGTACTGGGATATCACCTTTTGATTGTAGTTCTGTCTATATCTGATCATAAACTTGTGTTTTTCAGGGCCAAATTAATTGTATCAAAAATAGCTCAAAGCCGTACTATCACATTTCGCAATATTAAGAACATTGATTTGTCTGTGTTTTCCAATGAAGTTGATAACTTGTCGAACACTGTTGGATTACTTAGCCTGGATGAGTTGACTTCTTATTACAACGACCAGTTGCGGAATGTTTTAGATGTCGTTGCACCTGTTAGAACTCAGATTGTCTCATTTGCTCATTCTGCTCCATGGTACACTCCTGAGTTACGTCTGTTAAAGGCTAAGGGGCGTCAACTAGAGCGTTTATATATGAGATCAGGTTTAATTGTGCACAAGGAAATGTATGATCACCACATCAGAGACTATAAGGATGCCCTTTCTACTGCTAAAACAAATTATTATGCCAATTTGATAAACTCTGGTGGTGGAAATGCAAAAATACTGTTCTCTACAATGAATAATATTTTGCGACCACCGGATGCTTTCTCATTACATTCGCATTCTAATTCTACATGTGATACTTTTATGAATTATTTTAGTGATAAAATCGAAACTATTCATAAGAATTTAACACCTAATAATGGAGCATGTGGTTCATTCTTCTCTCTTTACGATGCGTCCGCCCTAACTGCTTTCTCTAGTTTTTATTTGCCTACAGCAAATGAAATAGCTCAATGTGTTCAGAAATCTAAATCTACTACCTGTCAGTTAGATCCTATTCCCACACATCTTGTTAAGTTTTGTCTACCTTCTTTATTACCCTTGATAACTCAAATTATACATTCTTCTCTCATTACTGGTACTATTCCTTCATCCTTTAAAGTAGCAGCCATAACTCCCATACTTAAGAAACCTGGTGCGGATTGTAATAACCCTGAAAACTTTCGACCCATATCTAATCTACCTTTTCTTTCTAAATTACTGGAAAAAATTGTTGCTCAGCAGGTACATACTCATTTAATGGAGAATAACTTGTTTGAGCAATTTCAGTCTACTTATTGTCCATATCATAGCACGGAGACAGCACTCATTAAAGTCACAAATGATTTGTTAATGGCTGCAGATTCTGGACATTTATCAATACTCATTCTTCTCGATTTAACTGCAGCTTTCGACACCATCTCACATAGCATTTTATTGGAGAGGTTGATTTCTATTGGGATCACTGGTGTATCCCTTGATTGGTTTAAATCATATTTATCTGGTCGGACTCAGTTCATTCAAATAAAACATTTTAAGTCGCGGATAATCTCAGATAACCAGTGGTGTGCCTCAAGGTTCAGTCCTGGGCCCTCTTCTGTTTATAGTGTATTTACTACCTCTAGGACAGATTTTCCGTAAATTTAATATAAATTTTCACTGTTATGCAGATGACACACAGCTTTATATATCTTCGAAGCCCAGTTCAGTATTGCCATCTTCCTCTCTTTTGCTCTGTCTTTCTGAAATTAAAGCATGGTTTACATGTAATTTTCTCAAAGTTAATAGTGCGAAAACTGAAATTTTATTAGTAGGTACTAAATCAAAACTGCGTAATTGTGGAAGTTTTACACTTACTATTGACAACTCTGTAATTTCACCTTCTTCTCAGGTTAAGAGTCTGGGTGTCATCCTTGACAGTACTCTGTCTTTCGAGGCACATGTAAATAATATTACACGGTCCGCATATTACTATCTGCGAAATATTAATCGTCTTCGACCATCTCTTTCTGTTAATGGTGCTGCTGTCCTCGTGCATGCATTGGTTACCTCTCGAATTGACTACTGTAACTCTCTGCTCAGTGGTGTTTCACAGAAATTAATTCATAAACTTCAGATGGTTCAGAATTCAGCGGCTCAGATCATCACACGAACACCGTTGAATGAGCATATTACTCCAGTTTTAAGGCACCTTCATTGGCTTCCAATCAGATATCGTATTCAATTTAAGATTTTACTTTTTACTTATAAGGCCCTTTATAATCTAGCACCTTCTTATCTTAGTGAACTTCTTCGTGTGTATGTACCTACTCGATCCCTCAGGTCTTCTGCTTCTTTGACTCTTGTTGTACCATCTGTACGTTTAACCACCATGGGAAGTAGAGCCTTTAGTTGTACTGCTCCGAAACTTTGGAATACTTTACCTCAAGATATACGTAATAGTCTTAGTCTTTCAATTTTTAAATCGCGTCTTAAAACTTATTTTTTTAGATTAGCCTATCCTGAGTGATTTTAGGTAGGTTGTTGTGTATTGATGATTGTATGATTGTTTATTGTGTTGTTGTTTCCTTCTGTTTAACTATGTATTTTATCACTGTAAGGTGTCCTTGAGTGTCTTGAAAGGCGCCCACAAATAAAATGAATTATTATTATTATTATTATTATTATTTATATTGTGCACAATGTATGAAAATTGTTTTAGCCTAAAAATGAAGCAAAATTCCAAATGATGTAAGCATATGTTTTGCACATGTTTTGCTGCAAAAAAAAAAAAAAAATACAATTTGATTTAAGGTTAATACAGTGAATTGTTACAAGGAGATCAAAGTTTGAAGGGCTTCTGAGAAATGTTTTAATTCATTTCTGAATATAATGAAAAGATGGGGCATATAAGGAATGCACATTTCTGTGTAAATATTTGGCCAATACTATATTATAATATATATATATATATATATATATATATATATATATATATATATATATATATAATTGTAGCATTTGGACCAATCAGACACAATTTCTCATTTGATTTAACAAATGAAACTAGTTATTAGATTAACAAATAATCACAGACCCCTCACCCAATACACATTCTTAGGTGCCCCTATGTCTGCAGACGCCGCCAGAGCACCCCCGGTGCCATGGCAACCCATCAGATAACATTAGTTTTATTGCGCAAAGGAATGCAAAATGGTCAAGAAACACTCACTTCATATCCACTTTAGGAAAAGGACATTATGCCATAAAATGGACTCTTCTCTAATTAATTCATAGGAAAACCTTTCTTTGAATGAGCACACATATCATTAAGTCATTGTGTATATTATTACTGTTTTTGTGTATTTTAATACTGTTTTATGCATGCTTATAATAGATCAATAGTTAATATCACTCTGACTGTAACATGTTTGGTCTCTATCAATCCGTCTTCGGATGATCTAACTGAGAGTGAATATTACATGTTGATACCTATGCAACATATCAGTGTCCTAAGAATCTTTAATAGTTTGTATAATAACTTTCAATCCAACCCCTTTTGGAAATTACCATGCTCTCAGACAAAGGGCCATAAAACCCCCAGTATTTCCAAACTCCCGCTTGGAAATTCAGCCTTTCTCATTGGTCAAGCCCATCCTGAAAGGCGTGACTCTTCGCAGACTTTAAAGAGCCCACGCGCAGTTCTCTCGCTCTCTCTCTTCTACCAAAAAGTGCCCTGGAGATCACCTGGGAAACCTCGCGGCTCCCCTTCCGGGGGAGCCCGATCTTCTGGTAATTTTAAGTTCGGTAACTTTGGGAACTCACTTCGGACTAATCATGGCTGGAAGGACGAAGCTTTTACTCCAAAAGGAATCCCCCCCGGGAATCTACGCATTATACATGCACCAGGATACTTTACTCAGCACCCACAAAAACCATGCAAGTAACCGCTTGTTAACTATCTAGATGCGCTTCTAGGCTTCGACCCCTTTTAATTAAGGTGATATGATTTTCTAATGGTTCAAACCCAGGTTTTAGTTAGTTAGAATCCTGCCATGCTTCTCTTGCGCGCGAGCGCTCTCTCTCTCTCTCTCTCTCTCTCTCTCTCTCTCTCTCTCTCTCTCTCTCTCTCTCTCTATGCCTTCCTTGCGTTGGCATCTATGTTTAATGTGTGTATGTCTGTGTCTAGTTCTATGTTACATGTTCCCCTGTAGTGTAGTTTAATAAACATCCATATGTATCCACACTTGGTTGTCTGTGTCTGCTGCTCTCAGAACTAAGTCACTTTAACGTCCGATCTTGCAACAATGCTCGGAGCACTGCTTCGTTAAGAAAATTATTTGTCGTGGCCAGAGGAATAATTTTCCTTAAAGTCAATAGAAGGGTCCGTACTGCGGACGAACTAATCATTCTATTGTACTATTAATACTACAGCTAATTCCTGAAGATGGATATATAATTGATAACCCGTTATGATTTATTATGTTCATCTCATAAAGCAAATATGCTACATAATATAATATATATATATATATATATATATATATATATATATATATATAAAATGGTCTAATTTATAATAAAAAAAACCCACCTTGCTATGTGTACTGTGCTAGACTAACTGAGACTCGTCATAGCACTTGTATATTATTGCTCTCTCGTTGGTTTGATTGCTTCTACTTTGTAAGTCGCTTTGGATAAAAGCATCTGCTAAATGATTAAATGTAAATGTACTGTATTGTAATGTTATTTTTCACACAAACACGGCAGTCTTTGATTATACCACAAGAAAAATATATGGGACCCTGGACCACAAAACCAGTCTTACGTGTCAATTTTTCGAAATAATAAACACTTACATCTTTAAATAAGCTTTCCATTAATGTATGGTTTTTTAGGATCGGACAATATTCGGCCGAGATACAACTATTTGAAAATCTGGAATCTGAGGGTGCAAAAAATCTAAATATTGAGAAAATCACCTTTAAAGTTGTTCAAATGAAGTTCTTAGCAATGCATATTACTAATCAAAAATGATGTTTTGATATATTTACAGTAGTAAATTTACAAAATATCTTCATGGAACATGATCTTTACTTAATATACTAATGATTTTTGGCATAAAAGAAAAATATATAATTTTGACCCATACAATGTATTTTTGGCTATTGCTACAAATATACCCCAGCGACTTAAGACTGCTTTTGTGCTCCAGGGTCACATATGTTCTATCTTCAGAAGAGCAATTACAGAAATGACCATTCAGGATATATTTTATTCAAAGTTTAGAAGTGTGTTTCTTTCACTTTAAGGGAAGAGGAAATCTTAAATAGGCAGTTGTAAAATATTTCATTATATTTTTATGAAATAAAATATGATTTATTTCTTACAATTTGGCAAGAGCAAAATGTACAGTAAATATTAAACCAAAAAGATTGACTGTAGGAAAGAAATACAACACCCAGGATGTCAGGCAATTACAATATCTATGCATATCTTAAAAAATGGTCGAGAAGTATAAATGATAAATACAGTGTTGAAAGTTGTTAGGTTAAAATCGATTTAGAAAAGTAAAGTATATAGACTTGATTTTCTTCACACTCCAGTGCAGCAGGTGGTGAACCTGTTCAGCTGTTAAACCAGTAAAACCCCCAGAAGAAGAGGAAAGTGAAAGTAATGCGAGAATTAAATACAAAACTATTCAAAACGCTGGCTTTGATTTATCCCAGAAAATATTTCACAGCTCTGAAGTTAACGCAGACTACAAAATCGAACACGACAGCTCAACTTATATAAATGCATCATTCATTCATTCATTCATTCATCTTGAGAATGTTTCTCAGCCTCGTTCACTCCGCCTCGCGTGTGGCAAATCAGGAAATCAGAAGAACCAGTCAATTTAAAGTCCTTACCAAAATCCGAGTTAATATTGCGCAATTATTTTTTTCGCTTACCTGATTGGATTTAGCTTTGGCATCGGTGCAAATGCAAATGACTGCAAGTTTTGATTTAAATGTTCAACATTTTTTTATGTTTAATATCAAAACGTAAATTAGAACCGTACACCCCAAAATAAAATATTGACTTTTTTTCCAGATTGTTTTTATTACGTTTTCACCTTTTTATTTATTTTAAATTGGCAAGTTAAAAAAAAAGGTCAGTTTACAAGTTTTTGCAAGTTTGTCTGCAATAAGGAAACTAGAATACGCTGCTTTTTAAGTGCAAATCACTTTTTTTATATAGATAATAACCTACGTCATGTATAAGTCATTTAGCAGTAAATTCCCTGGCATTTTTCCTCACCTTCCCCTGAGCTTCTTTCTTTTTCTTTTTTCCTGTTTAGTTCATTCTTTTACCATAATCCATAGGCTATATATTTTTGTCAGCAGTGAATCGGAATTAAAAATTGTGATTTAAATCAAATTATTTTAACTGAGGATGTCTGAATGGTCAGTCAACACTATTAATAGCCTAGATAAAAATAAAATAAAATAAAAAATAAACCTTTGATGGAATCATTCCATGTGACCAGCAACGGGGGGAAAATCTGAATCTGTCGGATCCACTGATCTGTAGGTCAGCGCCACTGACAAATCGAAAGTGTTTCAAAGACTTCTGTTCCTGGGGCACGAGACCGTTTGTACTGCTTCAAGTAAGTTTTAATAGGCTTTATAGTTAATACAAATTATTATATTTATTTGGAGTATGAAGGGATTTAAATTCGAGTTTATAGGCTTGTTCCTGGCGCACCGCGTTATCCGAAAACGCAGCTGCAAATTACGCGAATCGTTTGATGACCACACGTTAAAACATTGAGCTTATTAAAATTAATAATTCTTTTTTTTCCCAAACGTATTTCATTTAGTCTGCGTTTATCATTTCAGATCATTTAGATCATTCTGCACAGCACATGGCTCTATGTAGAGCAAAACCGAAAGTGGGTCTTATTTCCAGTTAGACAGTTAAACTCCAACATACATTCTTTAATGTAATTCGGTATCTTAATAATATAGCTAACTAAAAGTCATTTAAAAGTTATGGTTCATATAGCATATCACATACACAATTTTTTTTTTTTTTTCAGATAATGAAGTAGGAGCATCTAAAATGAATTAGTAGCCTATACGATTTTGTATAAGCATGAAGCAGACCCGGAGTGGCCGTCGTGATATAAAAGTTTCACACGGGACGCGGAAAGCGCAATAAAGTGTGAAGTTCATAATCTATGCGAGACAAAGAAAGCGAATCGCAGGCAGTTTTGTTTTCGTACACTCAAAATCCCGCCACAACTCTTCTTGAGACACGTTTTCTTCCCCGCTTCCGTACTTCACACACGTGCGGAAAAAAGGATGCGTTACATTTTTACGTGACTGATAACTAAAATATCTAATCGCGACACATCTTTACTTTGTATTTAAAACAGCCATCAGGTGCTTATGCCATCCATTTAAAAAGTGCCGTTTTCTCAGGACGCTTGACAAAGAGATGCTCTCTCTCTCAAACACACTCACACAAACATTTTGAATTATCAATGTTTTTAAAAACTCAGTTAATGATTGTTGTTTAGAGGCAACCAGTCCCCCTTATAAAATACAATGTTAAAAAATAATAAAATGAAAAAGTTATGAAGATAAGAACATGTTTTTATATGGTGTAATATGACATTTAGAAGAGCATAATCCATATGCTGTCTGCTACTCACTTTATATATTTGACTTTTTCAGCTGTGTCTATTCATACGTTTTATTTCAGAATGTCTTCTTTAGAAATGTAATGTCAGTTCTGTACTATGATACAACAAGGTGAAAAAAAGTTATATTATAAAATAAAGTACATAAAAACTCTAACATCGAAAAGTATTGAGTTATTCTTCAACATCAATAGTACAGTTCTGGCATAATGTTTATTTCCTGCAAAGTACAGTTAGATCCATGCTTTGTGCGGAATGATCTGTTTCTACATTCATCCCTCTGAACTGCCATGTTTGTCGTTTGAGTAACATATTGTCATCTCCAGGTCATCCCGAGCAGCTGATACTTTTCACAAACCAGTGCTGATGTTTGCAAGCTGTTGAGCTGCAGTATGTCAGACGAGCGTGGAAAAGAGATGAATCTCTCAGAGAAACAGAGGTAAGACAACCAGTTTAAACACTTAAACAGGTTTGTCCTTTTAACAAAACCTTACCAACAGGGAGTGCTTTACTCAATATTGTCATGTCAAATACCTTGCAAAATTCTCTTTCATTCATTTTTTTTTTCTTAAAATAATAAAACAACACTGTGTTTGGTGATCTGCTTTGCTGTTTAATTAACTCAATTTGGAGTTTCTTTCCAATAGTACAATTACACAGGCAACAAAGCCTAAATCCATCCATCCATAGTTACAAAAAGGACAAATCCACAGCTTTAATTAGCATTTGCAGCATTAACATCTCCTGTTTTTTCCTCTCTGTTCTGTCCTTAGTGAATGTTCGGACTCTGAGACTGTGAAGAGTGACCAGTCGAAAGATGATGCACCAAACTTCAGTGAGGAAACACCATCACCTACCAGAAGGTATTTCATGTGTTTTACTTTAAAGAATTACATTAAAAGCCATTTCACCAATAAATAAAACACTAAATCACAGATTGCAGAGTCTTGTAAGCTGCTTCTCTCTTTTATGAACTTGCACCCATGTTTTTACCCTGCAAACACGCAGAGCTTTAAATGTGAACTGGTTGATCAATAAGAAAACAATACATTTTAAAAATATATAGGGGTGTGCGATATGCATGGTCTGCGATTAATAATATTGCAATTGTAGTTTTAACAATGTCCGTTTTGACAATGTCATGTATATCGCGAAAAGGAAACAAAACACACTTACAGAGTGCACACATACATTACGTGATGAAGTCTAGTAAGTTAACATAGGTTAAACTAGTGCACGTACGCATTTAGAGTGCCTTCTTTCACTTTTTGGGGAAAACAGTTATTATACATCTGAAATGGATGCAGTCACCACATAACTAATGTCTGTATTGTCAAAAATGTACAGTACATTTTCAATTCAATTTATTAAATACAAAATAGAAAACATTGAATTCAGGTTAATACAGCTACTGCTGCTTGTTATTGCTAACTTCCTCTACCCACATGGCTTTACTTAAGGAAACCTAAAACACACTAGCACCCCTAGTGGTAAGGAAGAAAACTGCCCACAAAATTCTTATTAACAGGCTCATGTCTGTTACACCTCAATTATGGCTCGTGAGATCTACTTTCCTGCAGAGTTTAGCTACAACTTGATCAAACTCACCCACATGTGATTTTCTAATGATCCTGAAGACACTGATTAGCATGCTCAGGTGTGTTTGATTAAGGTTAGAACTAAACTCTGCAGGAAAGTGGATCTTGTGAGCCAGATTTGAGGATCCCTGGCCTTCATGAAACAACAGGTTCTGGAAAGGTCTCTTTTGGTTTGAGCCATTCCAGTTCAATTTAGAGGCTAAAGAATGGCCTGTTTATGTTCCGCAAAAAGCCAGCAAGCCCCTGTTGTGAACTTTTATCTTCTACGAAGCAGAGACCAGGAGACGTTGGGATATCTTTCATAAAGTTGCTCTTTATTGAGAAGAGAAACTCGCTGCGTCGCTGTAGTCATCCAAGTCTAAAACTCAAGCAGTGATACATTGTAGTGTATATACATTTAGGGGGCAGTGCTTAGGAATTGAAACAAGGCACCTAGGTGACGACCTTAAACAAAGCATGCAAATGAGAGGGGATTTGATAGAAAACCAGTTTGGCAGGTTATATGGCTTGCTCAAAGAGAAAGACAGACTCAATCCGCATAACACTTGAGTGAAGGTGATAATCTAATCAGTCTAACGATTCAACGTCTGGGCCAGGCTCCGAAAGCCATTTGCAGAACAAAAGATTTGGGTCTCAGGGACCTGACTCATTTAACTTACAATGGAGTGAACAGGAACTGGCAAGGACCTCGTTAGCGACTATGTTAAACAGAATCGTTCATCTGATGTCATCATCTTCACCCTAAATGCTAAATACAATGTATATACCTTCTTCAGTTTGTACATTATTACATTGGAATCTAAATTAAACATTTAAATAAATTTGTAATCCCACACCCCGCAGGGACATGTTTGCAGGGATTTTCCTCCCATTAGAAAGAAACCATTAGAAAGAAAATGCTTAACATGGCTTAATGCTTTAAGAAAGACTAAATATGAGATACAGTTTATTACAAATATAAACTATGTAGCCTACATGCAAACAGATGAACCCAAAATATGAACCGAACAATTGCCTTTACAGAAAATTCTTGACATGGCATAATGGAGTAAGGTGATATAAAAAGACGAAATTCACTATACACCTCATAAACATAGCTACATGAACATGAAAGCAGATGAGCCCAGAATGAATGCAACACACAAAGTTTTGTGTCAATCATTAGCCCCAAAACCAGAACATTTCATAAAGAACTTTTAACTCTCTGGGGTCGGCTGTATCGCCGGCGAGACCAACTCGTTTTTTTTAAGATCAGTGCAAAAGACACTAAAAATACTCTGTTGATTTTGGTCACACAAATAAGTGTTATACATCAATCGAAACTGTTAAGTGTCTACTTTTTTTGAGTACACTCACAATAACAACACAACTTTGTGCTTTTGGAGAAATAAGAAAATAAACAGGGTGTGCTCTCTGTCTTCTCCGTCTCCGCAAACTGTTTTGAGAAACGCGTCACTAAAATGAACTGTAACTCAGCGAATACTCAACACAGAGACATGGGAGTTATATCTATAGAAAGCCTGAAGTGTCTACTGTGAAATGAAGCAAGTCCTATCGAAAACAAACATTCTGTGATGAAGTAATCCGTATGAAACCAACACGATGTTCAATCTTTCCCGTCTGACTCATTATCTCTAATGAGTTCACGCCCTCGCGCTCCTCGCGCCGTTCATATGTAAATAGCCACGTGGTGCGTGAGCGCGTGTAAACGCCCAAAAACAAACAAAGAGCGGAGGTCCTCATCGCGGCTACTGTTACTGTTCACGCTGAGTAAAGAAAGGATTTCCCTCGAAAGAAGAACACGATTTCATCCAGAAGAGGAGATCGATCTGATGAGTAAGTTATGTTTCTTTTTTGCATTAGTTACCGTGTTATTGTGTCATAAACTTGAACAGATTTAAACAGTTAGTTGGGTTTTTCCCAAACGACAACATGATGAATGCTACGCGTCTAAGAATGTTTAGACCATGTTTATTATTAATACTCTGTTCACAAATATATTGTAATAGCATGCTAAACAATAATAATTAGTTTCTCAGATATAAAATATCATTTTTTATAGTACAAAGTACATCCTTTTATTGTACAAAGCATGCTTGAGTCTGTGTCATGAGAGTCATGTCATAGGCTACTATAAAATCATACATACTAGACTATATGACTACAAAATCATAGTTGGGTTTTTCCCAAACTATAATTCCTGACTACAATGTTTGAAATCGTGTAAAACATTTTGAATATGAGGGGCAATTCATTGTATTTAAATTTCTTACGGCGCGATGATGTTTTCATGCTCTATATGAAACAATAAAAGTAATATGAGTGTACACTGTAACATGATGAACGCTACGAGTCTAAGTATGTTTAGTACATGTTTATTATTAATAGCCTACTCTGTTCAGAAATAGATTTTAATAACGTGCTAAACAATAATAATTAGTTTCTCAGATATAAGATTTCTTTCTCTTTTTTATGGTAGTACAAAGCATGTGTGAGTCAATGGCTACAACACACACACATATATATTATATATATACAGATGTTCCTGATATTAACATGCTCACAAATGTTTTTTGTTTGTATTTTATTGAATCAGATACCAGCACCAGATGAATCCTGATGTCTCTTCAAACTGTTTTCCTCTGAGAGCGCTGAACCAACATCAGATGTTCAACTACACTGATATTCTATGTTAAAACAAGCTCCTTTTCTACTGATTATGTTTTTTTCTTCTTGAATCCATGGAAAGAAGTAGAAACACTTAAAATAAATATCAGGTATGATTTACTTGTTTCACTTGTTGAACAGAATCTGTTGTCAGTTCACATCTCTGTGGTTAGATCAGTGTGCACAATAATGTGTCTTTGACCTTCATTATGTATGTTTTGATTATACTGTGTTGTAAATAAAACACAAATAATTAAAAAAAAACTTTTTTTCAGTCTCCTCACATTCTCTCTCACCTGCCTCAGTCACAGTCACACTGATGGGCCATTAGGGCCCCATAGGGGAGGGCCCTTTGTCTCTCAGGTGAGACTCACTCAATATTCATGGCCATTACCACTCCCTCGCATACAGACCCTCGATCACAAAACATGTCTTGAAAATTTTAAATCAATATATTGTTTTCTGTGAATGAGTAAGCAGAATGATTTTCACATAATTTTGAAGTAAATATTCTAGCCTACAAGACTGATTACTCAAAAGTCTTATTCAGGACTATTTAGTGTGGGTTTTAAGGCCTTATTTCAGCTACATTTTTTTTCCCAAAACGTACTAACCACGCATAATATTTTTTTTCTAAAAAATGCAAACATGTGCATCCATCTTGGTCACATATTATTGTAGCACAGTTTGTGCTGAATACAAAAAAAATTACATGTTGGTCAATAGTATGTTTTAAGTAGCTGAAAAAAGCACAAATATCAGGGCATGTCAAAACATCTCAAGGGCCCCAAAATGACCTCGGACCCCAGAGGGTTAATGTACTAATACAAGGATTTTGGGTGAAAATTCACTGTAAGCCTATACTTCATTCATAATGTATATGTCACATGTCACATGTCTGTGTGTTGAGTTTCTGTTTTGACCTAGTTTTCGCCTGTGTCTTGTTAAGTTCATCGTTACCACCTGTTGTTTCATTAATTATCCCATTAGTTCCTGTGTTCTTAATTCCTGAGTTCTCCCCAGTTCAGTTGCCAGTTATTGTTTGATGTTATGTGTGTTGAGACTACCCTGAGTTATTTCCTTCTATTCGTGTGGATTATAATATTAAAAGACTCCATTTTGGATTCCCTGCTCTCTGTGAAGTTTAGTCTACCAGAGACCGTAACAGTATACAATATATAAGCAAATTCTTAATCCAACACGCAAGTTGCGCTTTAAAGAGTTTTTTACCCATGGCTGAAGTGGATTTCTAAAAGCCATGACCTGGGGAATCCCCTTTTTTTGGAGTTTGGTATAAATTTTGATTAAACACACCTATGTCAGATAATTAAGCACTTTCTGTTAATTTGAAAATGCAGGCTGGTAAATTAGAGCGAAAACTGGATAAATTCCTAATATGACAGAAATAGCAATAGCCTATATGCTATTCTGAATTCAGCCTATGTAGAAGGATTGTTTACCCCAGCAACAGCGACACCAATCAGAAATGTCTTTGAAGTTGACCAGTCGCTGATTGGTTGGCTTCCCAGCTGCAGGTAGTTAAACATCTTATTCTGGTCACATTTCTTAAAGCGAAAGTTTTCACCTGAGAATAATTTGGAATATCTTTATAATTTGGAATAGTTTTGACCAACCAGTCCTGTAGTTAAGTGTGTGTGTGGTTTAGTGCATTAAAAATGATATATAAAGGCCAAATTCGGTATATGGTTTATTAAAAATATACATGCACCAGCAAGAGACGTATCCAGAATATGAATGCAATGCAATAAATTGCACGTTAAACATTTTCCTCCCATAGAAAGAAGGAAAACACTTCACATGGCTAAATGCAGTGAGAAAGTGAAAATAAAAATAAAAATTTGGTATACAGTTTATTAAAAATATAAACTATACATGCAAGCAGATAAACCCAGAATATGAACGCAACAAGCAAAGTTTCACATTAAGCGTATTAGAATGAGTTTCACAATTTTGAATTACTGAAATAAATTAACTTTTCCACGACATTCTAATTCATTGAGATGCACCTGTATGTATATTATATATTTATTTAATAATAATAATCCACATTGTCTGATGATCTGCTTTACTGTTTAATGAACTCAATTTGGAGTCTCTTTCTAGTAATACATTTACCATCTGAAATAGTAGAAATAAAACATTAACTCCCGGTTTCACAGACAAGGTTTAAGCCTAATCCTAGACTAAAATGTAAATCTGAGCTGTCTCAACTGAAAGAAACTTGTACTGACTGATCTTAAAATATATCAGTGCCTTTGTTTTGTCTCAAGATGCACACCAGTAATGTTTTTTGTTTATTAAGTACATTAATAAAAAATTACTTAAATGTCCTAATTGAACTATGGCCTAATCCTGGCTTAGTCTAAACCCTGTCTGTGAAACCGGGTTTAGCTTAAGACAGGACTAGGCCTTAGTTAAATTAAGAATTTTAAGCAACTTTTACGAAAATGCCTTAGGTGTGCATCTTGACACAGAAGGATGACACTGACATATTTTAAGATATGTCAGAGCAAGATATTTTCAGTTGAGACAGCTCAAACATGACATGTCAATCTCTGGTTGCACAATACCTTTTAGTTACCCACACAAGGATAAACTGGCAAGCAAACTAAAAGACAGTTTCTGCCTAAAAGTCAATACTAGGATGGTACAATATTTGCAGTGAATCGCAGACAAACAGAGGAAAAAATGTATTTAGTTACCACTTGTAGTACACTTGAGTGTACTAGAGTATGAAAGATAGGTTCAAGTGTACTACAAGTGGTAACTAAATACATTTTTTAAATACAGAGATAGTATGTTAAAAGCAAATTTAGTTCATATTCATGGTGTCCCAAAATAGCACAGTTGAGTACACTTGTCACAGGTTAACCTGTTGACTCTATAAACTTGGATTTACAAACACACCCATTTCACTAGTACTGGACATTGCCGTCAAATTAACATCTGTGTACACACCAGGAGAGTGTTATGGAGTTTGTGTTTTGTTTAGTCTAAGTTTGTTACTGCTGTGTTTTGTTCTATTTTTCAACTCTTTATAGTTTTTCTTAAATCACAATTTTTCTAAAAAAAAAAAAAAGAACAAAAGGTCAGGACACACAATATATGTGATAATTACATTTATTTTTCCAAATATTTTCCACAAACCTCGTTACAGTTAAACTTCCAGGTTCACACTCTGTACAATCAAACCCTCAATCAGTGTTGCCAACTGCTTTCAATTGGTCTTTGTCAGTCACATGCGTTTATGTGTGACATCACCAAGGCGCCATTTTGAAGGTATCGTTGCATTGAGCAGTGAACTGAAAGTGTACAGAGACGTACAGTAAAGACCGGTTAAATTGTCATCAAATTGCCTACCATCTCCTCCAGCCTTCAGTGTGTTGCCGTCCATCTCCTCCAGCCTTCAGTGTGTAGCCGACCATCCAGCCTTCAGTGCGTAGCCGACCATCTCCTCCAGCCTTCAGTGCGTAGCCGACCATCTCCTCCAGCCTTCAGTGCGTAGCCTACCATCCAGCCTTCAGTGTGTAGCCGACCATCTCCTCCAGCCTTCAGTGCGTAGCCTACCATCTCCTCCAGCCTTCAGTGCGTAGCCTACCATCTCCTCCAGCCTTCAGTGCGTAGCCGACCATCTCCTCCAGCCTTCAGTGCGTAGCCGACCATCTCCTCCAGCCTTCAGTGCGTAGCCTACCATCTCCTCCAGCCTTCAGTGCGTAGCCGACCATCTCCTCCAGCCTTCAGTGCGTAGCCTACCATCCAGCCTTCAGTGTGTAGCCGACCATCTCCTCCAGCCTTCAGTGCGTAGCCTAACATCCAGACTTCAGTGTGTAGCCGACCATCTCCTCCAGCCTTCAGTGCGTAGCCGACCATCTCCTCCAGCCTTCAGTGTGTAGCCGACCATCTCCTCCAGCCTTCAGTGCGTAGCCGACCATCTCCTCCAGCCTTCAGTGCGTAGCCGACCATCTCCTCCAGCCATCAGTGCGTAGCCGACCATCTCCTCCAGCCTTCAGTGCGTAGCCTACCATCTCCTCCAGCCTTCAGTGCGTAGCCTACCATCTCCTCCAGCCTTCAGTGTGTAGCCGACCATCTCCTCCAGCCTTCAGTGTGTAGCCTACCATCCAGCCTTCAGTGTGTAGCCTACCATCCAGCCTTCAGTGCGTAGCCTACCATCTCCTCCAGCCTTCAGTGCGTAGCCGACCATCTCCTCCAGCCTTCAGTGTGTAGCCGACCATCTCCTCCAGCCTTCAGTGTGTAGCCGACCATCTCCTCCAGCCTTCAGTGCGTAGCCGTCCATCTCCTCCAGCCTTCAGTGTGTAGCCTACCATCCAGCCTTCAGTGTGTAGCCTACCATCCAGCCTTCAGTGCGTAGCCTACCATCTCCTCCAGCCTTCAGTGCGTAGCCGACCATCTCCTCCAGCCTTCAGTGTGTAGCCGACCATCTCCTCCAGCCTTCAGTGTGTAGCCTACCATCCAGCCTTCAGTGTGTAGCCGACCATCTCCTCCAGCCTTCAGTGTGTAGCCGACCATCTCCTCCAGCCTTCAGTGTGTAGCCGACCATCTCCTCCAGCCTTCAGTGTGTAGCCTACCATCCAGCCTTCAGTGTGTAGCCGACCATCTCCTCCAGCCTTCAGTGTGTAGCCTACCATCCAGCCTTCAGTGTGTAGCCTACCATCCAGCTTTCAGTGTGTAGCCGACCATCTCCTCCAGCCTTCAGTGCGTAGCCGACCATCTCCTCCAGCCTTCAGTGCGTAGCCGACCATCCAGCCTTCAGTGCGTAGCCGACCATCCAGCCTTTAGTGTGTAGCCGACCATCTCCTCCAGCCTTCAGTGTGTAGCCTACCATCCAGCTTTCAGTGTGTAGCCGACCATCCAGCCTTCAGTGCGTAGCCGACCATCTCCTCCAGCCTTCAGTGCGTAGCCGACCATCTCCTCCAGCCTTCAGTGCGTAGCCGACCATCCAGCCTTCAGTGCGTAACCGACCATCCAGCCTTTAGTGTGTAGCCGACCATCTCCTCCAGCCTTCAGTGTGTAGCCTACCATCCAGCTTTCAGTGTGTAGCCGACCATCTCCTCCAGCCTTCAGTGCGTAGCCTACCATCTCCTCCAGCCTTCAGTGTGTAGCCTACCATCCAGCCTTCAGTGTGTAGCCGACCATCTCCTCCAGCCTTCAGTGCGTAGCCTACCATCTCCTCCAGCCTTCAGTGCGTAGCCTACCATCTCCTCCAGCCTTCAGTGCGTAGCCGACCATCTCCTCCAGCCTTCAGTGTGTAGCCGACCATCTCCTCCAGCCTTCAGTGTGTAGCCTACCATCCAGCCTTCAGTGTGTAGCCGACCATCTCCTCCAGCCTTCAGTGTGTAGCCTACCATCCAGCCTTCAGTGTGTAGCCTACCATCCAGCCTTCAGTGTGTAGCCGACCATCTCCTCCAGCCTTCAGTGCGTAGCCGACCATCCAGCCTTTAGTGTGTAGCCGACCATCTCCTCCAGCCTTCAGTGCGTAGCCGTCCATCTCCTCCAGCCTTCATTGCGTAGCCGACCATCTCCTCCAGCCTTCAGTGCGTAGCCGACCATCCAGCCTTCAGTGCGTAGCCGACCATCCAGCCTTTAGTGTGTAGCCGACCATCTCCTCCAGCCTTCAGTGTGTAGCCTACCATCCAGCTTTCAGTGTGTAGCCGACCATCTCCTCCAGCCTTCAGTGTGTAGCCTACCATCCAGCTTTCAGTGTGTAGCCGACCATCTCCTCCAGCCTTCAGTGTGTAGCCGACCATCTCCTCCAGCCTTCAGTGCGTAGCCGACCATCTCCTCCAGCCTTCAGTGTGTAGCCAACCATCTCCTCCAGCCTTCAGTGCGTAGCCGACCATCCAGCATTCAGTGTGTAGCCAACCATCTCCTCCAGCCTTCAGTGCGTAGCCGACCATCTCCTCCAGCCTTCAGTGTGTAGCCGACCATCTCCTCCAGCCTTCAGTGCGTAGCCGACCATCTCCTCCAGCCTTCAGTGTGTAGCCAACCATCTCCTCCAGCCTTCAGTGCGTAGCCGACCATCCAGCCTTCAGTGCGTAGCCGACCATCCAGCCTTTAGTGTGTAGCCGACCATCTCCTCCAGCCTTCAGTGTGTAGCCTACCATCCAGCTTTCAGTGTGTAGCTGACCATCTCCTCCAGCCTTCAGTGTGTAGCCGACCATCTCCTCCAGCCTTCAGTGTGTAGCCGACCATCTCCTCCAGCCTTCATCCAGCCTTCAGTGCGTAGCCGACCATCTCCTCCAGCCTTCAGTGCGTAGCCGACCATCTCCTCCAGCCTTCAGTGCGTAGCCGACCATCCAGCCTTCAGTGCGTAGCCGACCATCTCCTCCAGCCTTCAGTGTGTAGCCGACCATCTCCTCCAGCCTTCAGTGCGTAGCCGACCATCCAGCCTTCAGTGCGTAGCCGACCATCCAGCCTTCAGTGCGTAGCCGACCATCCAGCCTTTAGTGTGTAGCCGACCATCTCCTCCAGCCTTCAGTGTGTAGCCGACCATCCAGCCTTCAGTGTGTAGTCGACCATCTCCTCCAGCCTTCAGTGCGTAGCCGACCATCCAGCCTTCAGTGCGTAGCCGACCATCCAGCCTTCAGTGCGTAGCCGACCATCCAGCCTTTAGTGTGTAGCCGACCATCTCCTCCAGCCTTCAGTGTGTAGCCTACCATCCAGCTTTCAGTGTGTAGCTGACCATCTCCTCCAGCCTTCAGTGTGTAGCCGACCATCTCCTCCAGCCTTCAGTGTGTAGCCGACCATCTCCTCCAGCCTTCATCCAGCCTTCAGTGCGTAGCCGACCATCTCCTCCAGCCTTCAGTGCGTAGCCGACCATCTCCTCCAGCCTTCAGTGCGTAGCCGACCATCTCCTCCAGCCTTCAGTGCGTAGCCGACCATCCAGCCTTCAGTGTGTAGCCGACCATCTCCTCCAGCCTTCAGTGTGTAGCCGACCATCTCCTCCAGCCTCGTCTCAGCTGGCTGCAATGTGTTTTTTTTCTTAACTGCTCTCACTTACCATTTAGTCACACCTAGCCTAAGTATATGAAATGAAAATGTACAAAAATGTAGTCAGTACTTTTTAAAATTGTAAGAAATAAAAATGAGAAACATTAGAAAATGTATTTTAGTGAAGTATTCATTTTAAATTACACTTGAGTTAAGTACAAACCCCCCAAAACAATATTTAATTTAAGTAACATTAATGAAATAAAATAACTCTTTACACCAATGCATAAAACGACTGCAAGACATTTCATGGTACATGACCCGTTTCTGCTCACCTGCTC
Organism: Acrossocheilus fasciatus; assembly: GCA_036784905.1. Taxonomy (NCBI): domain Eukaryota; kingdom Metazoa; phylum Chordata; class Actinopteri; order Cypriniformes; family Cyprinidae; genus Acrossocheilus; species Acrossocheilus fasciatus. Next base: position 50,215,544 of record CM071940.1, read on the forward strand.
CCTGGTTGTCTGTTTGATAGCATTGATAACCCTAAATAACATGTGAAAATAATGTTGGTTACTTCAGAAAACAGAAAATAAGCACATCTAAAAAAATCTCTTACTTACATTTATGAAAATGTCAAGGGTAAACGAACATAAATGGAGATATGTTGGCAAATAATGATTTTGCGTATCACTGCTGCAACCCAGGCCATTAGACGTGGCGACCTCTTGTTGTCTATAGGGGTGTAACGATGTACCAAATGGAAGTGATCATCCCTATCCTCTTGGAGTGGGGACTTGGGAGTGAGCAGGGCACGTGTGTGTCATTATTTCGTCATTTGGAATGCCCTTGGTGAAGGGAGCGTAATTTCCTCATTATCTTCAGCTGGGATGTTCCCGTGACAACGCAGCACGGTGTGCGTCAGCAGATGTCGCTGTTTAAATGTCAATAGTCTTTTTATTGTTGTTAGCATAACTGTTGCAAATAAACATACATTTTATATTTTAAAAAGTTTTTAAAATATGCTATATAATATATAAAAAATAATATATATATAAAACTTTTTAAATTATGAAATGTATTTTTTTTTTATGCGGTTGTCCGCCAGCGAATCTGCTGACGCACACCGTGCTGCGTTGTCACGGGAACATCCCAGCTGAAGATAATGAGGAAATTACGCTCCCTTCACCAAGTGCATTCCAAACGACGAAATAATGACACGCATGTGCCCTGCTCACTCCCAAGTCCCCACTCCAAGGGGATAGGGATGATCACTTCCATTTGGAAAATGCCCGTGAATCGTTCAACCACGATTCGTACATCGTTACACCCCTAGTTGTCTAGTCTTTTTTTCAAGTGTGAAACCTAAAATATCTTTCTTCGTGGTGAGTTTTTGACCTTTTCTATCATGTAATTCACTATTGTAGACTTTAACACAACAAGAATGTATCATTTTAAAGATAAGGTTTGTCCAAAAAGTTGCTATATTTGTCCCTAAACTTTTGAAAAAAAGTCTCAAAAGGGGTGGGGAAGTCGCTAAATCTAGCTACAAAATTACTAAATTGGCAACACTGTCCAGGTCAAGCTGGTTTTTAAAACAACCGCCACATCACTTCCTGTGGAAGCTGCCGTTTTATTGTGATGTCAGAGGGGGAGAAATTAGGAACAGTTAGTTTTCCATTTAATTTGTTGTTAAACTCTTCTGTTAATGGTTGTTGTTTTACTTGTTTGGAAGGATTAAGTCTGGTTGTGCAGGATGTTTACATTATTGGTTTGTTACAAACTAATTTGTTTGTTTTCTCCTCAGTTGCTATGCCCTGTAGGAGGGACATTAGCCTATAAATAGGCTTGCTAGCTGAAAGGAAGTCAGTTTGCGTTTTGTCTTTGCTTCTGATTGTGGACTGAGCAGTGTTACATACTTGGGCCATTTTGGTGTAGCCAAATTAAGCACATTGTTGCTGTTTTGTTGTGATGGCGAAGTGAAGCGTTCTGAACCAATGAAGCTTTGAACCCAATTGTATCTGTACGAGCTTAAGGGGATGCTCAAGGGTCGGTTGGGCACTAGTAGAAATGGTGGTAGGAGTTTCCGGTTAGAGAAATGGGAGCAAGAGAGCAGGTCCCAGTTTAAGGATTTTATTTTGTTTATCCTTGCATGTTTGAATGGTTACAGGCAGTTGCCCATAGGAGGTGCATATGGGCGTGTTTGTGGTCTACAATGAACAGAGAAAACAGTATACAATATGAAATTTGAAATATAAACAATCATATGGCTAGCATAAGGAAATGAACATTATCCACAGCCACAGTGAATCACAGTATCAAATATCAGGTAATAAAGGCATTCAAGTTGCATTTAAATAGCTGCATTACTTTGGCAAAGTGTTTATCATTTAAATATGTACCGTAAACAGGTGTATAATTTAGCTTATGTATCGAAATTATGCAGTGGAACATGCACATTTAAGCAGTATTAAATGAGTGTCAACATTTAAATTAGCATAGACTTAGTCAACATGCAACTCCTGCCAATTATACACTCTATTCAAGTCATTATTTGAACTAGTAAAGTTTACAGGTGATAATAACAGAGTAAAGAAAGAAAGAAAAAAAAACATTTCAGTTTGACCAGCATAGAATGTAAAACAGATAACTTACTTTTTAATCAATCACTCACAGAAGAAACAAACATGCAGCAGTCCATTTTCTTGCACAATGAACAAGTCAATCACTCCACCCATACATATAGACTGTCTCCTGACACTTGTCTGGGCATGTCTTGATTTGTTAAGCTTTGTCCAAGCATTAAAGTTATAGACATAAAGATACCACTGGGTGGCGTCGTTGGGCTTTCATACAGTATCGGAAAAAGGTTCATTACTCAAAGCTTTTTAAAACGGTTTATGCTGTGGCCATCTTGTGGTCATAAATAAGAATAACACCTTCCAAAGTGCTGTGATTAATTACAGCTGTTGGTTTCACATCTGGTTCTACTGCTGATTCCTTGTTTTAATTTATTGTATAAACATAATGGCCATTGTCAAAGTCATTCATTTGTGTCGGTGTACTGTCACTAAAATATTTCAAATAAATCAAACATAAACTCATGAATTAAATCTGTGATCTGTCTATGTTAACTCTGCCTCAGTCCTTAGACTGTTATTTCATGGGCAAAGTTCATTTGACCTTAATATAGAAATTAGGATAAAAAGAAAACAATGCTAACACATTATAATGTAATATAATGTAAAGGAAACGGCACTGAGGTTTGCTTCGTTTGAAGCAGAGACTGAAGCAGTCGCGTGGTTTTCAGGCGAATGAAGCTTCAGATGTCATAGATCACGTGCTTTTGGCAAAACGAATCAAGCTCCGATACAGCGCTTCAATGTGAAATGTGTTGTTTTTTTGATACAAGCTTCAAAGCCTCGGTGTCGAACGTCACATCACTACTGTTTTGTTTCTTTTTGTACAGTTTTTATTTATTTTTGTTTTCTCATGCAATGTAAATATTTTGGTTTCACTTTATTTTGATGGTCCCTTTAACACATTCTATTGACTATAAGTAATGTTGCAGCTACATTTCTCCTGACTCTCATTAGAGTGTTAGTAGTGTATTAGTTGACCGGTAGGGTTAGGGTTAGATTAAGTTGACACGTTCTTGCAAAGTTACTTATAGTCAGTAGAATATCTGTTGGGAGACCAACACAATAAGGAGTGAGTAGATATGAAGTAGACAGTCTACTAATACTCTTATGAGAGTTTGTTGACATGTAGTTGCCACATTACTTAGTGTCAACAGAATGTTCAAAAGGGACCATCAAAATAAAGTGTTACCAATATTTTTTCCACCTTCCAATAAACCACCAGTTTTTATTTTAAACCACCAAAATCTATCCATTCATAGTCATTAGAAAAACAAACCTACGGATTTTCTGTATGTAACTGCCATTTGCAATGTTACACCTCTTTACCAGAGACTGAAGTAGCTGTAGTCCTGAAGTGAAGGTTTTTTTCTTCTTCTTTTTTTCTCTGCTCTTAGGGTAAGATCAGGCTCACGTGTGTCTGTGAAGAGTGACCAATCAAAAGGTGGCGGGCCGAACTTAAGGAAGAGAAGAAGATCCTCTACCGAAAGGTATTTCATGTGTTTAACATTACAGCATTGTTTTAGCTAATTTTATGTTATAGAAGTTAATAAAAAATTATAATAATAAATCACAGAACACTGTGTCTGATGATCTGCTTTACTGTTTAATGAACTCTTTCCAGTAATACAGTTACACAGCCAACAAAATCTAAATCCATAATTGCACAAAGTACAAATCCACAGCTTTAGTGTCTGTGCAGGACGAGAGAGATCATGTACAGATATCAGACACGGATGAATCTCCTGTAATAGTGTGTTTTTCTCTCTCTCTCTTCTGTTTGTGTCATTAGTGACAGATCATGCTCACCTGTGTCTAAGAGGAGTAAAAGGTCCAAAAGGTATTTCATGTGTTTTGCATTACAGCACTTCATTAACTATATGACCGTATATTTTATTTGTTTGTTTTTTGTCCATATCGCCTGGCCCATCTATGAGTTAAAAAATGGAAATAATTATTTGTGTGTGATTATTGTTATACATAGTCAGTGCTGGGAAACCCTTGAAAAGTTTCTGCTCTTAATGAGTGTGTAAACTGTCAGAGAGTGTTGTGAGTTTTCATAATGAATATAGCGAAAGCAGCAGAATGGCTTGAAACAGTGAAGTTTGCTGCAGCAGCCTGGAAGATTTAATCACATTCAGGTAGAATAATGATAGATAATTCGGTAACACTTTAGAATAGGTAACACTTGTTAACTATTAACTACGACTTTTCCCTCAATAAATTCTTAATTTGCTGCTTATTAATAGTTAATAAGGTAGTTGTTAAGTTTAGGTGTTGGGTAGGATTAGGGATGTAGAATAAGGTCATGTAGAATAAGGCATTAATATGTGCTTAATTAGCACTAATAGATGGTTAATATTCTAGTAATATGCATGCTAATAAGCAACTAATAGGTGTAACCGTAAAATAAAGTGTTACCGATAATTCAAGTCATTCTGCTTATATTAATTACATTTTTCATCTCTGCCATTAACAGGGCTTGAAATGAATTTTTGTGCGAGAGCAAGAGATTAATCCAACGCAGCATTTGTTGTCACAGTTATATGTATTTAATGTCACATCTATGATTAGTCATTCATCTAGAAAAGACATGGTTAAATGTGAAACTGAAATGACCATTACTTTACTATTAAGTGAGTCTGTGCAGGACAAGAGAGAGTATGTGCCAATACAATATGAGACTGACATGAATCTCCTCCTCTGTTCTCTTTGTGTCATTAGTGAAAGATCAGGCTCACCTGACTTCAGCTCTGTGTCTATGAAGAGTGACCAATCGAAAAGTAATGGACCAAACTTAAGTGAGAAAAAACCATCATCTACCAAAAGGTATTTCATTTCAAAGGTATTTTACGTGACAGCATTAGATTAGCTAATTTCTCCACTGTGGTGTGTGTGATAGAACTTGACCAAATAAAAGACTAAATCACAGATTTCTCAGACATGAATCTGATTCAAAATTGGACAAAAATGAATATTACATTTGTTTGGTAATTTAACAGATACTTTTATCCAAAACAACGAGGAATACAACGAGCAATTCATTTTAAGGAGGCAGTAGCACTTGTGCACTTCACACAAAGCAAACTCGACTAAAAGAGAGTGAGCGGTTTTCAAATGTGCAGCACACTGAGCCACACAGCATTTCTCAGTACAGTCTCTGTGAATTGTTTGTTTTGAACATTTCAAACCAGTGAAAGTGAGCTGATACTGTAGGGCTGAGGGGAAAAATGTAAGTTTCAGTTGCAAGCAGAATATTTAACTAATAAAGAGTGTTTATGAAATAAGTATATTTACAAAAATGAATTCTCATTTTTTGTTTTTTAATCAGGTGACTGTCATGTGCCGAACTGATTGTTTAAGTGGACTTTGAGTGTGTTTGTAGTTTGAAACCCTGATGAAGGCTTGTTAGCTGCAACGTTGGTGCACTTGAGAGTTGTTTTTAATATTAACCCTCATGTACTGTTCAAAAACAGGTTACTTGTCAAATTGACCCGTATTGGATTCAATGGAATTCCACAAAAATTACGATATGAAAAAAAAACGAAAAAAAAAAAAAAACCCATACAATCAAGTACAATTATTAACTTTTAATATCAATACATTTCTCACATTAAAAAGAATAAATATCTGAATTCAGAGGCGTCATGCCCATTCAAAGTAAGGGGGCACGTGCCCCTCAGATTTTTGAGCCAAGTGGATTTTGAATGCAGCTTCCAAAAGACAAAAAATAGCCGATTAATATGTTCTATATTTAATACAATCACACCAGCGTGATTAAATCGTTCATTGCGTCTATCACCAGCTGCTAAATTCAAATCTGCGTTCGCTGGTTGGCACCGAGCCAGATGCAGACGAGTTTTTACAGCACAGCGCATTATAACCAATCACATACGATGCTGTTGAGCTTATGAATTCAATGACCAATCAGAGATGTTCAGATGAATCATCGCTAAAATGCTAGTGTTTTCTTCACTCGCTCGCTGACTGAATACCTCTTTCTGGTGAATTCTCTCGTCTGAAACAACGAAGTGCAAATGTGTGTATGAATCTGTAAGATATTCATTTCACAGTGTAAACAGCTTCAGTGATTTTAATGGGAGTTTTTGAGAGCGCTTGAACTGTAGACTCTCAGTGAAAATGTTCTTTAATGTAGCTAAATGTTCTTTGCTCTCTTTCTGTACAGTGAAAGTGTTATGATTAGTAGCCTAACTTACAATGTTTTTATTCAGATTAACTTTCAATGTTAAATTCACATTAAATATAAAGTCAGTCATATTAAAATGTGTTATGGCATGACACCCATATCTGTTAATTAAGTAAACATAGGTTTTTATGCATAGTTAATAGATTACATTATTAGGTTACTTTGACCATCTATAAAGGTAAGAATCAAGATATTTCATGACATAGTTAATGCGTTTTGGAGTGTTTCGAATAAAAAGGAAAAAATAAATAAAATATAAATGCTGTTGTGGCTGCTGTGTCACATGACGACCCCCACCCCCACCCCGCCAAACACACACACACACACACACACACACACACACACACACAACTCGTACCCCCTCAAAAATAATGAGTGCATGACGTCCCTGTCTGAATTTATGATTTATAAAAATGTTTTTAACCACTATTTTTGACTGCCCCTCCCCCACACCTGTGGGATGTTTGAGATTACACATTTTTTAACAATAATATCTTGGTCTAAATCTAAAGTAATCTTGACAAAATATATATCATTTGAAAGGTTTCGGACTCTAGTTTTTCAAACAAATGAGAGAGCAATAGATAAATAGAGAGAGATTCTCCATTTGTGATGTGGTGCCAAACACACTCTTCTATAAGTATGTTTTTATATGTATTAGAGATTGAATTCAAATCAAATATTAAAGTTACTGCCCAATATATTTCTGAATATTTTGAAAATTGTTCTCTTTGTGTCATTAGTGAAAGATCAGGCTCACCTGACTTCAGCTCTGTGTCTATGAAGAGTGACCAATCGAAAAGTAATGGACCAAACTTAAGTGAGAAAAAACCATCATCTACCAAAAGGTATTTCATTTCAAAGGTATTTTACGTGACAGCATTACATTAGCTAACTCTGAGTTTTCGGGCTCAAGAAGGTGGGTTGGTTTTGAGCGGATTTCATTACCATGGTAACTTACGCCGCACGGCTACCCTTCTCCGGAGCAGGTTTTATTCTGGGTTAGAGATTGCAAACCCAAACCTGACCAATCGGCTGTGAGCAAAGTGACATATCTGATGCAATGAAGCCACTCCCCCTTATCTCTCGCTCCAGATTAAAGTAGTTTACAGTCAAAGAATTTTAGAGACAAAATTTCACAACTTTTGCAGCTACTTATTTGTTATATTTATATTATATTAATTGTTTATAATTCGTATAATATATTCATATAATTATTACATGAAGTGGCAATTAATTTTAAGCTTCATATTTAAATTTAATTAAATGTATAATAAGATTGATAGATAGATTATTAGTTGGATATATTGAAGCACATGTAACGAATTGATTGTTTAAATGGACTTTGAGTGTGTGTGTAGTTTGAAACCCTGATGAAGGCTTGTTGGCTGCAACGCGTCGATGCACTCTAGAGTTATTTTTAATATTAAGTCATGGGAATAAAGGCTTTTTATTTTTCACTACATTTTCAAGTACCTTGGGGATATGAGTTTTTTGAGTACTGTAAATATGTTTGACTTTAATTAAATTCTGGTGCATTTGTCCATCTCTGTCTTTATTAGGTGCAAAATTGTACTACATGAATGTACTGATGTAATACATGAATGCACTGAATTCAACACTCATGATGACAAAACACCCAGTTAATAGAAAAAAAAGTAATGATGAAAAAGCATGGTAAAACAACCAGCCAATCAAATGGAAATCTTTCCATGCATAGTCATAAGAAAAACAAACCCACTTGCTCTTCTGTATGTAACTGCCATTTGCAATATTACACCTCTTTACCAGAGACTGAAGTAGCTGTAGTCCTGAAGTGAAGTTTTTCTTTGTGTCATTAGGGTAAGATCAGGCTCACGTGTGTCTGTGAAGAGTGACCAGTCGAAAGATGATGGACCAAACTTAAGGAAGAGAAAAGCAGCACCTAGCAAATGGTATGTTTAACTTTACAGCATTATTTTAGCGAATTTCTACATATAAGGTCTATGTGATACAAGTTAACAAAGATTCTAATAATAAATCACTGAACACTGTGTCTGATGATCTGCTTTACTGTTTAATGAACTCTTTCCAGTAATACAGTTACACAGGCAACAAAATCTAAATCCATTGTTTCAAAAAGTACAAATCCACAGCTTTAGTGTCTGTGCAGGACGAGAGAGATCATGTACAGATATCAGACAAACATGAATCTCCTGTAATAGTGTGTTTTTCTATCTCTCTTCTATTTGTGTCATTAGTGACAGATCAAGCTCACCTGTGTCTAAGAGGAGTAACCGATCGAAAGTTGACAGGCCGAACATAAGGAAGAAAAGAAGATCATCTACCAAAAGGTATTTCATGTGTTTTGCATTGCAGCACTTCATTAACTAATTTCAATAGTGTTATTTGTGAGAGTTTGGATAAACAAAACCACAGAGCACTGTCGTTTAAGCTTCAATGAGCTCTGGAGCTTCTTTCCAGTAATACAATTCCACCGTAAGTTACTAGGGGACATAAATTCAACATGACAAGATACCTGGCAACCAAACAAATACATCACTCCAAAGTCATGAGAAGGACAAATGCAGGGCTTTACTGGATTTATTTACACTAAATACTTTCAAATGAGACTGAAGTACCCCCTTCTAGTGTTTTTTTTCTTTCTGTTCTTTGTATAATTAGTGTAAGATCAGGCTTACATGTGTACATAAAATCTTATGTAAGCCAGGAAATAAGCTGGTTTATACGGTCCCCGGGAGGGGCCGTCTTCGGTTCTCTTAGTTTTGTCGTGGCCACGAGATATTAATTTGTGGGAATGTCATATTAACTCGTGGGAATGTCTGATCGTTTTGTTGAGGTAACAACATCCTTATGTCTTATGGCCACGACTTCTTTTGTTGAGGGAACGACATTTTTCTCGTGGCCATGAGTTTAATGTGTAAACAAACCTACGTGACTATAGCAACCTGGTATTATCAGAATTGGAACATTTTTATTAACATTAAACATTTTATTTAATATTTCATTATTATTAGTAGTAGTAGTATTATGTTCCCTGTCGATACTCCACTCGTACTGCGTCTTGTCTAAAGACGCTACGGGAAAAGCCTTTTTTCCTTCTGACTGAAGCCTTATTTAATCACGAAGTGAAACTGCACGGCCATTGGTTCGTGCAGTGTGTAAAAAACGAACCAATGGCTCGGCAGCGGAGCCGTCTGGCTATATAAGCGGCCGTTTCGCCATAGGAACACAGATGTCTTCTCCTTCAGCGACGACGACGACTTTGTCTCTTCACTGATCCAGGAAGCCTGCTCGCCGTAGAAACGCCTCGCAGCTGGAACCAGCGACCTCTGCTCGGCTGAATCCGCCGTCTCTCATCGCTATCAGCATCGCAGCCGTTATTGCGGTCTCCCCTGCACACCGATGACAGCCACAGCGAGTGCGTTTCCTGCTTAGGTAAGTCCCAAGCAGATGCCGCGCTCGCTGGCACTGATTGTTCTCACTGCGAGAACATCAGTCTCGCCTCTATGCGCTCGCAGGTTGCTTTCTTTTTAGAGAGTGACTCCGCTCCTCGCGCCCTCCCGTTTTCTTCCTCGCAGGGACCTGTGAGGAAAAAACAGCAGGGCAGAGGATCTCAGCGCACGGCTGAGAGCGAGTTCACGTCGGCTCAGATCCTCGATCATGGACGCCTGCGTGTCGGGGTGAGCCAGGCCTGTGTGACAGCCCTAGCCCCCTGGAGAGACCTTCATTGGATGGAAAGAGGAGTGGCTATGGGAATGGTTTGCAGGAGAAAGGTCCTCACAACAGATGCCTCCAACACAGGTTGGGGAGCACTGTGCGAGGGCAGACCAGCCTTCGTCCATTGGTCGAAGGCGGAGAAGTGGCTTCACATTAACTGCTTGGAAATGCTAGCAGTATGTCGAGCATGCCAGTTCTTCTTCCCAGACCTGAAAGGACACCACGTGCTAATCCGCTTGGATAGCATGTCTGTAGTGTCCTATATAAATCACCAAGGAGGCCTCTCCTCGAAGCGCCTTTACCTGTTGGCAAAACGCCTTCTAGAGTGGTCTCTACCCCATCTGCGCTCGCTGAGAGCAGCACACATACTGGGCAGATTGAACCATGGAGCGGACAAGTTATCTCGGAGCAATGCCCCCTCAGAGGAGTGGACGCTCCATCCTCAGACGGTTCAGAGAATCTGGGAGATCTTCGGCGAGGCCGAGGTAGACCTCTTCAACTCAGGAGACATCTCTCACTGCCTGACTTATTATTTGAAGGTCGAGGATGCGCTGGCCCACGAATGGCCCAACCTCCTCCTCTATGCATTCCCTCCGATCGCCCTGATCCCGCAGGTTATCAGGCGAATCAAGGAGCGGGGACACAGGGTCCTCTTGGTGGCCCCCCTGTGGAAAAATCAACCTTGGTTGTCAGAGCTGACTCAGCTGCTAGTAGCAGCCCCGTGGCCCATTCCCCTGAGACGGGACCTCCTGTGTCAAGCGAACGGGACAATCTGGCACCCTCGGCCTGACCTCTGGGCCCTGCACCGTTGGCCTCTCGACGGGAGCCCGCAAGCTTCTCAGAGAGCGTGCTGAAAACCATTTCTGAGGCTAAAGACTGCTCTGCTCTTAACACTAGCGTCGGTCAAGCGAGTAGGAGACCTGCAGGTGCTCTCCACTAGCCCTGCCTGCCTGGAATTCGGACCTAACGTCTCCAAGGTCGTCTTGAAACCGAGGCAGGGTTATGTACCCAAGGTGCTTTCCACTCCATTCAGAGCTCAGGTCATCACGCTCTCCGCGCTTCCTCCCTCTGATGAGGACCGGGAGTTATCCTTGCTCTGCCCTGTCAGAGCTTTGAGAATCTACTTTGAGCGTTCTGCCCCCTTCAGGAGGTCAGAACCGCTCTTTGTTAGCTTCGTTAACCGTGGCAGAGGGCTTCCGGTTACGAAGCAGAGGCTCTCCAGATGGATAGTGGATGCCGTTACACTAGCATACTCGTCCTTGGGCCTACAGTGCCCCATCGGAGTACGAGCCCACTCCACAAGAGGCAACGCCTCGTCATGGGCGTGGTCTAGTGGTGTGTCTATTACAGAGATCTGTGCGGCGGCCGGCAAGGCCTCGCCGTCCACATTTGCCAGGTTTTATAACCTGGAGGTACCGGCCTTACAGGCCAGAGTCCTCTCTGCTTAGGCACAGTATGCATGGGAACTTCTGAAGGAGAACCCTTGACCGCATGGCGCTCAAGCTCTCTGATCGGTTACTTGTATATTCGGCCCACGGTGTCGTAATACAAGAGCTTCTGGAACGATTATCCAGGCCGGGCGTGACCTTTTTGAATTTAACCCGTTTAGCCTTGGGTCTTTTTTATGCTTCCCTTAAGCATTGAATTCTTAAGGTGGTGTAATTGAGTCGTTCCTCTATCAGCACGGCGTGATTGAATTGTGTTCCCGTAGCGTCTTTAGACAAGACGCAGTACGAGTGGAGTATCGACAGGGAACGTACTCGGTTACTATCGTAACCTCGGTTCCCGGAGATACGGAACGAGTGCACACTTGTCGTGCTGGATAGCTACACGACTCGGTCGTCGCGTCAGTCGAAGAAACCTGAATTCCTATGGCGAAACGGCCGCTTATATAGCCAGACGACTCTGGCCATTTTGACGGATTCTGGCGGGTTCCGTCGCCATAGGCTCGTGCAGCTCTGCTGCCGAGCCATTGGTTCATTTTTTTACACACTGCACGAACCAATGGCCATGCAGTTTCACTGCGTGATTAAATAAGGCTTCAGTCAGAAGGAAAAAAGGCTTTTCCCGTAGCGTCTTTAGACAAGACGCAGTACTCGTTCCGTATCTCAGGGAACCGAGGTTACGACAGTAACAGAGTACATTATATTAATTTGTTAGGGCTATATTTTTATATTTATTTCATATAAATATAATATTTTATTATTTCCCCTTTTCAATTCGTGTATCGCTTTACTTAATTAACATTCTGTATAATTATGCTATTTGCTACCATATATTTTGCAAATAATGTAAACACCTGACAATTATACTTTATGATTGTAGGCTATGCCAGTGCATGATGATAAATGAGCGTGTTGTGTTTTCATTTACAAATGAAACTATGTGAATGATTAATTCCTCAACGAAACACAAGGCAGTAGGCTATAATATTAATAATTATTAATTCACAGAAAAAAAAAAAGAGATATATGTTAAATTCAACCTTTAAACTGCATTTCCAATAGGCTATAAATTCCAGTCAGCATAATCAAAGCTTTAAGTCGAGCATTTACAGTAGGCTTATTTACAAAACTGGTCAGAATGTTATGTAAAGAGATCGAAATGAAGGGAAAAGACGAATATAAAAATATAACAATATAGGGCTCCAAACTGCGACTAAAACGGTCGCATTTGCGACCAAAAATATTAATTTGCGAGTGAAGTTTTTGCTGAGGTTGCCAATGGCGACTATGTTATGACTTGATTTTTTTTCCTGATTGTTTTGCGCTCACATCTTTTATGTCCACGTATTAAACTGAGACGATGCGCATCAAAGTTTTAATGGAAAAAAAGAGTTTCAAACAGTCCTCATCTCTGCCGAAATGCCTGCTAAACGCAGCTCAGTTGTGCAGCGCGAGAGAGATCAAAATGATGGAGATGTGCAAAGTGAAAGTGCAGAAAAGCAGTGTCTATTTCATGCACAACTTGAACAAACTTCAACAGGTGAAGCTGTCAGCTGTGTGGATATTAGCAATATCGTTAACAATTCTCGTTTATAATCATTACTAATATGCAGGGGTGCACATAACTGGTTTGCAGGTCCGCATGCGCGACCAAAATTAAAAATGCGCTGAGTAAATAATTTCTGACAGCGCATTTGCGTAACGACATGGTTGACAGCTGTCAATGCACAATTACCATTTTAGATCGACAAACTGTACTGTATAAGATTTCTATCCAAACTGAAAGCACAATCTAGGCTATCGCTGCCGTTTTCAAAGCAAAACTGTGACATTTCATTCACTGACGCTCTTCCATCAGCGGCGCTAAACCCGGAAAAGCACAATACTTACTTGCCGGCTGATTTAAGTTTGAAAATGATGAAAATTAAAATAATGATAATAATAATAAAAATATTAGCATTTTATTTTTGTTTACGATAAAATAATTGCATTTGTATGTAATACTCCCTTTTTATTTTAAAACAAAATAGTATTAATCACATTTGATTATTTAGTTCATTATTTTTAGTTAGTTATTTTATAAAATTAAAAAAAAAAAAAAAACGAAATAAAGTGCAATAATATTATCACTAATATTAATACATTTTTATATTTTATATTTTATGGGTCATACTACATGCCATAGCCCGTGTGAGGACCAACCCAAATCTCCAGGTTCTCATATGAGAGCCAGGCTGAAAAACTTATGTGCACCCCTGCTAATATGGCTTTTTGTTATCAAGATCTTTAGTCTATGTGCTGTGTTCTGTAAATGCGTGAACTTCATATTAGCCTGTTTGCAGCGCATTTGCCGTCCAGTAATCACAATAAGCTTTGTGCTTTGTTACTTTTTAATAAACAAAGTATCAGCTTTAACATTCTGCCAAATTCATAACAAAATTCATAAAATAAATACGGTTTTGGCGCTCATTAATGCGGCAGGCGCAATCGCTTTAGCGCCTCTGTTCAAGCGGCAAGTGAACCCATTATATCTTTCTCTATTACAGTATGAAATGAATGTGAATTAATATCAAAAGGTAGGCTATTTTATAAGAGAGCCTACACTTATTGAAATGTCTCATGTAATCGCTCATTCTGTGTCAAACTGGAAATCTTGTAAAGCTTGTAAACAATGCCACGTAACAATACCTAACCACTGGCCATCCATAAGCTCATCAGTCAGCTAGAAAAATAATTATAAAGAGGAGCATTTTGCTATATTTATTTGCTCTTGCATATTAATATTTTTACTTAACCTGTTGTCTACATGATAAAAAATGCAAAAACCGACTGGATATGTGAGAGATTTGACAACATTTCTATAGGATGCAGGAGGAGGAGCCCAAACTAACACTGTAAAAAGCGATCAGTTGACTTTTCTTTAAAAAACTGAGGAAACCCAGGGCTCGCAAAATCGCGGGGCTATTGCGTTTTCCAGTTGGGCTACCAAAATGTATCACTGCCTGCCCAGCGGGCTAACTTAAATACTGCGGGTCCTTAAAAACTCTCAATTTACTTATTTAAAATTTACGGCCATAAAAAGTTTTAAATATGTTAAATGGTATAAGAAAAGACTTAATTATAATTTCAAGAGGTCTTACAGTTGGGGATGGAAAGACAAGAACCTCAATACAGCTGGATTAAACTTCAAAAGGCAATGATGTCATTGAGTAAATATGAGTTTGGTGTAGGGAATATTAACAAGTCCCACCCATTTGGAGCTGCCACCAACCTCCGTTCATACCTATCTCGGAGAAGCCGTTATATTTGCTCCTAAAGCGCCAACTTAATGCATAATTAAAGAAATACATTAAGTGAACTTGACAATTCTGAGTTACACTGACAAATAACAGTTTGAAAATGTGTTGTTCACTTTTTATTTTAAGTTGGACCAACTTAAATTTATTAAACTGCAATTACTTAAAAGTTCTTATGGTCTATGATATTGGTACAGATTCTGTGTAATAAACAATTCTTTGTGACTGTATATTTCAAGTTGGAAAAGACGTTTAGTTCCCACTTTAAGTGAACCTTAGTTCCCAGGTCTACAAGATGGATTAAAATACTGATAAAGTCAAGAAAAGAGTAGATAAACACATGACTGTATGATTGAAATGTCAAAATGTTAAAAAAACAAATAAATAAAATGTGTTTATTCTGTGGCACCTAAAAAAATAATTTGGCGCCTAAGTTTTTTCTTATAGGAGCCAATGGCTCCTTACTCGAATTTTGTTTGGAGCCCTGCACAATAGGCTAATAATAATAATGATGATAATAATAATAGCTAATAATAATATACAAATATTAAGACGATCAGTTAATGGACACACACAGCAGACTGTGGGATGGATAAAAATGTTTTCTTGTAGGTCTATTTTATTTAATGTACTTTATGTAACATTTAGCCTATTTGTGATAAATTTAATTCGAATGCTGTGTATATATACAGCCTATGGTCAATATAATAATTTGATTATGTAATAACTTCTATAATAATTAATATAATAATTTCTTAATTCAAAATAAAATATTAATGAATCCCTGATAATCCCAGGTTGCTATGGTCACGTAGGTTTGTTTACGCGATAAACTCATGGTCACAAGAAAAATATGTCATTCCCTCAACATAACATCTCGAGGCCACAACATAATATGACATTCCCACGAATTAATATGTCGAGGCCACGACAAAACTAAGTGAACTGGAGACGGCCCCTCCCGGTCACCGTAGGTTTAGGGTTTTGAAACATTTAAAACAAAAAATGTAAAAATATTCAATGTATTCAGTGACAATATTATGCTGTGATAATTAGGACTGGGTTGAAAATAAATATTAATTTCTTGAATTTAATCAATTTTCATCAATTCTTAAATCCTAATAAATGATCTATGCTCATTTAATTTGATGTGTGAGCAAAACTTATTTAAACTTACTGTATTTGTACAGTAGCACGCCTCCCATTTAATAAATCACAATAAGCTTTGTACTTTTTTTTTCTTTTGATATGAAACAAAGTCTCAGCTTTCAAATTTATGATGAAATTCAAACAAGGAATACAGTTTTGTCGCTCTTTAATGTGACGTGACAGATCGCTGTAGTTGTCTGTTCAAGCAGAATGTGAAGCAATCATCTCATCCTCTTACTACCATTTACTGAACATGAATGAACCATCAGATGGTATGCTGAAAGAAACAATACAACTTACCACTGTGTATCAAGTCTCATGTAATTGCTCAATTAACCACTGAAAGATGTCAATGAAACAGCTTGCATACAATGTCATGTAACGTTACTTTTACCTTAGAAAAGTCATTCAGTGACGCTAAACTTGATAGTTAGCTAGAAAAAAATGATAAATATTTGTGTGTGTGTGTGTATATATATATATATATATGTATATATATGTATATGTGTGTATATATAAATATAAATAAATATATTATGGCATGCCATTCAGGAAATTATGATTTTATAATATGATGATTGAATATATGGAATAAAAGTTTGAATATATGGAATGAAACTTGAATATATTGAATGAAACTTGAATATATGGAATGAAAGTATGAATATATGGAATGAAACTTGAATATATGGAATGAAAGTTTGAATATATTGAATGAAACTTGAATATATGGAATGAAAGTCTGAATATATAGAATGAAATTTGCAGTGTATGGAATTAAAATGTAAATTTGACAGTATTTAATGAATAATAATATACTGTAGCTAGTTATATTCTTGTTATCAGAACAATAGTTTTCTCAATTGAATGACTTTAAAAATATAATTTCCTCAAATTTTCCAATACTTTGTTGAACTAAAATGTTGGCAACAGCTGATCATATACCAAACAAACAATACAAACAGTTTGGAGTGTACATCCCATCATCTCAGACATTTCACACAGTGTTCATTCTGACAGCATTTTGCTTTAGCTTTAGTCTTTTGACTAAAATGCCATATAGTTTTAGCCATATTTTAGTCGTTTGAATTGTTTTAGTTTTAGTCTAGTTTTAGTCAACTAAAAATACAGTAGATTTATTCCACTAAAATCTACTGAGTTTGGTTAAACTGTAATGCATTAATTAAGCATTTACTGTAAGTATCACACAACTGTTAGTTGAATACATGACTAAACTGACAGTTTGACAATTGTGTGTGTTTTTTGACAATTCAAGTGCAAAAAGACAAAATAGAGCTCAATTCTGTGCTCATCAGGGCCTAACGCATACTTTTTATGGCTCTAGTTAACTATAATAATCCTGATAGTAAAATCTATTTATTGAATAATATATCAAATAATGTCTTTAGTCTTTCCTTCCTGTGATTGGAATCCCCGAAACAAGACCGAAACACACCGGAATTCTTATTTGCAGGCTGTTCATTCGAGTTCATGAGGGAGATAAAATGTGCATTCTTACAACCGTCTAAAACACATTACCATATAAACATTGTAAAGTAAACATCGCTATGATTAATCAGCATTAGTTCATAAGCAGTTGCCTGTAATAAATGTGTGCTGTTAATATATTGCAAACCGCTCTGAATCTGTTTGAAGCACTGTTGTTCGAGCCTGTAGAACATGCAACAGCGCAGAGTTTTCCCGCGGTTAGATCAGAACAGATCAGAATTCATATGTGCACATCTATCACACAGGACGTCAGTTCTGACTGGGAATTTTCATCTCATGTTTATTTGTCGACAAAAATAGCATCGATGTAGATTACTACAGAACTGCACTTTTTTTTTTTTTTTTTTTTTTAATACCTGTAAGATACCATTCACTTGTTTCAAAATACATACTCTTTAATGTAAATCATCCACCCAATTCAAGTTTCGTCCCATATATTCAAACTTTTATTCTATATATTAAGACTTTCATTCCATATATTCAAAGTTTCATTCAATATATTCAAGTTTCATTCAATATATTCAAGTTTCATTCCATATATTCAAACTTTCATTCCATATATTCCCATTTCATTCCATATATTCAAACTTTCATTCAATATATTCAAGTTTCATTCAATATATTCAAACTTTCATTCAATATATTCCAATTTCATTCCATATATTCAAACTTTCATTCAATATATTCAAGTTTCATTTAATATATTCAAACTTTCATTCCATATATTCAAGTTTCATTCCATATATTCAAACTTTCATTCAATATATTCAAGTTTCATTTAATATATTCAAACTTTCATTCCATATATTCAAGTTTCATTCCATATATTCAAACTTTCATTCCATATATTCAAGTTTCATTCAATATATTCAAGTTTCATTCCATATATTCAAACTTTCATTCAATATATTCAAGTTTCATTTAATATATTCAAACTTTCATTCAATATATTCAAGTTTCATTCCATATATTCCAATTTCATTCCATATATTCAAACTTTCATTCAATATATTCAAGTTTCATTTAATATATTCAAACTTTCATTCAATATATTCAAGTTTCATTCAATATATTCAAACTTTCATTCAATATATTCCAATTTCATTCCATTCCATATACTCAAATTTTCCTGAACGGCATGCCATAATATATATATATATATATACATACAGTGGTGTGAAAAAGTGTTGGCCACCTTCCTGATTTTTTAGTTTTTTGCATGTTTGTCACACTTTAATGTTTCAGATCATCAAACAAATTTAAATATTAATCAAAGATAACACAAGTAAACACAACATGCAGTTTTTAAATGAAGTTTTTTATTATGAAGGGAACACAAAATCAAAACCCACATGGCCCTGTGTGAAAAAGTGTGTGTCCCATTAAATCTGCCGTAAAAATAACACAGCATTTCAGAAAAAGAACATCATACCAACAGTAAAATATGGTGGTGGTAGTGTGATGGTCTGAGGCTATTTTGCTGCTTCAGGACCTGGATGACTTGCTGTGATAAATGGAACCATGAATTCTGCTGTCTACCAAAAAATCCTGAGGGACAATGTCCGGTCATCAGTTTGTGACCTCAAGCTGAAGTGAATTTGGGTTCTGCAGCAGGACAATGATCCAAAACACACCAGCAAGTCCACCTCTGAATGTCTCAAGAAAAACAAAATGAAGACTTTGGAGTGGCCTAGTCAAAGTCCTGACCTGAATCCTATTGAGATGCTGTGGCATGACCTTAAAAAGGCGGTTCATGCTCAAAAACCCTCCAATGTGGCTGAATTACAACAATTCTGCAAGGAAGAGTGGGCCAAAATTCCTCCACAGCGATGTGAAAGACTCATTGCCAGTTATCACAAACGCTTGATTGCAGTTGTTGCTGCTGAGGGTGGCACAACCAGTTATTAGGTTTAGGGGGCAAGCACTTCTTCACACAGGGCCGTGTGGGTTTGGATTTTATTTTCCCTTCATAATAAAAAACTTCATTTAAAAACTGCATGTTGTGTTTACTTGTTATCTTTGATTAATATTTAAATTTATGTTTGATGATCTGAAATATTAAAGTGTGACAAACATGCAAAAAAAATCAGGAAGGGGGCAAACACTTTTTCACACCACTGTGTGTGTGTGTGTGTGTGTGTGTGTATATATATATATATATATATATATATATATATATATATATATATATATATATATATATATATATATACATATACATATACATATCTATATCTTCATAATGAATATAGCAGAATGACATGAAACAGTAAAGCTTGCTGCAGCTTTTGTGCAAGAGCGAGAGATTGATGCAACGCAGCATTTGTTGTAAATGAATGAAATGTAATGATGAGAACAAGATACTTAGCAATGTAACAGCAACATGGTCATTTTAAAAAGACAGCAGCAAAAGTCTATTATCCTATGAAATCTCTACTTTCTGTTTTATTCCGTAAACAAAAACATGTTCTGTTCAATTAGATTTGTCAAACTTGTGTGAAATTATCAACATATTTATTTTCACTTCTATAAGTTGAAATTCTTAAAAGAGATTGTTCTTTGTGTCATTAGTGTAAGATCAGGCTCACATGTGTCCAGCTCTGTGTCTGTGAAGAGTGACCAGTCAAAAGACCTTGCACCACCTAACTTCAGTGAGAAAACAACATCTACTGAAAGGTATTTCTTGTGTTTCTTGTTGTTGGAGGTATGCTGTTAGAAATTTTACTCACTATCTTGAAACTTCATTTCCATTCATTTCTCTGAACTGATGAATGATAGGTAGGGGTAACCTGCTGGTTTGATGATTGTTTGACCAAATGATAAAGACAACTGTCAACCTGTTTCTATGTGATTTGTTGTTATATGTGATTTAGTAAAAAAGGGCAGAAGACCACAGTAAATATCGGTGTGGAAATTAAACGATGGGAAACTCTAAAAGCACAGAAGGGACTAAAGAGTGATGTAGATCTGGCAGCTTTTCTTCTGAACAGGTGGGAACACAAAAACTACTTGTAGATACCACAATTTACCTTTTAGTTTAATTTACAGCACATTTAATCAAACATGTCAAAATGCATAATTTTATCATAGGCTAGATAATCTATAACATGTAACATTGAAAGTGTGTACATTGTGCCTTTTGAAACAAATTCAACACCTTGTAATAAGTGTTAAAATACTCTGCATCCCATCAGCCAAAAGGTTCAAGAGGAAGACGCGTTTCTAAAAACATTAGTTTTGTAATATGAGTTGAGTGATAATATTGGCTTTGGCTATTAGACTTCTGACATTGATATGTGGTGTTTCCAGTCAGTTTTTTCAGAGAATTAATGACTAAAGAAGTTTGTATGTGCCTTCATGAAATAAAAAAATACCCTATCATAAATAAAGATCTCAATAATGATCTTATTTGAAGCTTCTAATCAGCATACTTTTTTTTGCAAAAATAAAGAAATAAAATAAATACTGTTTCAAACAGGTTTCTTTTTTCTGACAACAGGATTCAATATGAGAAAACAGATGTCCAGAATCTCCGCTTCAAGAAGAGAAAGAAAGAAAATCTTGTTTGGATCTTCCAGGTAGGGAAAAAATATTGTATATTATAATATTTATATTATAGCAAACAGATAGGTAATTCGACAAATGTAAAATGTTGTATTTTTTTATTTGTTTAAAAAAAAGGCAGTTAATGTCTGCAAGATTTTATTTGTGCACATGTCCATATCCCTGCAATGTTGGACTCACATTTCTGCATGTTGGTAGAGGAATAGATTATAAAACGAGTTGTACAGCTTTTCATACTATTATTACAAATACAATATATTAAAGTAAAAAATGATTTTTCTTAAACAGAGGCATTCAAGGAAGAAATAACAGGGAAATTGAATAATCAAATGAAAGTTGCTTTTGTTGTTTAATTAACAATAAGGACACAGATAGCAGTAGGTTTATTATATTAAGACCAGTGTTGGGTGTAATGCGTTACTAAGTAATTACTGTTCCTTTTTAGGTAATTTAATTACAGTTACTTATAAAGTACTTGCGTTACATACAGTAAATAATTTAAACAGTTCTAAAATCAATATTGAATTTGAAATCTAAATTTACCGTCTAAAGCTAAAATTGAATGCAGCTGCTTTAACTCTCTGCGCGCGCCGGTTCGTTCACTTTCAGATTTTCCTGATTCACAGAAAAACCTTAAATACTCAGAATCTAAAAAGCTTGAAGTTTCTACTTTTAAATGAACGAATTCAAATCGAAAATGAATATTCCTGATTATGTAATCTGTATGAAACTAAAGCGAGGTACAGTCTTTCCTGTATCTGAAAGCCTGAAGTGTCTACTTTTAAATGAACGAATTCAAATCGAAAATGAATATTATCTGATTATGTAATCCGTATGAAACTGAGGTACAGTCTTTCCCATATCTGAGCTCATTATATGCAGTCACCTGCGTGCAAACACCCACACCTAGATACAAAAAAAAAAAAAAAAAATGATGAAAATTAGATGAATCTTGATTTTTTTTTATTTATTTTTTTTTATCATTTTTGAATGAAGACCTGCTATGAGGAATTTACCTCATAAGAACAGCGCGATCTGACACAGCTTTATTCAGTAGAGAAGATCATTTCTGTAATTTATTCTTACCTACATTAGTTAATGTGTTATTTTTACATAAACCTGTATGGGTTTTACTAGTTGGGCTTTTCCTGAACATCTTACCAAACTGAAATGTATTGTTTAACTTTTAAGCTTTTTTGTTATTCAGATATTTTGCAGAGTATTTATATTTGTTAATCAAAGAAGGTTAAATATTTTTATAAAAATGTTTAAGTATTACAGTTGTTTTAAAGCTAAAAGGTTAAACTATTCTATGTTTGACTCAAATTGAAAGAATAAAGAGTTTAATTTCTATTAAGGTTTATAGGGATTTTAAGATGTAGCCTAATTAGCAATTTGAGTAATTAAGTTACTTTTCAGACAGAGTAATTAGTAATTTAATTTAAATACAAGATTGATGATGTAATTAGTAACTGTAATTAATTACTTTTTGAAAGTAACTTACCCAACACTGCTCATAAATCAGTAGTGTCAATGTACCAGCTAAATTGCATAGGAGGAACCTCTGGTTTGACATTTAGGGGAAAGTGGGGTGAGTTGTGCCAGTTTTTACTCAAAGTGACTTTTTAAAGTGAGGCCATGACAGTAATGCCTCCAACTTATGAATGTACATATATTTCAGGATGTGGTGCATCTCTGAGAACAATAACTTTGGATCTGAAATAAATTGTTTCAGAAATATAGCTTTTGGGGAAAAAAGTGGTCTTGTGGCACAACTTGCCCCTGGCGTGGGGTAAGTTGTGCCTTTGGGGAGAATACGTTGGGGTAAATTGTGCCAGTGATTTCTGAAGTAAAACAGAATATTTTAATGTTATGAACTGTAATATGAAAGCAAGACAAATTCAGTACAAAATTACTCATTTAAGGTTTAATTAGATATTGTCACCCTATTAAACTGTTGGAATAAGTCATATTTTGTAGTTTTTGGGAACACACAAAAAACTTAAATACACAATATATGATATTTGTGAATCATTTCAGGCAAAAAGGCTTTGGCAGTAGATGCCTGTTGACATACATAGAACGCTGTCTGTCAATTATGTAACATACAGGTGCATCTCAATAAATTAGAATGTCATGGAAAAGTAAAATTTTTCAGTAATTCAACTCAAATTGTGAAACTCGTGTATTAAATACAATTCAATGCACACAGACTGAAGTAGTTTAAGTCTTTGGTTCTTTTAATTGTGATGATTTTGGCTCGCTTTTAACAAAAACACACCAATTCACTCTCTCAACAAATTAGAATACTTCATAAGACCAATAAAAAAATAAATAAAAAAAAACATTTTTAGTGAATTGTTGGCCTTCTGGACAGTATGTTCATTTACTGTATATGTACTCAATACTTGGTAGGGGCTCCTTTTGCTTTAATTACTGCCTCAATTCGGCGTGGCATGGAGGTGATCAGTTTGTGGCACTGCTGAGGTGGTCTGGAAGCCCAGGTTTCTTTGACAGTGGCCTTCAGCTCATCTGCATTTTTTAGTCTCTTGTTTCTCATTTTCCTCTTGACAATACCTCATAGATTCTCTCTGGGGTTCAGGTCTGGTGAGATTGCTGGCCAGTCAAGCACACCAACACATGGTCATTTAACCAACTTTTGGTGCTTTTAGCAGTGTGGGCAGGTGCCAAATCCTGCTGAAAAATTAAATCAGCATCTTTAAAAAGCTGGTCAGCAGAAGGAAGCATGAAGTGCTCCAAAATGTCTTGATAAACAGGTGCAGTGACTTTGGTTTTCAAAAAACACAATGGACCAACACCAGCAGATGACATTGCACCCCAAATCATCACAGACTGTGGAAACTTAACACTGGACTTCAAGCAACTTGGGCTATGAGCTTCTCCACCCTTCCTTCAGACTCTAGGACTAGGGATGTCCAGATCCGATCACGTGATCGGAAATCGGGCCCGATCACATGGTTTCAGACTCGATTGGAATCGGACGTTACCTCCCGATCAGGACTCGGATATATATGTATATATATATTCTCATTATTTTATAACACAGCTACGCCGGTTTCACACCGCACACGTAAGCAGAGCAGAGGCAGCGCAGAAGCGGCACGTACGCAGAGCGTGAGCAGCTGAACTGCGGCTTGTGTACTGCAAATACAGACGAGTATCGTTCATTCGGTCACGCTTTTCAGGTGTTCTCCAACAGCTGTCTGTCATGTGCTTTGATATGGACAGCATGCTGTGATGCGGCCGTGTTCCCCTCTGTCACGTGTATATAACATGCTGTACATATAGTTTACATGATAAAAAGTAATCTTAAAGTTAATAAATGCCTCTAGTTTTAATAATTTAAACAGGTCTTTGAAGTTTGGGCAATAACTCCTGGCAGTGATGTGATTTCGTGTAGTTGATTCTGTGATAAATCTAATATTTGATGTTTTGTATTTTAAATGTTGTAGATTTAAGTAGAAAATGAGAATCGCTAAAATTATTGAATATATTTTGAGACAAAGGTCTTAAGGATTACCAGTTTGGTTTAAGATAATTAAAGCAACAGTTTTTCAATAATTAGAAGAATATGTAAAAGAATGGTATTTGGGGTAAAAAGCGCCCCTGCTGTTGGGGCGAAAGGCACAATAATTAACATGATAATTAATAGATGGCTGACTTTTCCAACTGTTGACATAACATGGTTCATATGATATCGTATAACCTATGTTGGGTGTCCACCTTAGAGATAATCACCATGTTTATAATGAAACCATCATATTTAAAAACATGATATTAATCATATCATATAATAAAATAAAACTTGTTATTACTGTAAATCTATATTAACTTATTATGGGATCTCCTTCAACGCTTTCATAATCTTTACTTTTTATTTTGTTTCTGTATTTTAAAATATATTTTTATATTAACATTTTAATGACAGTATATTTACTGAACATTATTTATCAAAATAAGCAGAAAATAGCCTAGTACAAACTTTGCTAAAGTGATTGATCTGAACAAGTATTAATTTAGACAGTATCAATTTAAAAAAAAAAAAAATTTTAGCTAAAGTATTTATCAATACAGTGTGCCTTTTACCCCGTGATTGTGAAACACTAAACACCTCACATGATTTTACGGTGAAATGTGTCATTTTTCATGTTAATCAGGTCAATTTTGATCAAGAAAAATGCACTGTGGCTTTAATTCAGCGTAAGCTGCGCCGCAAAAATAGACTCGGCGCCGAAACTATCGTGGCACTGCCGCTTCTGCTCTGCTCCTGCTACGCGCTGCCGCGCCGCCTCTGCGTGCGGTCTGAATGCTCTAATCTGTTAACATGGGCGCCGAAAAAATACGCGCTGCTTACGCCCTGCTTATTACGTGCCTGCTTATTCCTCGACACATCTGTGTGTGGTGGCTCTTGATGTCTTGACCCCAGCCTCAGTCCATTCCTTGTGAAGTTCACCCAAATTCTTGAATCGATTTTGCTTGACAATCCTCATAAGGCTGCGGTTCTCTCGGTTGGTTGAGCATCTTTTTCTTCCACACTTTTTCCTTCCACTCAACTTTCTGTTAACATGCTTTGATACAGCACTCTGTGAACAGCCAGCTTCTTTGGCAATGAATGTTTGTAGCTTGCTCTCCTTGTGAAGGGTGTCAATGATTGTCTTCTGGACAACTGTCAGATCAGCAGTCTTCTCCATGATTGTGTAGCTAGTGAACCAAACTGAGAGACCATTTTGAAGGCTCAGGAAACCTTTGCAGGTGTTTTGAGTTGATTAGCTGATTGGCATGTCACCATATTCTAATTTGTTGAGAGAGTGAATTGGTGGGTTTTTGTTAAATGTGAGCCAAAATCATCACAATTAAAAGAACCAAAGACTTAAACTACTTCAGTTGAATTTATTTAATACACGAGTTTCACAATTTGAGTTGAATTACTGAAATAAATGAAATAGATGACATTCTAATTTATTGAGATGCACCTGTAAGAATAAAGTGACTAGGCTAATTTGTAAACATCCTATTGTGATTTAGGCCACTTAAAAACTGAATAAAACTTCTTTAATAACATAGTGCAAACTCAAAACTGCAATCAGTGTTAGCTAAATTAAACAAATGGCAGGTAAGTCAAACACAGGTAAGTCAAACACTGATGAGGCATGCCCATCTCCTCACTTCTCCTATCTTTTTCTTCTCCATGAATCTTTTCAAGGTCATCCTGCAGATCTTCATCTCCCTTGCTACCTGACGTATGGTCTTTCCCTGTTGCACCTCTTTCACTGCTCTGTCCAACTCCACAAGAGGAGTTGAAGCCCTGTCTGTCTTCCGTTTACAAGTGCGTGGCATGATGGGTTTTGGTCTAAAATTAAGAATGTCACATAGTTTAAGTGCTAAAATGTAAGAGTACAATGTACAATTACAAATTAATAATATGTTGAAAATAATCATAAGTGGGGGTGAGTTATGCCACTGGCACAACTTAACCCAGGCCCTTTGGCACAAATCACCCCAGACCCACAAGTTTGAAAAACTATCATGATCCAGCAGTTACGTAAGAGCTAACATCATGCTAACTGTATAGACTCATTGTGTAGCCTGCTAAAGCACTAAAACATGTGTGAAATGTTTTCAAACTTGTCTGTAATTGTTCAGACACTACAATCAAAAAACCTTGATCATAGAAATTTTACTTTGAAAGAAAAAAAAACAGTTTTTTGAGCTAAAATGTGCTTACCTCTCATGCCATATGTCTCTCTTCTTTGGAGGATGAGTAAAATGGATGGCTTTTCAAAATTATGTGGTCACATAGAATTTCTTCTATGGTTTTCCAGAAACAAGGGGTGGAACTACTTCCCCCCCCTGGCACAAATCACCCCACTCTCCCCTATCTGGGTACTTTCAGTAATTTTACTTTAAAATGATTGGATAAAGTTTGTTCATGGTAACTGATGTTCTAAAATTGTCACTTTTCTACTATATCATTGCTGTTTTGTAGTTAAATACTTTTAACTACTGCTAGGGATGTCCCGATAAAGTGTTTTTGTGCCCCAATCTGATCCGAGTCATTGAATATTGAGTATCATTGAATATCTGCCTATGCTGAGTCCCAGTCCAATACCTGTATTTTCCTAGTGCTGGGTCCACTTTTAGGCACATTAAGGTTATTAAAATCAATCTAATGTATATGCTGACAACTAGATAGCTTTGTAATGCGTTAAGAAAAAATGTCCAACCTGTTCTTTACAGTTTTATTAATATTTTACAAAATAAACAAATACATTTTCTCTTAATATACTCCTATTATAACAGTTCAGCTGAGTGCAGGATTATAGTAAAACTAGTATACTGCCGTGCAAAGGCAAAAGACTGTAACTTCGATTTTGATCGAAAATGAGTTATTGATATTTTTGGGACATTCAAGACATCCTTTATCTTGTGGATAAGTATCTTGAGTCCATGTCATTGTTTTTCTGAAAAAATGATGGGTTGTCTTAACCCTAACTTTGAAAAGCCCTGGAGAAACCAAGGCAGAACACCGTATAACACCAGTTATGGCTCTTTCACTTTGTTTGAGTTATGGTGTTCTGCCTGTTTAGCCGTGTTCTGCCTTTGTTTATTGTCTATTAAAGTCTGCCGCATTTTAATTACAGTGTAACTTCTATACTTTCATACATTTGATATGTCACTGAAGCACTTTATTAGACAAAGGAATTAGATGGATCAAAATCTACCGAACAGCTCCATATAACAAAGCACTATAAAGACTAGATACCTTTGCAGCAGTACGTAATCATGAATAATCTTTAAAGATTTTTTTTTATTATTTTTTTTTCCTTTTTATAATGCAGATTATTCACCAGGCTGTCACTTCTAGATGGACGCATGTGGACTTGAATGCTGTAGCATGATAAATCATAAAATCAGTACTAACAGTTTGCAATTAAATCCATATTCTACCTTTTCTTGTAACCCGATAAAATCAATCCATGGCGATGAACGTCATCGTAGATGTTTAATCCACAAGCATTGTTAGCATTCCTGCTTACTGGCATTCACATCAATCCACAAGGTTAGGTTATTTTCATTCAATCCTTTATATGAAAGCAATTACCCTATGTAGGCTATAGCGTTCTTTTATGTTACTGAGCATAGCAAATAAATTGGTTGCAAAACGGTATCCACTCACGTTTAACTTTTTGTCTGCTTGTTACAGTCCAAAAAAAATAATACAGTCGCATTGCTATATGCAATAGCCTTTGAGACTGCCCATGATCACTAGATTTTATACAGGTGTTACTATAACGATTTTGTAAATGGTGATCAGCAACCAAATATTGACAATGTGGAAGTTACTGCCTTTTTGACTTGGTGTGACTTCTCGCTTTTAGCAGACAATGCAAAAGCAGAGTACAGTAACTTCGAAAAAGGGCTAAAAATCAAGTTTGAGCTCACAATTTTTTAATGTAGATAATTTTTGCTACTAAAACATCTAATTGCCGAATTTCCTAATTTGGCTGGGATAGTTCACCCAAAAATGAAAATTAGTCCAAGATTTACTCACCCTCAGGGCATCCTAGGCATGTCTGACATTCCTCTTTCAAACAAACACATTCGGAGTTATATTCTAAATTGTTCTGTCTGTTCCAATCTGTATAATTGCAGTGAATGGTGCCCCTGTTTCTGAATCCGAAAAAAAAAAAAGTATCCATCTGTCATAAAACTACTCCACACGGCTCCGGGGTGGTAATAAACAGAGGTGTCAAGTAACGAAGTACAAATACTTTGTTACCTTACTTAAGTAGAAATTTTGGGTATCTATACTTGACTGGAGTAATTATTTTTCAGATGCACAGAGGAGAAGGCAAAACAAAACAAAACAAAACACCTGTCACAAACTTATTTAAACATCTTGTGTATCGACAAGAATGTACCATTTTAATCAAAACAGATACAATTTACTTGTTCAAATGGTTTTCCTGTGCTGTACACAAAACTTGTTCTCGCGAGATTACACGCTTCTCCCCGGAGCTTACTCTTGCGAGACTACAGTCTTCTTTCCGGATCTTACGTTATGCCTTTCATCACACCTACATCATAAGCTCCACTGCCTTGTCGTGACCATGCCTGCTTCAGCAACCGGAAGCTGGACATTTCAGTTTATAAAGTTTTAAGAATCAATATTTTTCTTAAACTAACATATCATTTCACTTCAGAAGTCCTTTATTACCACTGGTGTCAAAAGTATTCACATTCATTACTCAGGTAGAAGTATAGATACTAGGGTTTAAAAAGACTTCTGTAGAAGTTGAAGTATCAACTCAAGCTTTTTACTCAAGTAAAAGTGTAAAAGTACTGGTTTCAAAACTACTTAAAGTATAAAAGTAAAAGTAATGTAAGGAAAAAAAATGCCATTAAGGACAAAAGCTTAGGCCGCACCACAGGGGCCTATTGTGCACTACTCCACCTCCTCAAAAAAACATTTTTCTAAAGGCCATAATGACTATAATGTTATATTAAAATGTTAATGTTGAAAAATTTGGGTTGCACTAGGCTACCTGTTTCAGCCGCATATATGCCCATTGAAAATGAACGCATTTTAGTACAATGCAAATACATTAAAGAACCATATACGTGTACTACTGAGCATTAACGTGTTTCATGGAGCGGAAGATATGATGACTAGTTGCCTATAAGTATTGTAATGGTGCAAAAAGTCAAACTTCAGAGGAATGTCATCAATAACCTTTATTGGAATGTAAATGTACACCCAAGCTTACCTGCAGGAATCTATGAGGGCAACGGACAAGAAAACTGCTGTACCCAGGGCAGGCTTAGTAACAATTACCCTTGTATGGTTGTCTATATACAATAAACTTTAGTGCTGTCAAAATTAATGATTAATCCAAGTGATTAATCAAAAAAAAAACAAAAAAACAACTCAATCCTGATACCTTCTTGGTATGTACTATGCTCAATTCTATAGATAATGGAAACAATGTCACATTTAACTAGAAGATGTAACAAACACTTTGGACTCAATCCTGTATGTACAACAACAGGGTAATCTACATCAGTTACATCTCGCTCGAGTTCTCTTCTTGAGTCTCTGCCACGGACATCTTCGTACTTGGCTACATACGTCAGCTATGTCCAGTGTTGGGGGTAACGAGTTACAAAGTTAGTATAGCCTACTTATCACAACATTGTCAATCGCAAACGCTAATTTATTCAAACGTCTCTCTACCGAACTACTTACTGTAGCTTAATTTGCGGAGGACGAAGAGAAAGTATCCGTTTGATAAATGAGCCAGTAGTGGAGAAATAATAACTTAAGAAATAATGTTTTTTGAGTAACGACCCCAACACTGGCTATGTCCTTGCTGGAGTGTGACGTGATTTGTGTCATGTGCAGGTGCGATGGATCGCGTACAAACCAACAGGGTGTCGGAATGGTATATGTTTATACTTCTCATCCGAACACAATCAAATTCACTCTATCCGGATGGCACGATTTATCTGGATAGGTTTTTTTTTTTTTTTTTTTTTTGAACGATGACAAGCCGGAATGAAAACAAGCCGAAATGAAATAGGAGTGACGAGGCTATTTTTAAAATGTAAGGAGTAGAAAGTACAGATAATTGCGTGAAACTGTAAGGAGTAGAAGTAAAAAGTTGGCTGAAAAATAATTACTCCAGTACAGTATATATACCCAAAATTTCTACTTAAGTAAGGTAACAAAGTATTTGTAATTCTTTACTTGACACCTCTGTTTATAACCACCTAACCAATTTAGAATATAACTCCGAATGTGTTCGTCTGAAAGAGGAATGTCAGACATGCCTAGGATGCCCTAGGGGTGAGTAAATCTTGAAATAATTTTCATTTTTGGGTGAACTATCCCTTTAAGGTCTTTTGCCTTTGTTGTGCAGTATAGTGTACTAAACATGAACCTCAACATATCTGCCATGTTGAGATTTAGGCATTATTGTGATTTTAAGATTACCTCAATCAAGCACAATACTTCGATCAAACTGATGGGAGTAATCTCATAATCATAGAAACCATATAAAATATGTGGCATACTCCAATTTTAATTGCAATAAACAGGCTTGTAAACGAAAAGTATTACTGCTCTGACCAAAGCGCATGTGCTCGGGCATACACAGATCCCGTTTGTTGTTCACAGAACTTCATTAATGAACTCTGTGACATTACTCTGAAGTTTTCCTTACACTTCAAATCGCTAAACTCTGTCAACAAGGCTCGCTGTGCTGCCTCTGCTCTGTATTTTCATCCAGAAACGATGTAAAGAAAGGGAGTTAAGGCAGTTATGCGAATTTCATTGTTATTCATTGTCGTCCGAGTTACCTCAGATTACGTGCTGTCTTCCGCTGAGTGTTTAGCTTTTAGATGCTGTATCAAATCGGCAGTATGGTATGAAGCTCTGTTGTAGGGCTGGGCGGTATATCGAGTTTGTACGATATATCAATATATTTTTATAAGCGATACAATATGAAGCAATACCGTTTATATCGATATACAGTAGTTTGATAAGAGCGCATCTGAAAAGAATATCTTGGGAGGACACTGACTGAACTGCTGCAGAGAAAGTGCATAATACAATTTGTTCTAAACATGTGACAAGCTTTATATGAAGGGCTTTAAAAACTTGTAAGATATACAGTAGTAGCCTATAGTTTATAGTTTCAGTTTAAAGCGGCTCACCGTCAGATGCTCTGACAGAAAGGCTGCGTGTGCCGCTGACAGAGACTTGCGCGGTTTTTGTGTTTGAGATGTGCTGTTTTCCTTAATGCACAACTTACATTTGACAGGTATATTCTCCATCTGTAAATGTCATATGTGCATGAGCTTTTGCTTTGTGATTCTCTGCTAAACTTCACAGACTGTTTGGCGCCGCCACGTACATGCGTGCTAAACAGAGCTCAATGAAATAACTCTGACTAAAATATACCTTTTGCTGAAATATTTGTAGTTGGACAATAAATGTGACATATGTAGAATTTAAAACCTACAAGTAAGTTTATTTGTATGATAGCACTAACTGTAAAGTGTAATGGGGTAATCAAAATAGCCTTTTTACTCAATTAGTCTGTGCTTTTTTTTTAATTTTATTTTCATTTTTAGTTTAGTAAATTTAACTTCTGCTTTAACAGCATTATTGGTTTCACTTTATTTTGATGGTCCCTTTAACACATTCTGTTGACTATAAGTAATGTTGCACCTACATTTCTACTAACTCTCATTAGAGTGTTAGTAGTGTATTAGTTGACTGGTAGGGTTAGGGTTAGATTTAGTTGACACGTTCTTGAAAAGTTACTTATAGTCAGTAGAATATCTGTTGGGAGACCAACACAATAAGGAGTTAGTAGCTATGAAGCAGACAGTCTACTAATATTCTAATGAGAGTTTGTTGATATGTAGTTGCAACATTACTTAGTGTCAACAGAATGTTCAAAAGGGAACATCAAAATAAAGTGTTACCGCATTATTTTTATTTTTAGATTGCAATGTGACTGTGTTGGAATGTAATGTGATTTTAACCCTTTTACACACAATATATGCCTACATGCTTACATTCACTTTATTTTAATCCAAATACAAAATTCCAGAGATAAATACTGTATACCTCAAATCAGCCAAAAAATACAGAGATATGAATTTTTGCTAATATCGCCCAGCCCTACTCTGTTTCTACCACTTTGCAAAATGCTGTCATTGCATACATTACACGTTGCTGTTGGACTGCTTTCGTATTTCCACAAAGCAGACAGTTTAGCCACGCATTCCTGACACAGATTGCGCTCTATGCTTACAAAATCCGTGTGACAGCTGACGTATTAAAGATCGGGCCTCATACATCCGATACCGATCATTTCAAATTCAGCCCTGATCCTTGAGATCGGCTCGAGACATCCCTAATTACTGCTTATCTGTAGCTTTTTTAACCTTATGTTTCATATGTGGATATAATACTTGGTTAAATTTGGTTGTTGTAACCATCTTTGTTTTTTATGCTTTAGGACCTTGAGAAGAAAATAGCAAATTTTCTGATGAATGAGCTGGACAAGTTTAAGAAAATTTTAAAAAAAGAGAACACACAATACTTTGTGCAGGACTTTATACAGGACATGTGTGAAATCAAAGAAGCAGCTCTTGATATCACGCTCTACTTCCTAAAAAATATGAAGGAAGATGAGCTTGCGGATACTCTAAAAGGTAAGATACTTATGACCATCTGTCATATTATCACCATAACATACAGGTGCATCTCAATAAATTAGAATGTCGTGGAAAAGTTCATTTATTTCAGTAATTCAACTCAAATTGTGAAACTCGTGTATTAAATAAATTCAGTGCACACAGACTGAAGTAGTTTAAGTCTTTGGTTCTTTTAATTGTGATGATTTTGGCTCACATTTAACAAAAACCCACCAATTCACTATCTCAACAAATTAGAATATGGTGACATGCCAGTCAGCTAATCATGTTAACAGAAAGTTGAGTGGAAGCAAAAAGTGTGGAAGAAAAAGATGCACAACCAACCGAGAGAACCACAGCCTTATGTGGATTGTCAAGCAAAATTTATTCAAGAATTTGGGTGAACTTCACAATGAATGGACTGAGGCTGGGGTCGAGGCATCAAGAGCCACCACACACAGACGTGTCAAGGAATTTGGCTACAGTTGTCGTATTCCTCTTGTTAAGCCACTCCTGAACCACAGACAACGTCAGAGGTGTCTTACCTGGGCTAAGGAGAAGAAGAACTGGACTGTTGCACAGTGGTCCAAAGTCCTCTTTTCAGATGAGAGCAAGTTTTGTATTTCATTTGGAAACCAAGGTCCTAGAGTCTGGAGGAAGGGTGGAGAAGCTCATAGCCCAAGTTGCTTGAAGTCCAGTGTTAAGTTTCCACAGTCTGTGATGATTTGGGGTGCAATGTCATCTACTGGTGTTGGTCCATTGTGTTTTTTGAAAACCAAAGTCACTGCACCTGTTTATCAAGAAATTTTGGAGCACTTCATGCTTCCTTCTGCTGACCAGCTTTTTGAAGATGCTGAAGCCCAGAGAGAATCTATGAGGTATTGTCAAGAGGAAAATGAGAAACAAACAAGAGACAAAAAATGCAGATGAGCTGAAGGCCACTGTCAAAGAAACCTGGGCTTCCAGACCACCTCAGCAGTGCCACAAACTGATCACCTCCATGTCATGCCAAATTAAAGCAAAAGGTAATTAAAGTAATTAAAGCAAAAGGAGCCCCTACCAAGTATTGAGTACATATACAGCAAATGAACATACTTTCCAGAAGGCCAACAATTTACTAAAAAGTGATTCTATTTATTTTTAGTATTCTAAGTATTTTTCTAATTTTTCTAAGTATTCACAATTAAAAGAACCAAAGACTTAAACTACTTCAGTCTGTGTTAGTGTTGTCAAAAGACCCGGTACTTCGGTACCAAGTCGGTACTAAAAAAATGAAAACGTCACGGTACCAGGTTTTTTTAAGTACCGGTGGTACCGAGTACCCGGTCAACCCGGTTCTTGACGCGTACGGCCCTATGATTTCCGTGATGTAGAAAACACGGACGGAATCTCGGAATCCAGTTATAAAAACGGAAGTTACAGTTTGGCACGGAATGTCACGGAATTGGTCAAAGTCTGGATGAATTAATCAAAAGTGGGTCATTGCACTTAAGTCAAATCGCGATACGGACTAGTATCTGTAAATATTAAGCCGCAAAAGTCGATTCAGATATGAATCCCGCATGTTCTGCAAGTCTCTGTGTGAATGAATGAATGGCAGAGACGCGCGTCTTTTTTTTACAAACACTGAAGCGCGCGTGACGCTCGCAGTGATTTCAGCATCTGCCGTCTCAATGAGGACATAAATACATAAACAACGTCTACAGAACTGCTCTGAGAGTCAATTCACGAGCATTTTACCGTTTCATTTGAGTAAAACCAGCTTCATATCTTATAGCTACACACAGAAATTTAAAGGTGTTCACGGCAACCCGTCAAAATAAAAGTTTATCTTAAAGACATTGTGCCAGAAATATATTACTATTATTTAGTAGAATGTATGTGATACTATTACTACTGTTGAAAAAAAAATAATAAATATTTATTTTTAAAGAAATAATCACACTATTTCTTCCATATTTTAATTTTAATAGTAAATCCCCTTTTACCCTCCTCTTTACCAAAAAAATAAAATGTTTAAATTTCATTATTTAAAAGACAAATTAAATTTGGGTGAAACTTGTTTACTGTTTTTCATACTTGCGGAAAAACTTGAAACACAATTTAAATAAGTATAAAGAATGGTATTGATTTTTGTACATTTTATTTTTGTTTGATTTTATTATTGAAAATGTTTTTTAATTAGCATGTGGTACCGAAATAGGTACCGAGAACCGTGGATTTTCACTGGTATCGGTACCAAATACTGAAATTTTGGTACCGTGACAACACTAATTTGTTGAGATAGTGAATTGGTGGGTTTTTGTTAAATGTGAGCCACAATTAAAAGAACCAAAGACTTAAACTACTTCAGTCTGTGTGCATTGAATTTATTTAATACACGAGTTTCACAATTTGAGTTGAATTACTGAAATAAATGAACTTTTCTACGACATTCTAATTTATTGAGATGCACCTGTATATCATTGGAAAAGAACTGTAGGATCAAGTGTTTTTGTTGTATGTGTTTAGATGAGCTGGTCTTCATTTATCAACGAAATCTTAAGAAGAACCTGAAGAACAAGTATGAACGTGTGTTTGAAGGAATTGCAAAGCAAGGTGACTCCAGACTTCTGAATAGCATCTACACAGATCTTTATATCACTCAGGGTTGTAGTGAACAGGTCAATACTGAACATGAGGTGAGACAGATTGAGGTTACTTCCAGACGTCATGAATCACAGGAGATACATGTTGAATGCAACAATTTGTTTGAAGCACCTGAACAAGAGATCAGAACTGTACTGACAAAAGGAGTTGCTGGCATTGGAAAATCAGTCTCTGTGCAAAAGTTTGTTGTGGACTGGGCTGAGGGAAAAGAAAATAAAGATATCAGCTTCATATTTCCTCTTCCATTCAGAGAGATGAATTTAAAAGACAAAGAAAAACAAAGTTTGATGAGCCTTATAAATCAGTTTTTCCCAGAGACTAGAGGACTGAATCTTACAAGAGATAAATTCAAAGTCCTGTTCATTCTTGATGGTTTGGATGAATGCCGTCTTCCTCTAAACTTTGAAAGTAATGAGACGTGGCGTGATGTTTCGTCACCAGCCTCTCTGGATGTTCTCCTGACGAACCTCATCAAGGGAAATCTGCTTCCTTCTGCTCTAATCTGGATCACCACCAGACCAGCAGCTGCCAGTAAGATTCCTCCTGACTGTATTGACCGGGTTACAGAGGTCAGAGGGTTCAATGATGCACAAAAGGAGGAATACTTCAAAAAAAGATTCACAGATGAGAATCAGGCAAAAGAAATCATTCATCATGTTAAACAATCAAAGAGTCTCTTTATCATGTGCCACATCCCAGTCTTCTGCTGGATTTCAGCCACTGTTCTCCAGAACATTTTGGAGGAGAAAAGAAATAATGATTCTAAGAACAGTCAGTCTGAAGGCTCCAATACACTGCAGGAATCAAATACTGAAGACACTCCCAAGACTCTGACACAAATGTACACATACTTTCTCCGCTTTCAGATCCAGCAGAGCAAACGAAAGTATGACGGAGAATACAGACCAGATGTTTCCTGGGATAAAGATGCCATCCTTTCACTGGGGAAACTGGCATTTCATCAGCTGGAAAAAAACAATGTGATCTTCTATGACACAGACCTGGAATCCTGTGGTATTGATGCCCATAAGGCATCAGTGTACTCAGGCATGTGTACCCAGATCTTTAAGGAGGAAACAGGGATCATTCTTGGTACCATGTACTGCTTTGTTCACATGAGCATTCAAGAGTTTATTGCAGCCCTTTATGCACATCTGTTTCTAGACATCAACATGAAAAGTGCATTTGTTCAAGACTCTATAGAACAGGAAAACAAAAAGGAGACTATGATTGATTTGCTCAAGACTGCAGTGGACAAGGCACTTGAGAGTGATAATGGACACCTGGACCTTTTCCTTCGCTTCCTTCTCGGTTTGTCACTCGAGTCTAAAACACTCTTACGAGGTCTGTTGACACAGCAAGATGACAATGACCAGAGCAAAGAGGAAATAGTTCAGTACATCAAACAGAAATTTGAAGCTAATCTGTCTCCAGAGAGATCCATCAATCTGTTCTACTGTCTGAATGAACTGAATGACCAAACTCTGGTGAAAGACATTCAGACCCACCTCAGAGAAGGAAGTCTCTCATCTACTGACCTTTCACCTGCCCAGTGGTCTGCTGTGGCCTTTGTGTTGTTGACATCAGAGGAGGAGATGGAGGAGTTTGAGCTTCAGAAATTCAAGAAATCAGACGAGTGTCTCATTCGACTATCACCAGTCATAAAAACCTCCAAAAAAGCTTTGTAAGTAATTTGTCATATTTTTTTCACTTATCTGAAAAACACGTATCGATAACCCTCTATAGTTATCTTTTTAATTATATACCACCTGCAAGTAAATTCTAAACAACATTCTGAGATGATCCTTTCTATATAGTTTCAATTTTCATATTCTTTTAACCATATACAAATAATTTAACGTTATATAGTATGATTTAGTGCTAAAATAACTAATCAAAATCATTAATGAAAATTTGATTATTGATTATTCACATTTATTGTGCAGTGCAGTGAAAACCTCTAGTCTTGGCACTTTACAATAGTGAATAACACTTTAAAATTTAAAACATATCAGAGGACACAGACTCTGCTGCTGTGGGGAAGAACTCATAAATGGTTAGATTCTTTCACCATGTTTGTTTTCATAGCTTTCAATTTGCACATTATTGGAAGACAACACTAAGCAGGATGTGGCATAGCATTTTCTCATGAAAAATAAAGAATACAATAATTGGCTTAGTCCTAATTAATAAAATAATCAATCTACAGATTAACTGGTTATCAAAATACAAAATTTTAACATGCTTGTTCAAGCTTGTTTATTTTATGTAGCAATTATCTCTGTGTCTGAAAAATACTAATCTATAAACCTCACAGTATATATTTCGCTTGTAGGTTAAATGATTGTGACCTAACAGAGAAAAGCTGTTCAGCTCTAGCTACAGTTCTTGAATCAGATACAAGTCTGAAAGAGCTGAACATGAACAATAATAATCTGCAGGATTCAGGAGTGAAGCTGCTCTGCACTGGACTGAAGAGTCTAAAGTGTAAATTGGAGATACTGAGGTAAGTTGTGTGATAACAGACAAGACGCTGAACTCCATCAAAATTGGTTTGTTTTAGATATTTACAAATTATGTGACTAAATAATGTATTGTACATTTAATGTAACTGTACATGAATGGACATGATTAAAGGACTAATATGAAAATGCTTAATTTAAATGTTTTTGTTCATGTTTACTTTTGTGTTTTTACATTTGTTAATATATTGGTCAGACTTATTGTTCTTAGGCAAATTTGTCAGTGTTCATTATGCAACTTCATTATGCAAAGCAAAACATTTTCTTATTTTTGTGTTTCCACATTGCTCCTTTTTTGCATGTCTGTGAATGCAAGTGAATGGATTTTGTAGTGACTACATACCAGTTTGTTTGACACTTATTTTACATTGTGCAATTTAGAATGTGAACAAATTAATATGTTTTTTAATCAGGTTCAGTAAGTGTGAGATAACAGAGGAAAGCTGTTCAGATTTTGCTTCAGTTCTCAGTTCTGACTCCAGCAGCTTGAAGTATCTTGACCTTAGCAGTAATAATCTGCAGGATTCAGGAATCAAGCTGCTCTCTGATGGACTGAAAGAGAACCGTAAACTGGAGAAAATTAGGTGAGTTGATGTCTACTATAGTAAAGATCACAAGTCATTTTGTTGGCATCTGTATTGCCATGGGTTTTGTTTGAAATTATATTTATAATTTGTTAAAGGAACAGAATTAGTAAAAAAAATTACTTGACACTGTTTCATTTATGGAATAACGGATTAATCATGTGAATGTTACATTTTTATTCCTGTTCTAGACTTTCAGACTGCAGTATCACTGAAGAAGGTTATAAAGCTCTGGCTTCAGCTCTGAGATCAAACCCTTTACACCTAATAGAGCTGGATCTCACAGGAAATGATCCTGGACAATCAGGAGTGAAGGAGCTTAGTGATTTACTTCAGGATCCAAACTGTCAACTTAAGACACTGAGGTGAGATGTGATGAAATAATACACAATAAATAAATGATATGCAGGAAGATTATTTATAGAAGTTTTATTTTACTAATGCAATCTATTGCATCAAAACAAATTCAACCATTTCACATCTTTATCTATCTGAATCGACTGCTGTTTTCCGTTACACTAATTTCAATTGAGAACTGAATTGAATCCTGCTTCATCTTTTCTTCTGCAGGTTTTTGAGTCCTGATGCAAATGAGGCCTATAAATATCTGACTAATGTTCTGGGTGAAAACCTGTTACTCCTGAGAGAGCTGAATCTGAGTGAACGTGAACTAGGACACTCAGAATTGAAGAAACTTGCTGCTGTATTGCAGGATAAGCACTGTAAACTCAACACACTGATGTAAGTTTTATCATAGTTATGTTGACACTTTTTAATATTTGTGTATTTGCTTCTGGGTGTGTTTCATGTATTGTTTACTTGAGTGTTTACAATACTGTATCTTACTTAATTCATGCCATAAGGAATTACTGTAGAACTAATAGGGAAGTCTACATTAAAACTGAAGTCACTACTGTTAACTACTAAGGGAGATGCAAGTAAGCAGAATGCAATTGCATTTTATGATTGTGTTAACTAATCAATAACTATTGAATTTTGTCATGCCTAATTAATTATTATTATTAATTATCTATTAGTTCAGTTTCAGAGAAAGTAACTATAATATAAGGACCAACGAACAGTCATACACAATTAGCCATTACAATTATGAGGTTGTGGCCCGTCTTTACTACTAAT
The DNA here is from genome assembly GCA_036784905.1 of Acrossocheilus fasciatus. Taxonomy (NCBI): domain Eukaryota; kingdom Metazoa; phylum Chordata; class Actinopteri; order Cypriniformes; family Cyprinidae; genus Acrossocheilus; species Acrossocheilus fasciatus. Next base: position 50,255,681 of record CM071940.1, read on the forward strand.
GTTTTTATTATTATTTTTATTATTATTATTATTATTATAAAAATGCAATGTCAGTAAATACAACAAATTTCATAGAAGTTTTTGCCTGTATGTTCAATAATTGCTTTGTTAGTGTATTCTTTATCCAGAACCCCATCTCAACTCTAAGTGCCATAACTTACCTCAGATAAGTTTATCACTTTATTTACAGTACACTGTGTCTCTGTTGTGTTTACTTTATTACAGTTTGAACAACAGCTATATCACAGAAGAAGATTGTTGTATTCTGGCTGCAGCTTTAAATTCAAACCCTTCAAATCTGAAAGAGCTGAATCTGAGCGGGACTAAAATCAGAGACTCAGGACTGAAGATCTTCTCTACTCTGTTTCAGAATGAACAATGTGGACTGCAAAAGCTGAAGTAAGTATTTGTGTAAAACATAGGCTGACCACTGCATATTTACATATTTTTCATGCAAATCTTATATTGGTGGATTAAAGCAGTATTAGCCAAAGCTACTAGCTGCATGATTGTATGTGTTGCTTATTTTTTTCTCTCTTCTACAGTTTTAATTGCATCGGTATTACAGAGGAAGGTTGTGCTGCTCTGACTTCAGCATTTAATTCAAACCCTTCAAACCTGAAAGAGCTGGATCTGAGTGAAAATAAACTGGGAAACTCTGGAGTAACAAAAGTCTGTACTCTGCTTGAAAATTCACAGTGCACACTGCAGATACTCAGGTTTGAATTTGGTTAACAGAAAACCAGTAATGTCACATTAGCATGTAAATAGTAAGCACATTACTATTAATGTTGTTTCTTCTTAGTTAGCAATTCATTGCATTTGATTTGGTTGCTGTTTTTTTCTTCTTCTAGACTGTCAGACTGCATTGCTACAGAAGAAGGTTATAAAGCTCTGGCTTCAGCTCTGAGATCAAACCCTTCACACCTGATAGAGCTGGATCTCACTGGAAATGATCCTGGACAATCAGGAGTGAAGGAGCTCAGTGATTTACTACAGGATCCAAACTGTCACCTGAAGACACTGAGGTGAGATGTGATGAAATAATACACAATAAATAAATTCTATGCAAGTAGGGTGACCACCCCGTCCCACTTTGCACTGTACTGCACAGAATTTTCATCCCTTGTCCCGCACAACGTATATTGAGAAAATGTCCCGCATTTTCATCAGTCTGTTGGTTATTTGTCATGTCAATAGAACGTGCATACGTTCTTTTGCCTTTTTAAGAAAGCTTTTTATTTATTCTTTTTGCACCATAGTTTCACCTATATTTAACAGCACTTCGTCAGAAGTAGCAACCCGCCTCACACAAATACAAAAGACTCCTTTCTTTTCAGTCATTGGATAGGATTTAAAGAAAGAGTAACGGTCACTAAGAGGCTGTGACGGCTGTCAATCAAAATGTGGAGTGGGTGATTCATTCCCTGTGTTCCCTGTCAGAAAACAAACTTTCCGTGTTCTGGATAGTTCGGTAAAGTAAAAGCGATTTTACAAGGCGTCATAATAATGGCAACAAAAAAGAGAAAATATTCTTTTAGTAAAGACTGGGCACAGTCTTCTGGCGCTTTCCAGAGCGCAAACAAAAATGCGCACTGAAGCATTTACCAAATCTGTTTCGCAAATTATTACAGTTTTAACTGAGGGTGATTTTCACTGCGTGAGAAAATGAACGTGTGGCGTGAGCAGTCATGGGAATAACGGCGTTATGAATAAACGGCGTTACTAACGGCGTTATTTTTTTCAGTAAGGAGTAATCAAACGAATTACTGTTTCCCCCGTTACAACGCCGTTACCGTTACTGACAATAAAATGTGGTGTTACTATATTATATTATTAGAATTTAATTTAATTTAATGCAGACAACGTGATTAATATTCATGAACCCAGCAGCTCATTAATCCTTAGTGCATTTTATATTGATGACAAATATGTATTCATACTTGGTTATTCTAATCTATTCTAAAGTTCTATCATCATATAATGTTAAATTATCATTATAGTATATTATAATGCTTGACTGACTGATACTAAGTGTCAGTAGATAAATAGTGTAGATTAATGTACAATGTTTTATAATAATCATTTATTATTTTTAGTGTCCATTTCATTAATTTAACATATTTAATATTGGGGGCATCCAAATTTATTTGACATTTGAACATTTTTTTAAAAGTAATGCAATAGTTACTTTCCCTGGTAATTAGTTACTTTTATAATGATGTAACTCAGTTACTAACTCAGTTACTATTTGTGATAAGTAACTAGTAACTATAACTAATTACTTTTTTAAAGTAACGTGCCCAACACTGGGCGTGAGTGTGAGAGGGTGAGAAAAGTGTCAATTGCATGAGCCTCACGCTGAATGCTGCAAGTTGAAGCCCTGCACTGTACATCAGTATTTATATAGCATAACAGTAGTAATGTATCTGTCACACACATGTCCCGCATTGTCCCGCAAAATCACATCTACTGTCCCACAAAACATCTATTGCCAGGTGATCACCCTATATGCAAGTTGACAATCTATAGAAATTTTATTTCACAAATAAAAATTTTTTGCTCTGAAGTAAGATCCAGATAAACAGTTTCACTCTGTTTCCCATCAGAATCAGATGCTGTTTTTTATTCAAATTTTGTTCAATTGAATCCTCCTCCATCTTCTCTTCTGCAGGTTGTTGAGTCCTGCTGCAGATGAAGGCTGTCAGTTTGTGACTGGAGTTGTGGGTAAAAACCCATTACTCCTGAGAGAGCTGAATCTGAGTGAACGTGAACTAGGAGACTCACAAGTGAATCAGCTCACTGCTCTACTGCAGGATAAACACTGCAAACTCAACACACTCCAGTGAGTATTTCACATGGTTTGATGATGGGTGTAGCTTAGTGGGTGAAAGATATTAAAAAAAATAAATAAATAAATACAATTTTAAAAGTAAGTATAAATAAATAAAAAATCTATAAATTAAGAATTAAAAATTATAAATTAAAAATTATAATTAAAAATGATAAATTAAGTATAAATAATTTTTAAAAAAATTGAATAATCTAATACTTTCTGATCTCTCCCACAATCTTGTTTGCGTATTTAAGCTAAATCTCTTTTAGCGGTTTGTAGCCTATCATGACAACAGTTTGGCTATGGTAAATTGACAGCTGTGTGGCATAAATAGATATTTGACTTGCACTCACCCTGTCACAGGAATAAACATAGTTATCTTTGCAGGTTGAAAGAGAGGGCTTAGAGCTCTCAGCACACTGCATTTCATCCTTAAAAACAAAATCTTGTGTTACGTTTCTTGGGGCTATTGAGGGCTAGGTGATTTACTGACAACATGCAAATTAAAGAACACAGACGTAGCATCTCATTTACATATTGACTAACGCAATATACTAAGCGCAGCGCAAATTAGCATAGTGGCAAATAAGCAGAGCCAATGCTCATCAGGTGAGGGTGATCTACTTAGGACACAGGCGCAGCTTATTACATGTAAAGTGACAAACATGTACGTATATATATATATATATATATATATATATATATATATAATAAGATTTTACGCAAAATCTTTTTCTCTCCACATATTTCTGTGTGTGTCAGGTAACGATCGCTTTCGGCTCTGTCACTTATAACTTGCTCAATAAGACCGATCCAGCATAAAATCTTTCTGAAATGTCCTTGCCATTTCAGCAGCCTAGATTCTCGTTTCCACAGCACTTTATATGGTCAAACCTGACCAGTACCCCACATTTATTTTAAATATAAAACACAATTGAGGGAACACTGTGTGCTCTCCATGGTCCTGAATCATGAAAATTAAAGGGGAAATTTGCACAGTATTATTATTATTATTATTATTATTATTATTATTATTGTGCGAGTAACATGAGAAGACATTACTAAATGGACAGAAAGACAGAAAAACTGAAATATTGTAAAATCACAGAGAAAAAAATTGCATGGCTTGGCAAAATATATGTTCAGATGATGTGTTCCTCTGGCATTCCAAATAAATTAATACGTGTGGAAAAATCCTCTCCCTTCTACCATGCACTCTCTGTTCTCTGCGGTGGCTCCTCCTAGCAACAACAATTGCAGCCATTTCAAGCGCAAAATAGTTTAAGACATGGTTTTTTGTGGCCTAAATAATGGCGCAAATGCCAGTAATTTGAGGAGCGCAAATGTTAGTATATCAGGTTGCGTAATTCATTTAAATACTCTCCTCCCAGAAATTTTGCGTCTGAAAGGGAAACTCCTACAAATGCATATTCAGTAAGGTCAGGGGCAAAAATACCTGCCTACGTGCCTTTTCAGCGCTAATTTGTAACGACAAAACACAGTTTGCACTGGCGCAAGCTGTTAGTAAATCTGGCCCTTGGGCTTTTCACATTGTGTTTAACTTCAGGTTATTGTCTCTTTAAAACCTGATAGCTTCGGAACATGGTTAGTACCAATTTCAGGGTTAAAGGGTTCATGAATTGAGAAATCAAATTTTTCTTGATTTTTGTCATATAAAAAGTCATTGTACTATAAAAACATCCTGTATGTTTCACAACTCAGAGATTTCTCATTAGTTCAAAAACAGCTTTTTTGGAAAGTTATGGAGAAAAAATGTCTTTGCATTGCCTTCCTCATGATTCTGACACTGTATCCAAACCAGATATGAGCATTGTTGCATTGCATCACAAATCCATTTATCCTTCATGTCAGTAGCAGCATGAGTGCTTAGAGTGCGTCAGAAATTAGTATTAATTATAATGGGTTCTATTGGCTTTAGTTGTGTCATTTTTAACCAAAATGATCCATATTGTTTTCAGAGTATGTCACAGAAGCATCCATCTGTTATTTTAATATGTAGTGGGCGTTTTCCTCCAAGACTTGAAAATGGCATGCTTAAAAAAAAAACAGGATAGAAAATACCATGTTACTTCTAAATTATGGTGTTTTTATAGTATTCAATAATCCAAAACTATACAGTGCAAAACAATGCAATATTAGAAAATAACATCCAGTTGTTTAATAACAAAAAAGCAACCAATAATAAACCGAACAGTGTTTGCCTTGTTAAATATTTACATGCTTTGTACAGTCACAAAATTTTAAGCACTCTTTTCTTTTTTTTAATTTTGGGGGAAAAACCTAAATGTCAGTGGCGGAAAATCTGAGTGAATACAGTTCATATAGAATATAAAGTTTATACAGAATATACAGTATAATTTTACAATATGTCGAGTGAATGTACATTGTGAAACTTTGAAACCTGAATACCAAGTATAATGGTCTGCCCCACACCCACACATATTTGATATTATATTTTCAGTAGCTTAGGTTTGGGTTTAACTGTCATTGTTTATTAAAGAAGGTTTTAGTATAAACTGATGAATGTTTCCTGTCTTTTTCTACAGGCTGAATAAAAACAGTATTACAGCAGAAGGTTGTGCTGCTCTCACTTCAGCAATTAATTCAAACCCTTCAAACCTGAAAGTCCTGGATCTGAGTGGAAATAAACTAGGAAACTCAGGAATTGAGAAGATCTGTCATCTGATGAAAAATCTACATTGCAGATTGGAGAAATTGAAGTGTGTATTTTAATTTCTACCTATTAATATACTTGAAATAAAGTCCACTTGATTAGATTAGATATATTCTGTCTAGTATCTTATTTTGTGTTCCACTTGTTGAAACTAATGCTTTTAACAACGTGAGGGATAATAAATAATGATCCGTTTTTGGGTGAACTATTTGATTAATTAATGTTGATTAATGCATATAGTTGTGGAGTCTAATGAGAGTTTTTGCCAATATTAAAATTAAAACACATTGAACATGCATTTTGCACATTCTATGGCAATAATTCTTCCAATTAGTTTTCATTTCTATAACTATATTATTTTAATTAAAATATTGGCTTGTAAGCTCAGTTCTTGAGTCATAAGCGCTGTATTCAACCAAAGAATAAACAACCATTTTGTTATTTCTGTAGGCTTTCAAACTGCAGTATCACTGAAGAAGGTTATAAAGCTCTGGCTTCAGCTCTGAGATCAAACCCTTCACACCTGATAGAGCTGGATCTCACAGGAAATGATCCTGGACAATCAGGAGTGAAGCAGCTCAGTGATTTACTACAGGATGGACGCTGTAAATTAAAGACCATCAGGTGTGTTGAATCTTTCAAATGCTTATAAAAATTGTACTTTTTTAAAATAACCTTTCTACTTCAAGACTACATTAATCAGTAATCCCACTATATTAATATTCAGTTGATATGCCATGTCTTGTTTTGATCCATTGTTTATTAATCACATGCAATTGGAAGATTATTATTGTCAGGAACATGTTTTTGTTTGTGTAAGCCTGTCACGGAATGCTCCAAAACAAAAGGATCCAAATGCAGCATTTATTGAAGAGTCCAAAAACAGAGTAATCCACATCAGGGCAAAAACAGAGCAACAGAAAACACATAACAGTAAACAATAATCCTGCAACCAAAGACAAAGAAAACCAGGCTTATATGGATGAGTTCACAAGATAAATGGGACACAGCTGAATGTAATGAGGCTTGATGGTCAAGGCCAGTGGTTCTCAACCGGTGGGGGGGCGCGGACACTCTCCCGGGAGGGCGCGAGTAGGCTACAGGATGGGAGGGAAAAAAACCGATCACTAAACTACTGTCATAAAAAGTTATAGTTTTGTAAATACATAACTCCTGAATAAAAATTAAAATGTGTTTGGACTGTTTTAAAAAAAGAGTTTTGAACAAATTTGATTGGTTTGTCGATAGTGAGTGCAAATGCAGGTGATAAGCGAATTCCTCAAGAATGAGACAGATGTTTGTGCATGGGTCATTGAATCTTTGACTCAACCGATTCGTTCAAAACACTGAATCATTCAAAACACGATTGAGTGTTGCTGCGAGATGCGCTATGCTGTGATCTTTTAGATTCATCGGATCTATTTTCGATGCTAAAATAGACCAAAACAGTCATTATTTCGTCTAAAATGTAAGTGACTTAATATTATTAACTTGTTTGTTAAACTGTCATATGAAATCAGTGTCACATTTTCAATCGTGAGGTGATGGTAAATTTAGTGATGGTCAATTGTCAGCTCTCTTGGTCGTCGGGTCGTGTGATGTATGTTGCTGAACTGTATTCAAATGTTATAAATATAAAAACACCACATTTTGAAATTTAGCTGCAGTATGTCAATTTAGTTTATTTGTGTGTCATGCGCTCGTAGACTTTAGAAAACGGCGCTCATTCGTTTGATTTCTCCTCGAGAAGCTGCGCGAACCTCAAAAGTTTAAGGTCCTTGCACCCTGACTGAGTCCGAAACTGTCATATTCGTTTTTTCATATTCGTCATTTGGTGGCTCTCAATTGTCAAAAACACCCCTCAAAATATTTGCTACAGATGCGATAAATCCTGTAAATTTAGCAGTGTTAATAACAGAAAACGGAATGAAAATAAGTACAAAACAAACAAAAATTACAGTGGCATTCACTATAAACATTTATTATAAACGCCCAGACTAAATATTTAAAGCAAAACTGAAACTAGCGGCGTGGTTGTTACAGTGCCCGTGAGCAGGAGGCAACACTTCTTCTCCTGGAAAGTGGGTTGTTGTCCCCCTCCGTACAGATCACGTTCCGGTAGAATCCCCCTCGGTCGCGATCGCGTTTTACTGTTTCAGCTATTAAAATAGTTCAGTTTTGTATGTAATGGCGAATTTTTTTTATTAAGTTAATTTAGAAAAACGTTTGGAGCATTTTTTTGTTCGTTAGATGAGTTTATTCTTTCTTAAAGTAACGACCAAGCAGCCAGCGGCAGACCGGCAGGCTGATCATAGCCATGTTTGATCAATTTAGCCTTCTCAAATCATCACGACTTGCCTAAAATGCGCCGTCTCGTCTTGAACAGGAGCGCTTCACAAAAATGAACCGAAAGTCAGCGAATACATGCCTCACAGACACGATAAATATATCTATAGAAAGCTTTAAAATACCACTTAACGAAATAAATCAAATCGATAACAAAAACTTTCATTATAATCAGTGAAGATGCACTTCTCTCTAAAGGCGCGTCTAATGAGGAGATGGCGAGTCGGGATCATCATCTTCATCTTTGCGACACTGACACAGAAAACACTAGTTTATTAGTAAATAATTCAAATATCTCCTTACTATTTCCCCCCTGACACATTCATGGTAATTACTTTTGCTGGGGCTTTACAGCAAGCTTCAGCCTATTGCATGTATTTGAAGCAGAACTCTTCATCTGCGCTGACGGCGCGCTCTCTGCTGCTGCGGGACTCTAAACACTGTCGAGCCGCTCTTCACAGTCACGGCACAGTCTCGTGTTGTTTCCACCAGCGCGGCAATTTTTTTCATCACTAATTGATGGATGTCTAAAATATAAAAATAAAGAGAAGCCTAAAGCAGGCCCGGCCCGCGTCTGAACTATGCCGTGAAAATTGGCCCGATCGAAGCCCAGGGAATGCAGGGCTCTAGCGTTCCCCTCGGTAGAAATCACGTTTCCCCCTGACATTGCATCAGATTAACTATTTTGGACCAACTGCCTCACGGGCCGGATGAAATCTCCCGGTGGGCCGGATGTGTAGTTTGCCCACCTCTGCTTTAGCTCCTGCCCTCTTTCGTCATTCTGGGCAGCATTGATGATTGATGCAGATTGAACTCTGTGACGTCTTGAAGACTCTCCTTCCTTTCGCGTCAACATATTTGTGTGATAATAATAATAATGTGTAATAATAATAATGTGGGCCTAAAAATAATAGCCTAGGGCTATCTATCTATCTATCTATGCAAGGTGGTGTGGGCCGGGGGCCGGGGCCCCAACTGCAATGAACCAGCTTTGGGGGGGCCCAGCTTGCAAAAGGTTGAGAACCCCTGGTCAAGGCAAAGGGTAATGGGAGCTGAAGTCCAGAGAAACAAACAAAACTAACAAGCATGCCCTCTGGTGGCTATACATGGGCACACCAACAAGATACTGTGACAAAGCCATAAACTCATTGCATTAACCCTCTGGGTCTGAGGGTGTTTTGGGGGCCCTGGCATTTTTTTTTTTTAGTTGCTTAATAATAACAAAAATATTAAGTCTAATAACACTGTAAACAGCACAAACTTGGCTACAATATGTTAGCAGCATTTATGTACATGATTGTGTTTTTAAGAAAGCAACGTTTATGTGTGGTTAGTGAAAAACTAAAATTTTGAAGTCACTGAAATAAGGCCATAAAACACATACAGAACATTTGTTCACAAGACTTTTGAGAACTGGATCTCTTAGCCTAGAGTTTTTGCTTCAAAATGATATTAAAATCATCTTGTTTACTCGCTCTCAGAAAACAATATATTGATTTAAATTTTCTAAGACACTTTTTGAGTGGAAAGGCGAGAGGGCGTGAACTATCCTGGATAATGCTGTGACTCACACCTGAGAAGACAAAGGCCCGCATAATGAGCTCCATAATGAGCCATTCAGTCAGGTGTGTGACTGAGAGGGAATTGCTACAAGAAAGAATGTGAGGAAAAAAGAAATGTGTATACATATAACTATCACATAAAATAACTTGAGATTCACTTGCGAGTGCAGTTAAACAGTTTATTAGGAACAAATGTAAGGATCCACCCGCTAGTACAAACAATGGAATCCAGCGGCCTGGTCGAAGGTTTAATGCATGTTCGGTCTTTTACTTGCGCTTCTGAATTTATCAGGATTTAGTCTCAATTTTGATCTAGCTCCAATTCTGATCTGACTCCAATTCCAAGTGATCATTAAATTTAGACTAATTAAAAACTGATCATAAACATCGCTTATATATTAACTTAGATATTTGATTATCCTCGACATCCCATACTTTCAATTATCCGTTCACTGGGGACCTAATGTCTCTTTTGAGCCTATAGCATTGGCCGAAGGCGCCGGTCTCACGATCACAAATTCGCCAGTCCGATGTTAGTCAGAGGATGTAGGTAGATTAATACCTAATTGTCTGCCGCCAACTGCTTGCTTATGACAAAAAGTGTAGTTTACTTAGTCTTTTCCCGTACAACTTGCTAGCACCAGTGATAGACAGAAATCTGAGGTCTCCGATGACGTGCCTGCTGCTCCGTTCATTCATGAGCCTTCAGTTTGATCTATCCTGGCCATAGATTTGCGGTAACAAAAGCCGCCTCACAGTCTAATAGTCATAATGATTTCAGGACAGTTCCGAATAAATCAAATATAACAATTTATTATTCGTCAGGTAAAAGTGTCGTGCCAATTACATAAAACAAAAAGAAGCCAATTCAAATATAAGAAAATACATAACATCAGTTGTTCAAAGATGAATCTAAGAGTAAAATGTTTACCTGAATTCAAGAAGAAAATACATAGTATGGAACATATTAAATACCCTCCACACTACGACCTGATCTGGCTACAAATCGCCCCGACTGATTTGCAACTTTCCCTTAAATACTACCAGAACAAAAGGCCCATAAACATTTATTATCTGCCCCAAAACAGATTAGATCTGTGTATGGGGGGATGAGAAACCTCTCTAGGAGCTGTTTTGCATATTCTTAATGAACTTTGAGTGAACCCTTTTAGGTAGAAAGAGGGAGATGCAGAGATGGCAGGGTGAAGAAGGGGGTCGTAAATGATCAAAGAAGATAAGTTTGGTTAGGGTGTTGTTGTCTGTTCTCTTTGGAGATCTTTTGTTGTCTTTGGAGATCTCTTCTCCAGGTTAGTTTCATGGCTTTATTGCATGGCATCTGTGAGTTCCTGAGTTAATTTCATGAAGGAAATAATTTCACTCCCTTCACAAACAAACAAATAAACAACAGGAGAGTCAAGACATTGTGGGTGCAATATCCAAAATATCCAAAAAGGAAACTGGAACCCAGGAAAACGAGAGACAGCAGAAACTGCATGAGAAAACACAAAACAGACGTGAGCAACACAATGAACGGACAAAGACAAAGCAAACATGGTGACAATACATACACTACCAGTCAAATTATTTAAACGGTGTCTTCAGCTCACAAAGCCTGCATTTATTTGATCCAAAGTACAGCAAAAACAGTACATTATATTAATTATAATATATAGGCCTACATATTGTTACTATTCAAAATAAATAAATCACCCCCCCCCCACACACACACTAAAATTAATAAATAAATTAGTGAGCATGTTAATAAGCTTAACAGGAGCAACTATATTATTACATTAGCAATCACCAATATTGCCCACGTGATTTTATAACATAGATGCACACAGTACTGAAACATTACTTACTCGGTATAAAAGATCTCCTCCTCCGCCGGCTCCACCTGCGCTCGTGTTCTGTTTGTGAGGTAAACAAAGCTTATTTCCTTTCAGCGCGTCTTCTGACGGTAAATACAAGGCTTTTTCCTCACAGCGTGTTCTTCCAAAACTGAAAAGTATCTGAGATGAACGCGTTGCTGCTTTGTTTATGGTGGTGTGGGCATTTACAAGCCGCGTGGCTCACGTGGAGATTTGTAATAACAATAGCGCGAGCGGTGCGTGGGCGTGACCTAATTAGAGATAATTAGACCAGACGGAAAAACTGGACATGTCCTTGGTTTCATACGGATTACTTTATCACAGAATATTTGTTTTCGGTAAGACTTACTTCATTTAACAGTAGACATGTCAAGCTTTCTAGAGATATATTTCACATGTCTTTGTGTGAAGTATTTGCTGAGTTACAGTTCATTTTATTGACGTGTTTCAAAAAGCAGTTCGCGGAGACGGAGAGGACGGAGAGCGCACCCTGTTTGTTTTCTTTATTCTTCAAAAGCACAAAGTTTAGTTGTTATTATGAGTGTGTACAAATAAAAGTAGACCCCTTACAGATTCGAATGGTGTATTGCTCTTATCTGTACAATCAAAAATGGCAGAGTAATTCAAGCTCATTTCAGCCTTATCAGGAAAATCTGCCTCAAAACGCGTATACGCGTTTGTCGAGCCCAGAGGGTTAACCCTCTGGGGTCTGAGGTCATTCTGGGGCCCTTGAGATGTTTTGACATGCCCTGATATTTGTGCTTATTTCAGCTACTTAAAACATACTATTGACCAACATGTAATTTTTTTTGTATTCAGCACAAACTGTGCTACAATAATATGTGACCAAGATGGATGTACATGTTTGCATTTTTTAGAAAAAAAATGTTATGCGTGGTTAGTAAGTTTTGGGAAAAAAAATGTAGCTGAAATAAGGCCTTAAAACCCACACTAAATAGTCCTGAACAAGACTTTTGAGTAATCCTTCTTGTAGGCTAGAATATTTACTTCAAAATTATGTGAAAATCATTCTGCTTACTCATTCACAGAAAACAATATATTGATTTAAAATTTTCAAGACATGTTTTGTGATCGAGGGTCTGTATGCGAGGGAGTGGCAATGGCCATGAATATTAAGTGAGTCTCACCTGAGAGACAAAGGGCCCTCCTCTAATGGCCCCTAATGGCCCATCAGTGTGACTGTGACTGTGAGGCAGGTAAGAGAGAATGTGAGGAGATTGAAAAAAAGTTTTTTTTTTTTTTAATTATTTGTATTTTATTTACAACACAGTATAATCAAAACATACATAATGAAGGTCAAAGACACATTATTGTGCACACTGATCTAACCACAGAGATGTGAACAGACTTTGAGTCATTCCTGCAACAGATTCTGTTCAACAAGTGAAACAAGTAAATCATACCTGATATTTACGTGTTTTATTTAAGTGTTTCTACTTCTTTCCATGGATTCAAGAAGAAAAAAACATAATCAGTAGAAAAGGAGCTTGTTTTAACATAGAATATCAGTGTAGTTGAACATCTGATGTTGGTTCAGTGCTCTCAGAGGAAAACAGTTTGAAGAGACATCAGGATACATCTGGTGCTGGTATCTGATTCAATAAAATACAAACAAAAAAACATTTGTGAGCATGTTAATATCAGGAACATCTGTATATATATATGTTTTGTAGCCATAGATTCACACATGCTTTGTACTATCATAAAAAAGAAATAAATCTTATATCTGAGAAACTAATTATTAATGTTTAGCACGTTATTAAAATCTATTTCTGAACAGAGTAGGCTATTAATAATAAACATGTACTAAACATACTTAGACTCGTAGCGTTCATCATGTTACAGTGTACACTCATATTACTTTTATTGTTTTATATAGAGCATGAAAACATCATCTGGCCGTAAGAAATTTAAATACAGTGAATTGCCCCTCATATTAAAAATGTTTTACACGATTTCAAACACTGTAGTCAGGAATTATAGTTTGGGAAAAACCCAACTATGATTTTGTAGTCATATAGTCTAGTATGTATGATTTTATAGTAGCCTATGATATGATTCTGTAGCCACAGACTCAAACATTCCTTGCTTCATAGCAGCTATGTCAGCACTCAGCCTCTCCATTTTAGCAAGTAAACATGAGACGTCAATGCTGTTAAAGGACACAGGCGGCAGCTCATCAAGATGGTGTGACACAAAGTGAGGGATTTTGTCCCCAAGCTCATTTAACAGAGCGAGGCAGCTTTTAACATAATGTCTTTTTGTTCTCCCCTGTGCTGAACAAAATGCTGAGAGGAACCCGGACAGAGTTCAAATAACGCTTTCCTTGAACTCGCAATCCGCTCAAACGAAAAGTGACTTGTTGTGACTAACAACACAATTTCTTCCTGAGCCATCATCTTCATTTTAACAAATAAAAAATTCAAAAACGCATCTTCCACAAGATCTTGCCATCATTAGCGGTGTAAAGCGGTAGACTCCCCACCTGTCTGCTTCTCTCGGCAGTCCGTCATAGTAGTAGAGAGACTTCGTCTATCGTCTAGAGAGTTTCTATATACAGAGTGAAACAAGTGTTTTGTTTAATTAAATTTTTCTTGAAATCTTTCTGGCATCATTACACATGAATATCCAATCTTTGAAGTGTTAACCCTCTTTACTATTGTGATTTTATTTAATATATTATAAAATGGTAGTGTCACAGATGAGCGCTGTGTCAAGCATCTAACATAGTCAAGAGTGCACACAAGACACACACAAACCATAACTTGGCGCAGTCTAATTGCCCACTTATTACACCATGTATAAAGATATTTGTTTGTATTCTGTGTGTTGGTTTATGCTAATTTTAGTTTAATTTATTTTTTTTTTACAAATGTTTGTTGTTAATTATTCTACTCTGTTTTGCAACTCATTCAGAATCTTAGCTGCAAAAGACATAAAATTGGAAGATAATGTATTCTGTAATTCTACTTCCTGTAGGTTTTTGAGAAGTCCTGCTGCAGAGGAAGCGTGTGCGTATCTCACTAAAGTTCTGGGTAAAAGTCCATTATTACTGAAAGAACTGGATCTGAGTGGAGAGAAATTAGGAGACCTGGATGTGAAGAAACTCTTTGCTCTTTTAATGGACTCTCATTGCAAAGTGGAGAAAATCAAGTGAGTGAACATGATTTATACATTATAACTTATCTGTATATTCATTATAAAGGACTGTCAGTCATGTATGTGAGCATATTTGAAGAGTGTTGATCCGTTGAATATGTACTGTATAATAAATAATGCTGTTTTTGTGTTCAGGCTGAATAATTGTGAGCTGACAGAGAAAAGCTGTTCAGTTCTAGCTACTGTTCTCTCCTCCAAAACCATCCTGAAAGAGATGAACCTGAACAACAGCCGTCTGCTGGACTCAGGAGTCAAAGAGATCTGTGAGGGACTGAAGAATTCTGTGTGTGAACTGAACATACTCAAGTGAGTACTTTTCACCATCAGCATTTAATGATAGGCAAAATTCCACGCAAAATTTAGTATGGTTAATGGTACTGTCATGTATCTTCATTATTGATTTTTCAGACTCAATAAGTGTGAGTTAACAGAGGAAAGCTGTTCAGCTCTTGCTTCAGTTCTCAGTTCAGACTCCAACAGTCTGAAGGATCTTGACCTGAGCAACAATAATCTACAGGATTCAGGAGTGAAGCTGCTCTCTGATGGACTGAAGAATAACTGTAAACTGGAGAAACTAAGGTTTTGTTTGTCTCCATATTCATTTAAAAGATTTAGCTTTGCAACTAGCTTTCATGTTCTTTTTAGAAACTAAATTTAATTAATTGATTTAATTTATATTCTTCAGGACTTTTCCATAGTAACTAATTAATCAGCTGAATGTTACATTTTCATTCCTGTTCTAGACTTTCAGACTGCAGTATCACAGAAGAAGGTTATAAAGCTCTGGCTTCAGCTCTGAGATCAAACCCTTCACACTTGATAGAGCTGGATCTCACAGGAAATTATCCTGGACAATCAGGAGTGAAGAAGCTCAGTGATTTACTACAGGATGGACACTGTACCGTCAGGTCATTAATTGTTTTCAAATATTTTTCAAATAAGCCACAAATGTGATATCTGCTGTATGAAGGTACGTAGAGGGGACAAATTGGCAGTACAGCTTTGGAAAGACAAAGCGGAACATATCAAATTGCAATTCATAGAAATTCATCAGTTACACAATTGTATTTTATGGGTTTTGTTACAAAAAATAATGAAAAAACACAAATTTTTGAACACAGATTGTATAAATGTGACCCCGTCTTTGAAATCCTGGCTAAATTCACATAATCTAAGTACAGTATTCGATAAAGAGCGTCAAAGTAGTCATAGCCATAAAAATGACAAAAACAGGTAATGTGTGTTTATTGCTGTAAATGATAGATTATGTGATGTTTTGTGTCATTACCGAAACTTTAGTAACAGCTTATTTGTTTTTATAGCTCAACATTCTGCCAAGATAACTAGCTTATTTTAAGGACATTTTATGCCTCCTATGTGTCTAAATAATTTGGTCCTTGGATGCTGACACTAATGCTTTGGGTTGATGAATTCCCTGACATGGTGCCATCTATAAGACACGAGGAACAGAAGATGATGTATAATGTAATGTTTTATTCTAAATAAATTAACCTTATTATATATTAATCTATTTTAACAAATCTATATTAATATCTAATATTAACCCTCTGGGGTCTGAGGTCATTTTGGGGCCCTTGAGATGTTTTGACATGCCCTGATATTTGTGCTTATTTCAGCTTTTTAAAACATACTATTGACCAACATGTATTTTTTTTTGTATTCAGCACAAACTGTGCTACAATAATATGTGACCAAGATGGATGTACATGTTTGCATTTTTTAGAAAAAAAATATTATGCGTGGTTAGTAAGTTTTGGGAATTTTTTTTAGCTGAAATAAGGCCTTAAAACCCACACTAAATAGTTGTGAATAAGACTTTTGAGTAATCAGTCTTGTAGGCTAGAATATTTACTTCAAAATTATGTGAAAATCATTCTGCTTACTCATTCACAGAAAACAATATATTGATTTAAAATTTTCAAGACATGTTTTGTGATCGAGGGTCTATATGCGAGGGAGTGGTAATGGCCATGAATATTAAGTGAGTCTCACCTGAGAGACAAAGGGCCCTCCTCTAATGGCCCCTAATGGCCCATCAGTGTGACTGTGACTGTGAGGCAGGTAAGAGAGAATGTGAGGAGATTGAAAAAAAAGGGGTTTTAAAATTATTTGTATTTTATTTACAACACCGTATAATCAAAACATACATAATTAAGGTCAAAGACACATTAGTGTGCACACTGATCTAACCACAGAGATGTGAACAGACTTTGAGTCATTCCTGCAACAGATTCTGTCTAACAAGTGAAACAAGTAAATCATACCTGATATTTACGTGTTTTATTTAAGTGTTTCTACTTCTTTCCATGGATTCAAGGAGAAAAAAACATAATCAGTAGAAAAGGAGCTTGTTTTAACATAGAATATCAGTGTAGTTGAACATCTGATGTTGGTTCAGCGCTCTCAGAGGAAAACAGTTTGAAGAGACATCAGGATACATCTGGTGCTGGTATCTGATTCAATAAAATACAAACAAAAAAAACATTTGTAAGCATGTTAATATCAGGAGCATCTGTATATATATATATATATATATGTTTTGTAGCCATAGACTCACGCATGCTTTGTACTATCATAAAACAATCTTATATCTGAGAAACTAATTATTATTGTTTAGTACATTATTAAAATCTATTTCTGAACAGAGTAGGCTATTAATAATAAACATGCACTAAACGTACTTAGACTCATAGCATTCATCATGTTACAGTGTACACTCATATTACTTTTATTGTTTTATATAGAGCATGAAAACATCATCGTGCCGTAAGAAATTTAAATACAATGAATTGCCCCTCATATTCAAAATGTTTTACACGATTTCAAACATTGTAGTCAGGAATTATAGTTTGGGAAAAACCCGACTATGATTTTGTAGTCATATAGTCTAGTATGTATGATTTTATAGTAGCCTATGATATGATTCTGTAGCCACAGACTCAAGCATGCTTTGTACAATAAAAGGATGTACTTTGTACTATAAAAAATGTTTTATATCTGAAAAACTAATTATTATTGTTTAGCACACTATTAAAATCTATTTGTGAACAGAGTATTAATAATGAACATGGTCTAAACATTCTTAGATGTGTAGCATTCATCATGTTGTCGTTTGGGAACAACCCAACTAACTGTTTAAATCTCTTCAAGTTTATGACACAATAAAACGTTAACTAATGCAAAAAAAAGAAACATTACTTACTCATCAGATTGAGCTCCTCTTCTGGATGAAATCGTGTTCTTCTTTCGAGGGAAATCCTGCTTTCACTCGGCGCGTCTTCCAGAAACGAACAGTAGCGCGATGAATGCTCCTCACTCTTTGTTTGTTTTGGGCGTTTACACGCGCGTACGCCCCACGTGGCTATTTACATATGAACAGCGCGAGGGCGGGAACACATTAGAGATAATGAGTCAGACGGGACAGATTGAACATTGTGTTGGTTTCACACGGATTACTTCATCACAGAATGTTTGTTTTCGATAAGACTTCATTTCATGCTTCATTTCAAAGTAAACACTTCAAGCTTTCAATAGATATAACTCCCATGTCTCTGTGTTGAGTATTCGCTGAGTTACAGTTCATTTTAGTGACGTGTTTCTAAAAACAGCTCGCAGAAACGGAGAAGACAAAGAGCGCACACTGTTTGTTTTATTATTTTTCCAAAAGCATAAAGTTGTGTTGTTATTGTGAGTGTACACAAAAAAAGTAGACACTTAACAGTTTCGATTGATGTATAACTGTAAGATTTTAGCCAGCAATACTTCCTCCAACCACTAGGGGTCATACTTCTGCCATGACGAGCAGTATTGCTCCCAGCCACAAGGGGGCGCAGGATGTCTGTTGCCTGCAATCTTCCTCCCAGTTGCCAGGGGGCAACCATTGGCAAGAACTCTGTGACTAGCAATTATTGTTGATGATACTCACCTGTGTAGGGCTCTATTTAAGTTTGCCTTTAGCCATTGTTTTTTGTTCAATCTTGAGCCTACCTACCTGTGTATCCTGTTGCAGTCCGTGAGTCTTTTATAAGCATTGTGCTTGTTTTGTTTTCCCTTTTTGTAACCATTGGAAGCTTGGCTTCTGGTTTTGTTTGTACTTTGTTCCTTGTCTTTTTTTGGATCTTCTACAAGTAAAGCCACTTGAAGTTTATACCTCTCGTCTCCCACTTATTATTCCTCTGCACTTGGGTCTCAAAATCCTCAACTTTGGTTTAGCTCACTTAGGAAGAACACCAGCTCTATGTCCAGGAGATATGGGTTCTAGCCCTGCTAAGGACAACCTTCAAGATTTCAGTCTATAGTCTGGCAGTTCCTGCTTCTGTATCATTACAGCAAGATTGAACCAAAAGATGGACCCAGCAGAGAGTCAAGGCCCTTCATCAAATGTGGAGAGAATATTATTCGAGCTCACCAATCAAGCTACCGCTATTCAACATCATGAACAGATACTCACAGAAATACTTCAGCGTTTGAACTCTCTGGCTTTGCCCCAAAAT
The DNA here is from genome assembly GCA_036784905.1 of Acrossocheilus fasciatus. NCBI lineage: Eukaryota > Metazoa > Chordata > Actinopteri > Cypriniformes > Cyprinidae > Acrossocheilus > Acrossocheilus fasciatus. Next base: position 50,274,685 of record CM071940.1, read on the forward strand.
CCTCCATCTCTGGAGGTTCTTGAGTTACCCATCTTTCCTCAACCTCAACCAATCCCAGCGGTTCCTCTTCTTGAGCCCAGGCTACCACCTCCTGAGAGATATGATGGAAATACCAGGGGCTGTCGAGGCTTTATCACCCAATGCTCTCTAGCCTTCCAACTTCAACCCAGTAGTTTTCCTACAGAGAGCAGTCGGGTGGCTTATATCATCACCTTATCAACTGGAAGAGCTTTGGAATGGGCTACGGCTCTCTTGGAACATTGTTCACCATTCACTTCTAGTTCTGAGCAATTCCTAGCAGAGATGAGGAGGATCTTCCATCATCCAGGAGGAGGAGTAGGAAATGACCAACGATTACTTCAACTCATCCAAGGAGCACGCAGTGTAGCAGAAATGACTATTGAGTTCTGTACTCTGGCAGCAGAGAGTGGCTGGAATGAACAGGCTCTTCAAGCAGCATTTCATCAGGCTCTTGCACCTGAGCTAAAAGATGAATTGGCCTTCCGAGATCCTGCGCCTAACTTGGATTCTCTTATTGATGTCGCCATTCGAGTGGATAACCGAATTCGGGATAGGAGGTCCGAGAAACAACAAGACCGACTCACAGCCCAAAGCTACATCAGTCCAGTTCAGCCTCTTTCCACAGAGGAACCCATGCAGCTTGGGAAAAATCGCTTATCACAATCTGAACGGGACAAACGTATGCGGGAGCGGCGTTGTCTGTACTGTGGTGAAATAGGACATTTTCGAACTCATTGCCCTGAACTTGTGGGAAAAGAGATTTCTCGTCCAGAGAGAGGGGGGCTGAGACGAGAGAAATAACTGACCCCCGATCTTCAGCTGGATTTTCGACAGTGATGCATTTCTCCTGGGGCAGTGGTTGGCACAAGAGTTCTGCGTTCATTGACTCTGGCGCTGCTGGCAATTTCATGGACCATACTCTGGCCAAGAGCTGGAGGATACCACTAATAACTCTCCAGGATAAGTTCACTATAACCTCTCTAGACAACAGACCTCTGGGGTCTGGCCAGGTAACACACAGTACCATTCCTATTTCAGTTGAAATAGACTCTCATCAAGAATCACTCTCTTTTCTCATTATAGACACACCCGAGTTCCCAGTCATCCTTGGCTACCCTTGGCTTGTTTTTCACAATCCCCAAATTGACTGGCCAACTAGCCGTTTCACCAGATGGAGATGTGCATGTCCAATGGATGGAATTATTTCATCTCCTGAGTCTTTTTGGGGGCCTAAACGACAACTCTGGAACCAGCATGAGTCAAATACACCAAGAACTAAGGTACTAGCCGTTCCTCAAGTCAAACTAACACCTCCTGCTGTGATTGTTTCTTCTCCTGACCTATCTCGAGTCCCCCAGGAATATGTCGATCTCCAGGATGTGTTTAGTAAATCCCGGGCCGATACTCTTCCTCCTCACTGACCCTATGATTGCGCTATTGAGTTGCTGCCAGGAACTTGCCCTCCAAGAGGTAGACTCTTCTCGTTGCCGGCTCCAGAGAGGTCCGCAATGGACGATTACATTTGTAAGGCACTGGAGAATGGATTTATTCGGCCTTCCACTTCACCGGCAGGGGCGGGGTTTTTTTTCGTAGGTAAGAAGGACGGAGGACTTCGCCCATGCATTGATTATCGTGGCCTAAATAACATCACAGTGAAGAATCGCTATCCACTACCACTTATGGCCACAGCCTTTGAACTTCTCCAGGGCGCTACCATCTTCACTAAGTTAGACCTCCGGAATGCGTACCACCTGGTGAGAATCCGGGAGGGGGATGAATGGAAGACGGCTTTCAACACCCCTACAGGGCATTACGAGTATCAGGTGATGCCCTTCGGGCTAGCTAATGCCCCGGCCGTATTCCAAGCCCTTATCAATGATGTTCTGAGAGAGATGCTTAACAAATGTGTGTTTGTCTATCTTGATGATATTTTAATATTTTCCCAGAGTTACGAAGACCACGTTCAATATGTCCGGCAGGTTCTCTCTCGTCTGCTCTTGAACAACCTCTTCGTCAAACTAGAGAAAAGTGAGTTCCACAGCACTACAGTTACTTTCTTGGGTTTCATCCTGTCATGTGGCAGTGTACAGATGGATCCCAGCAAGGTTCGTGCAGTCCTGGAGTGGCCCCACCCTGATTCATTGAAACAAGTCCAACGCTTCCTGGGTTTTGCCCATTTTTATAGGAGATTTATTCGAGGCTTCAGTTCCATTGCAGAACCTCTCACAGCTCTCACCAGGAGGTCTGGCACACCCTTCCAGTGGACGGATAAGGCTAACTAAGCGTTCAAACGACTCAAACAGCTGTTTACTTCCACTCCCATACTGACCCTACCAGATCCTGAGTTACCGTTTATTATTCGAGGTGGACGCATCGGACGTGGGCGTGGGAGCAGTTTTGTCCCAGAGAGCAACTAAGGACAATAAACTCCATCCTTGTGCCGCCTTTTCATGTCGACTGACAGCAGCAGAGAAGAACTATGATATTGGGAATCGGGAGTTGCTGGCCGTTAAGTTGGCATTGGAGGAATGGAGGCACTGGCTGGAGGGTGCTAAACACCCATTTGTGAAATGGATGGACCACAAGAACCTCACTTACATCCAGGGAGCCAAAAGGTTAAATCCTCGGCAGGCTCGGTGGGCCCTTTTCTTTAACCATTTTGACTTTGTCCTCTCTTACAGACCTGGCTCCAAGAATATTAAGCCTGATGCTCTGTCAAGGCAGTTCGAGTCCCAGGAAGAGGAGGACAGGTCAGAGCCCATCATACCAAGTTACAGAGTGCTGGCAGGCATCCAGTGGGACTTGGAGACAGCAGTACGGAACGCCCAAATTCACCAACCTGACCCAGGTAACAGCCCATTGGGCGCCTCTTTGTGCCTAACACCATCAGGTCTGAAGTACTGCAGTGGGGTCATGCCGCACCATCATCTGGACATCCAGGGGTCCTAAGAACCCTGAGGCGGATCCAGTCTAGATTTTGGTGGCCCAACATGGGAACTGATGACCGGAGAATGGTTGCTGCTTGTTCCACTTGCGCCCAGAATAAGGAACCTAGAGCCCTCCCTCAAGGTAAACTACATCCCCTCCCTATCCCGAGACGACCCTGGTCTCACATATCCATGGATTTTGTTAGTGGCCTACCCAACTCTCAAGGTAACACCGTGATACTTGTTGTAGTTGACAGATTTTCTAAGGCATGTCATCTCATTCCCACCCCTAAAATTCCTACAGCAGGTCAGACGGCAGAACTTCTCATGCAACATGTCTTTAGGATTCATGGGTTTCCTCAGGATATGGTGTCTGATAGGGGTTCCCAGTTTACCTCAAGATTCTGGAAGGCTTTTGGACGTCTAATCGGTTCCACCATCAGTTTGTCCTCAGGGTTCCATCCCCAGTCCAATGGCCAGACAGAGAGAGTGAACCAGGAGATTGAAAAGACCTTCCGGTGTCTGGTCTCGAACAACCAGAGTACGTGGAGTTCCCAGCTGGTCTGGGCAGAATTTGCCCATAACACCCTCCATCACTCATCATTGGGTATGTCCCCATTTGAATGCCAGTTTGGGTTCCCCCCCTCTCTGTTTTCTGAACAGGACCTTCAAGCACAGGCTCCAGCACTGGCCCAGTTAGTCCGGAGGTGCCGGGGGGTCTGGCGGAGAGCTCGGGCAGCCCTGTTAAAGTCATCCCGGGAACAGCAGAAACAGGCCAATCGACGTCGGCGTATCGGTCCGCTACTCCGTCCGGGGCAGAGAGTGTGGCTTTCGACTAGAAATCTCCCATTGCGCCTCGAGTCACGGAAACTAGGTCCTAGATACATTGGACCTTTCAAAATTCTCAAGAAAATAAACCCAGTCTCTTACCGACTCCTACTGCCCAGGTCTATGCGCACACACCCCACATTCCATGTTTCATGTCTCAAACCTGTCATCTACTCTCCTTTGTCTCCTGCAGTTAGACCACCTCCAGTTCCTCAGATGGTGGAGGGGCAACCAGCTTACTCCGTGGAGAGACTTTTGAACATGCGCAAAGTACGGGGAGGGGTCCAATATTTGGTTGACTGGCAAGGCTATGGTCCAGAAGAGCGCTCGTGGGTACCAGCCAGAGAAATACTGGACCCAGAGCTCATCAGGGACTTCCAATGACAACAGTCAAACAGCACTAAAAGGAACGTCAGGAGCCGTTCATCAAGAGGGGGCTCCTGTAAGACTTTAGCCAGCAATACTTCCTCCAACCACTAGGGGTCATACTTCTGCCATGACGAGCAGTATTGCTCCCAGCCACAAGGGGGCGCAGGATGTCTGTTGCCTGCAATCTTCCTCCCAGTTGCCAGGGGGCAACCATTGGCAAGAACTCTGTGACTAGCAATTATTGTTGATGATACTCACCTGTGTAGGGCTCTATTTAAGTTTGCCTTTAGCCATTGTTTTTTGTTCAATCTTGAGCCTACCTACCTGTGTATCCTGTTGCAGTCCGTGAGTCTTTTGTAAGCATTGTGCTTGTTTTGTTTTCCCTTTTTGTAACCATTGGAAGCTTGGCTTCTGGTTTTGTTTGTACTTTGTTCCTTGTCTTTTTTTGGATCTTCTACAAGTAAAGCCACTTGAAGTTTATACCTCTCGTCTCTCACTTATTATTCCTCTGCACTTGGGTCTCAAAATCCTCAACTTTGGTTTAGCTCGCTTAGGAAGAACACCAGCTCTATGTCCAGGAGATATGGGTTCTAGCCCTGCTAAGGACAACCTTCAAGATTTCAGTCTATAGTCTGGCAGTTCCTGCTTCTGTATCATTACAATAACACTTATTTGTGTGACCAAAATCAACAAAGAATTTTTAGTGTCTTTTGCACTGATCTTAAAAAAACCGATCTGGTATCGCCGGCGATACCGTCGACCCCAGAGAGTTAAAACCAAAACCGAAACGTCAGATGCAAATGCTTTCCTTCAGCATGACATGAGCCACTTTTTAGCAGATGTCCTTCAGAAAACACAAAAGCACTCGGGTGTTATGTTTCAGTTTCAGTTTTTTTCTAAAAGACATGAATGGTAAAATAAAGTGCGTGATGTGCTTGATGTTAAAAAGAGTTATCAAGCCTGATACGCCACGAAAAAGTGTGCACTAAAAGCCTCCTCTCTGTCACTATGCAATCCCAAATTCAGTTATATATAGCGGCATATTGTACTTGAACGGTCAGATACACACAGAATTATTTCAGATTTATTGTATTCAAGTAAACAGTCAGTTATATCTTAAGTGACTCTAAGCAGTTGCATTGGAAGAGCATTTTATATATTAATGAAATTTTATTTTACTAATAAAATTACACAAATAATTCCAGTGAATTGACTTGGTAATTGTTGTACTTGGTAATTGTTGCTGTACAATTAAGCTCTTGTGGTACCCCCCCATTTGTTTGAATGATTTTATGGTTTTTGGACATGTGCATCATAATATATACAAAACTTTAATCTCAGCTTTAATTTGGTATATGGCACATAGTCAGGATAATTATGGTTCAAATGAGTTGTAGCTTTAAACAAAGCTTGTTTTTTACATTTTCTGAGCCCGAAATTGAGCAAACTCTTGGCATGGCCTTACCCATTCAATGTTAAAGATATTTGATGTGGAGGATTTGATGTGGGGAAAAACAGTGAATCACAAAAATGACTTTAGCTGGGTTCTCAGACAGAGTCACATAATTTTTTCCAATGATTATTGTCTTATTATTTTTGTTATTATTATCGTTTTATTATTTGTATAATACATATTTTCTCAACAAAACTGCAGACTGTTATCATAAATATATGTTTAACGCTACATTGGACCCATAAGAGGATTGTAGATGCAAATATCATAAAAATATAACCAGATCATCTTAACTACATTCTCTTCCACTTCCTGTAGGTTTTTGAGAAGTCCTGCTGCAGAGGAAGCGTGTGAGTATCTCACTAAAGTTCTGGGTAAAAGTCCATTATTACTGAAAGAACTGGATCTGAGTGGAGAGAAATTAGGAGATCTGGATGGAGAGAAACTCTCTGCTCTTTTGATGGACTCTCATAGCAAAGTGGAGAAAATCAAGTGAGTGAACATGATTTATACATTGTAACTTATCTGTATATTCATTATAAAGGACTGTCAGTCATGTATGTGAGCATATTTGAAGAGTGTTGATCCGTTGAATATGTACTGTATAATAAATAATGCTGTTTTTGTGTTCAGGCTGAATAATTGTGAGCTGACAGAGAAAAGCTGTTCAGTTCTAGCTGCTGTTCTCTCCTCCAAAACCATCCTGAAAGAGATGAATCTGAACAACAGCCGTCTGCTGGACTCAGGAGTCAAAGAGATCTGTGAGGGACTGAAGAATCCTGTGTGTGAACTGAACATACTCAAGTGAGTTCATTTCACCATCAGCTACAGTGACAATTTCAGGAATGTTATATATTTGTTTGTTTACCTCCATAAATGGGAAAAAAAATTATAAGGGCCTGTTTACACACATCCACCTCATACTGTACATTTTCACTGATTGAATAGTTATCTAATCATGAAAAAATGCCTTCCAGAACACATTTAAGACTGCTTGCAATCTGATAACTCAAACCACTTGAGAAGGTGATTTGAGATGCATGTGATTCCATGGATGAATTGCAAAGTTTAATCATCATAGAGTGAAAGTGTATCACCTGTGCGTATTTTTAAATCCTGTCGGTTTACACATACAAGTGAGAAAATGCAACAGAGGCCTAAAAAAGCGACCCGAATCGTTGCGCGCAGACAGCATCTGAACACCAAATTAGTTTTGTTTTGGCTTTTTATGCTAGAATGGACAGATACACACAAAATTATGTCAAAATGCTAGTCTCCGCAAGTAATTTCATAAACAGTCACTTATGTCTAAAGCTAAAGTAAACAGTTGAAAAGGAAAATCAATGCATATCATTCATTGGATCTGTGCATTTGGTCTGAAAGGGCACCTATTATGCCCGTTTTTACAAGATGTAATATTGGTCTCAGGTGTCCCCAGACTGTGTCTGTGAAGTTCCAGCCCAAATAACCCACAGATCATTTATTATAACATGTGGATGGGCACTCGAGTTAGTGACTTAGACTCGAGACGCATTTTTATAAATTTCCGATTCGACCTGAAATGACTCCAGACTTGACTCGACTCGGGGAAAAGGACTCATGAATATTTTAAAGCAGCTCAAGTCTTTTATTCTTAAATACTTATATAACTGATATTCAAAAAGCGGACCGCATTTTCACCCCGGCATCCATCCAGACCACGAGTTGTAACATCAGCACCATTTTAAAAGGAAAGAATTGGCAAAATCCCAAATGGCATAGAAAAATATTTTATCACAATTTCAGAAAAACGTCTCCCTATCGGTAAACATGTTTCTCATCTTTATAAAAGATTGTTAACAGACATGGTTGGAAACACTTACAATATTAAGGAAAAGTGGGAAATAGAAGCTAATACAGTAATAGAGGATGAGTCATGGGATAAACTTTGTTATAGGAGCCATAGGGGAATTAATAGTCAACAATGGAAGGAATTTGACTGGAAAATTAAAATACGTTATTTTCATACTCCTTTGGTTATTTCAAATTATAAAATATTCTGCAGCTTTGTGCTGGAGACAATGTGGTAAAACAGGTGACCGTACACATATACTTTGGGACTGTCCAGTAATCCTTGAGTATTGGAAAAATATTAAAGAAGAGATGGAGAAAATTGTAAAAAGAGAAGTTCCCTCAAATGTCCTTTTTTTCTTATTGGGTGTTATACCAGTTGATGTTTTCAAGGCTGACCAAAGATACATTTTACGTGTATTACTACTAGCTGCCAAAAAAAACATTACTGCTAAGTGGAAGTCTGTGAAGTCACCAACGGTAACTGAATGGAAACAGAGACTAAAACAAATTTATATGATGGAAAAAATGACGGCATCATTACAATTGAAAACTGACCGTTTTAATCAGAGATGGTACATGGTTAAAGAATATTTAAATCTATAATTTTTCATTTATTTATTTTTATTTATTTGTATTTATTTATTTTTATTATACAATATATATCTTATTTCATTATATGACTGTATATTATTGTATATTGTATTGTATATTGTTTGTTGAGATGTGAACATTCATATCAGGTGCAACAATATTTATATAGATATACAGAATATTTTTATTTATTATTATTATTTATTATTTATTTTCTCTCTGTATTATTCTTATTTTATCACCAGTCTCAGATAATGTTTCTTTTGTTTTGTTCTGTGAAAAATATAAACAAAAAGTTTAAAAAAAAGAAAAATGGGGGCAAAAAAAAATAAAATTCAAATTCAGTAAAAGTTTACCATTAATCAATTATAATTCATTAATCAATTCACACATTAAAGAAGTAATGAAACCAGAAAAGGCATACCTGTATATCTTATAAATATTTTGCTCTAATGTGATTAATGTCAGATTTTGGTATTCAGACTGTTTTGCAGTAATGAATAAACTTGAACCACAATTTAAAATTAAAATGTAGGGTCACACTTTATATTAGGTGGCCTTAACTACTATGTACTTACATCAAAAAATAAGTACAATGTACTTACTGTGTTCATACTGTATTGCAAAACACTTTTGCTGCTATTGAGGTGGGATACGGGTAAGGTTAGGGACAGGTTTGGTGATATGGGTAGGTTTAACAGTGGGTTAAGGTGTAAGGGATGGGTCAACAGTGTAATTACAAATGTAATTACAGAAATTAATTACAGATGTAAGTACATATAGATATTTTTAAAAATATAAGTACAATGTAAAAACATGTATGTACACAATAAGTGCATTGTACCAAATGATTAATTTAAATGTAAGTACATAGTAGTTAAGGCCACCTAATATAAAGTGGGACCAAATGTAGTTTTAATTATCTGTAGGCTTTCAAACTGTGGTATCGCTGAAGAAGGTTATAAAGCTCTGGCTTCAGCTCTGAGATCAAACCCTTCACACCTGATAGAGCTGGATCTCACAGGAAATGATCCTGGACAATCAGGAGTGAAGGAGCTCACTGATTTACTACAGAATCCAAACTGTCACCTGAAGACACTGAGGTGAGTGTTATTAAAATAACAATGTGCAATTTTAGCTAAAAGATAATTAAACTGTTAAAAGTCAATTATAAAATCTTTGAATTGACTAAAATCCCTTTCACAACATTGTGAAAATAAGTCATTATATGGCAGGTAATGTCAATGTACTTCTATGTCCAGGTTGTTACAAAGTCCTGATGCAGACAAAGCCTGTAAATATCTTGCTAAAGTTCTCCACAATAAAAACCCATTACTTCTGAGCGAGCTGAATATGAGTGGACATGAACTAGGAGACAGACGAGTGAATCAGATCGCTGCTCTACTGCAGGATAAACACTGTACACTCAACACATTGACGTGAGTATTGTTCTTTTGTTGTAGATGTAAGTATGTTAAAAGCAGTGTTGGGCACGTTACTTTAAAAAAAGTAATTATAGTTACTAGTTACTTCTCAGTTAGTAACTGAGTTACATCATTATAAAAGTAACTAATTACCAGGGAAAGTAACTATTGCGTTACGCATTTAAAAAAAAGTTCAAATATGTCAAATAACTTGGATGCCCCCAATATCAAATGAATGAAATGGACACTAAATAGAATAAATTGTTATTATAAAACATTGTACACTAATCTATTGTAATATTTATGTGGGACAATGTGAGAGACACCTATCAAATTCAATATATTATTGTAAATAGTATCAACCAATTATATATATAAAGCTTATGTTTGTAAAATGGCACAGTTTTTATTTTTTATTTTTTTAAATATCTGACATTTAGCATCAGTCAGTCAAGCATTATAATCTGATATTATGATAATTTTGCATTATGTGATGATAGAATTTTAGAAATTATTTGTCATGTTGACTGAACTTAGGACTGGTGGTGGTGCTTAAGATATTGTTTGTCATTTAGTGTTTCAATAAAAAAAGGGGGGAAAAAAACCTAAAAATAATACTGATAAGATAACAAAACTACTACGAATTCTACTACTAATAACAATATAAAATGCACTAAGGATTAATGAGCTGCTGGGTTCATGAATAATTAACCCCTTAACTGTCACCGTCCCACCTGTGGGACGCTTGGCACTCTTTTTTTCGTTGTCTTTTTTCCCTATCAAATATTTGAGTAACCATCATAAATTATATATCATTTGAAAGCTTAAAACCTCACAATTCATCCTGTGGAAACCATTTTGAAATCAGACATTGTTTTACCATGGAAATTGTACTTTAAAATATTTTGGCTGTCTCCTCCCCCTTAGTGGGTGGTGTCAAGTGTCATATTACACAATGTATTACGGTCTTTTAGAATCAAAACTTTTTATAATCTTGTCAAAATACATATTTTCGGAAAGGTCTGACTCTCAGGATTCCATATTTGATGGTCTTTTTGTGATCGGAGTAATATTGACAGAGAAATTTAGACATTTGTGACAGAAAAATGCATCAAAAAAAATTCAATGGAGTTGAATGGCACCCAGTGGCTGTTTGTGGTATGACACCCTAAATAAAATCTCACAGGAATCTCAATTTTTCTCATATCAACTTCAAATTTGGAACATAACTTATTGAGACATAAGGCTTTAATTTTATGCCAATTTTAGAGTAAAACCTGTTATGTAAAATATTTATTTCATATAAAATATTTTAAAAATTATATTTTGTATTTTCTTTACAGTAAATTTAAACTTCTATAACTTTTTGTTACTTTCATATTTTAAAATAATTCCACTTTTGCAGTAATCTGCTGATTGTCTTCTTAAAAAAAAGTCCAACCTTATGTCTGTATTCCAAAACATTCATTAATTATAAGAGTTTAAGTTTGGATAGTGCACTTTCATGTATATGTTCAAAAATGGGGGTGACAGTCACGTTGTCTGCGTTCGCTCAAATTGATTTGCTGAAATCAAAACAAGGGCGATAATAGGTGAGCGCCAGCCAATGAGATTGTCACTTGCGCATAAGTCCCGCCCACTACCAAAGAACCAGGCAGTTCTCAAAAGCTGAAGAATTCCAAAGGAACTCCGTTATTTTGACAGGAAAATAAAACAAAGAATATCGTTTACATGTAGCGCGTCAATTCTGCATGTTATGAAAGACTTTCTCACTCTGTATCTTTCTTTGCACGTGAGACAAAGCGACGGCGAGCCGTGCACCTTCACACTAGAGTTTACAGTATGTCAAATACAGCTACACTGTCCATTCATATAAACTGAAAAATAAAATGATAATATTATAAATTATAGTAACGCCGCATTTTATTGTCAGTAACGGTAACGGCGTTGTAATGGGGGAAACAGTAATTCGTTTGATTACTCGTTACTGAAAAAATAACGCCGTTAGTAACGCCGTTTATTTATAACGCCGTTATTCCCATCACTGCTTAAAAGACATTAGGTAACAAAAACTCAACAATTCTCAGTGATCACTGAATGTTGGCATCAAATACTTTGTGTTTGTAAATTGTCCTTCCTGTTCATCATTTTAGGCTGCGTGATTGTGATCTAACGGAGAAAAGCTGTTCAGCTCTCGCTGCAGTCTTGAGATCAAAGCCCAGTCTCAAAGAGCTTGACATGAGCAACAATAATCTGCAGGATTCAGGAGTGAAGAAACTCCAGAGCGGATTAGAAAACACAAATTGCACACTGGAGAAACTCACGTGAGTTCAATGGACCATTTTTTGATTTTAATAATAATATATTCTTTGTCCAATGTTAAATTACTCTAGTAAACTAAAGTTTAGGGGAAAAGAAGGTTTTGTCAGATGGTGAAATGTGTTTTTGTCTCTTTTCTGTAGACTTTCAGACTGCAGTATCACTGAAGAAGGTTATAAAGCTCTGGCTTCAGCTCTGAGATCAAACCCTTCACACCTGATAGAGCTGGACCTCACAGGAAATGATCCTGGACAATCAGGAGTGAAGGAGCTCACTGATTTACTACAGGATGGACACAGTGAATTAATCACCATCAGGTGATGAAACCTTCAAATATTTATTAAAATTAAAATAATTAATTATTAATTAAATATTAATTAAAATATGACGTCTTATTTTAATTAAATATTAATTAAAATAAGACGTCATGTTTTGTTTTAATCCATTGTTTGTTAAATCACAACATATAAAATGGAAGATTAAAAGAGGCAGGATCATATATTTGTTTGTCTTAAAGCCATTTTATTAACAGAACTTCTCGGTTACATACGTAACCCTCGTTCCCTGATGGAGAGAACAGAGACATTATGTCGTGACTCGACATTAGGGGATTTACTTGGGAGCCCCAGTTATCTCTGACTTTAAGAGAAAACGCCAATGAATTTTGACTAGTGGATTTTGCATACCTGAGCCACTCCCAATGCACACGGGTATGAATAGGCGACAGGTGCATCCACTCATCAGGTTTTATGCTGATGAGCCGAGAACTTGTCCCTGGCAACCAGCGATGGTTCGCCACAACCTGAACCCAGTCACAACCCTATGGCATTGCAAATGTTGACAAGCAGCCACATGTCAAATTACTTACTTATTAGTTACTTGCGTTGTCAGGTAACTGATGGGCATGTAAACGTGCTCAGTGACTTGTCACCACCTGCTGGCGGTTTCAGTTTAATTTTTAGCGTATAATTTCAGTTATTTAAATCATTTAATATTTCTGTATTCAAAATTTTATATTTAAAACATTAATCTCCACATGAATCTATGAATTTAACTGCACTCATGTAGGGCTGGGTGGTATATCGAGTTTGTACGATATATCGATATATTTTTTACAAGCGATACGGTATGAAGCAATAGCCTACCGTTAATATTGATATACGGTAGTTTGATACGAGCGCATCTGAAAAAATATCTAGGGAGGACATAGACTGAACTGCTGCGGAGAAAGTGCATAATACAATTTGTTCTAAACATGTGACAAGCTTTATATGAAGGGCTTTAAAACACTCGTTAGATATAGTAGCCTATAGTTTATAGTTTCAGTTTAAAGCAACTCGCACCGTCAGATGGTCTGCGTGTACCGCTGACAGAGACGCACTGTTTAATGTGTTTGAGGCGCTGTTTTCCTTAATGCTTAACTTGCATTTCACAGGGATATTCTCCATCTGTAAATGTTAGAAAGCCATGGAAATATTTCCATTTTGCTGTCAGAAGTACGTGAGCTTTTGCTTTACGCTTCTCCGCTATGCGTAAAGCCGTGCATGCACACCAAACAGAGAGCGCAATGAAATAGGAGCGCAATAACTATGACTAAAATATTTATTGTCCAACTACAAATATTTCAGCAAAATGTATGTGACATATATAGAATTTTAAACCTACAAGTAAGTGTAGGCTATTTGTATGATAGCACTAACTGTAAAATGTAATCGGGTAATCAAAATTGTCTTTTTACTCAGTTAGTCTTTGCTTTTTTATTATTTTCTTTGTTAGTTTAGTAAATTTAACTTCTGCTTTAAAAGCATTAGTTTTGTTTTTAGATTGCAATGTTACAATGTTAGAATGTAATGTGATGTTAACCCTTTTTTTGCACATAATATATGCCTACATGCTTACATTCACTTTATTTGTTTCACAAGTTCGGACTAACATATAATATGATTGAGCAATTAGTAAGCATATTTGGCGTGCTGTCCGGGGGGAGGGCTCTGAGCTCGGGATAGAGCCCGAACCCAGAGAACAAGCGCTCCTAATTACAAGAAGAAAAACACGGCTCTTAAACTAGGTGTGTGACAGGTATGGCTGTGGAATGGGGTTTGGCCGAGAAACATTTTTTCAGTCAAAAGATTTTTTTTTGCTTTAACCCCTGAGACCTCCTTGCCGGTTGATGTATGACACAGCCACAGTGTTGTCTGTGCTGAACAACACGTGCTTCAGCCACAGTATTGTCTGTGCGGAACAACACGTGCTTGCCTTGTATCAGCGTCCGGAACTGCCGCAAGGCGAGGTGCACTGCCAACAACTCCAGGCAGTTGATGTCCCGTTGCATGTAGCGCCCCAGTCCGTGCTGGAGGCATCTGTCCTGACAACAACACTTGTTCTAAGGGCACCCCAGCCCGTAGAAAAGTAAGGTCTGACCAGGGGCTGAATGAGCGGCAACACATGGTGATGGTCACACAATATGTCCCGCGGCACCATGCCCATTTCCGGACTTGGGAGTGTAACCAGTGCTGAAGTGGTCTCATATGAAGCAAACTGAGCAGCGTGACTGCGGCTGTGGTTTTCATATGCCCCAGGATCCTCTGGAAGCCTTCTGTTTCAGCAGAATCACCATCCTGCCTCTGAAGGAACTTCGGCAGTCCAGAACTGACTGAGCTACTGCATCAACATCTTGAACTGAAGCTTGTGAAGAGCCCGATTTAAGACTCGCAGATCCAGGATTGTAGGTGGGGGGAGTGAATGTACAGCACTCTCTCTACCCTCAATACCACAACTGAGGTGCCCTTGAGCAAGGCACTGGACCCCCAACTGCTCCCCGGGCAACCACAGCATTGGCTGCCCACTGTTCTGTGTGTGTGTTCACTGTATTTAACCCATCCTAAGTGCACACATACAGCAGAGTACTAATTCCAAGTATGGGTTACCATACTTGGCCACATGCCATGACACTTTAACTTTTTTTCACTTTCACTTTCACAATTTGGTTACTGCTGGACCTTATGCTGGCGGAACAGAAACAAAACGGGGGAAGGAGCGGTGCTGTCCTTGCCATCTCCTGAGAAAGAGCAGCTTCCCACATCTCCGGGTTGCCCGTGTCAGGGCCGCTTTGTCACCTACCTGGTCACATTGGTTAGCTGGCACTGTGTTGATCCAATGCTCACCATTCAGCAAGATCAAGGTTGTCATCAGCACAGGGGCAAGCTTAATATGCAGCCCCGAGTGCAAGCTACCTTTGACAGAGATCGAACTAGAAATCTTGCTATGGCGAAAAGCCATCCCCTCATCAGCAAGGGTGCCCGGTGGACATGGAGGCTCAGGAATATCCCTGATATTCGTGCCAGGAGGAAAAGAGCATAGTCCAGCCCTGCAGAGTTCAGCTCCAACCCTAATAAAAACTCACCTGGTTGTAGCTTCCTAGTAACCTTTAAGACCTTGATTAACTTGTTCAAGTGTGTTTGATTAGTGTTGAAACAAAATTCTGCAGGGCTGTGGCTCTCCAGGACCGGCGTTCACCACCCCTGTCATAGTCTGTGGACGACGGCGTGTCAGCGATCAAGAGATTGCCTTCTCACTCACAGTTCCCTCGGCGGCCAGCAGAGAACCCTGATTATGTTTGTTGAAATGTATTGTCAATGTGTTCGGTTGCAATACAAACGCGATACAAACGAAACTTCTCCCCCGGGAGACTCGCCTCAGCTTGAGCCGCCATGTGTGTGTGTGTCCGCCAAGCAGCAAAACATGGCCACACCCCCTTTGTTGTGTGTCCATGGGGGCAGGGTCTATGTAGATTTTAGGGTTTGTTATGTCATGAACCCAGGAAAAAGAATGTTGTAGTCCAAACAATCCATTTTTGTAGGCCTTACAAAGTGAATTTTGTAAAATAAAATCTCCCTTTGCATTGAACTTTGAGCATCGTAACTTTGCAGATGTTGTTTATGCTCAAACAGCAACAGTACACACTAAGTAAAGTTAAAAATGTGAAATCACAATCAACCACCCCTTTAAAACTCAATTATCTAGTCTAAAATTGTCTTCTACTTCATGCAGGTTTTTGAAAAGTCCTGCTGCAGAGGAAGCATGCGAGTATCTCACTAAAGTTCTGGATACAAGTCCATTATTACTGACAGAACTGGATCTTAGTGGAGAGAAATTAAGAAACCTGGAAGGAGAGAAACTATCTGCTCTTTTAATGGACTCTCATTGCAAAGTGGAGAAAATCAAGTGAGTGAACATGATTTATACATTATAGGTCCGTGTACGTTTTTTTCCCCCCGTTTTTTCATTTGTTAAAAAAAATGAAAAAATACGAGATTTTGGCTCGATCTTCTTTTTTTTGGTTCACGGGTAGAAAACAGATAAACAACTTCAAAATTAGTTTTCCCCTTGTGGGCAGTCATGACATGCCCCTTTCCGCAGATTGGTCAACCAAATCTGAGCCTGTGACGTCATCCTCAGTTCGTTCAACAAAATAATAGTCCTCTGCTGCTGTATGGGGCAGGTCCTAGATCAGGCTTTCTTCTGTGCAACCTAACACGTTTCACAGAAATATTTATTTCAGAAATTTGACACAACATATATTAATTAGGGTAAGCAATTAAAAAGACGAATAATAGCTTATCTCTTATAGATCACATATTTTACCATCAGCTTCGCGATAGGAATGGCTCGCGCAAATCTTCTCCCACTTCTCGAGCGCGCTGGTGAACGCGCACAGAGTATAGGGTGATTCGGCGCGCTGCTCGTGCACAATTAAAAGAACTGCGCTTCAGTCATGTTGTGCTGATAAGCGCTCCGTTCGGTTCTTACATGAAGTTAGTGCTTATAAAAGCGCCAAAGGCGCGATTCAAATAATTAATAAATGGCCTGATTCTAAGTTTCCATTAACCATGGTATAAATATTGGGGGGGTTGTACTTGCTAGTTTTGGTTATTGGGGGGGTTACCTCCCCCCATCCCCCCCACAAACTACGCCCCTGGTGCAATCAGTTGGGACGTAGCACAGTGCTCATTCAACAAATGCACAGCTAAACAGATGAGTTTTGAGTCTGGATTTAAAAGTGGCTAATGTTTTAGCACATCTGATCTCTTCTGGAAGCTGGTTCCAACTGCGGGTGGCATAATAGCTAAAAGCAGACTCCCCTTGTTTTGTGTGAACCCTTGGTGTTTCTAACTGAGTCGATCCTAATGATCTGAGTGGTCTGTTAGGTTTATATTCAGTGAGTATATCTCCAATGTATTTAAGTAATATGAACTAACAATGAACAACTGTATTTTCATTAACTAACATTAACAAAGATGAATAAATAGTGTAATAAATGCATTGTTTATTGTTTGTTCATGTTAGTTAATACATTAACTAAGGTTAACAAATGACACCTTATTGTAAAGTGTTACCAAGAAAATTAAGCTAAAAACAATTCAAAATATTAAAACAACAAAAGGTATGAGTATAATAATGATTCTAACATAACACTAAGCCAAACACCAAAAACAAACTACATATGTGTATGTACAGCCACACACATATACATATATACATATATACACATAAAAATAAATTCAATATATATATTTTCATTACCATGTAGTATGAAGTACTAAAATAACTCAAATTAAATAAAGCTAAAACTTAATAAAAAACCTGTACAGACATAATAAAAAGACTAATAAAATGACAACATTACTACAACTGTAACTAAAACTAAAATAGATAACAAATACAAATCAAACTGCATTAGTATATCAGTAATCCTGAAAAATAACACTGAGCCAAACACACATGCTAAAAAAACAACAACAACAACTTACACATAGCAAGAAATGGTTATAAAAACTAGCGCAGCTTCACCATACAAATATATCTGTGCACAGCTAAATAAAACAGGCTGGTTGCTGATTAAAATTTCTGAAATAAATATTTCTGTGAAATGTGTTAGGTTACACAGAAGAAAGCCCGATCTAGAACCTGCCCCGTACAGCAGCAGAGGACTGTTATTTTGTTGAGCAACTGAGGATGACGTCACGGGCTCAGATTTGGTTGACCAATCAGTGGAAACGGGCGAGTCATGACCGCCCACAAGGGGAAAATGAATTTTGAAGTTGTTTATACATTTTCTATCCGTGAACCAAAAAAAAAAAAAAAACGAAAATCGAGCCAAAATCTCTTCTTTTTTTCTTTTCTTTTTTTTGAACAAATGAAAAAAACAACCATTTTCTCATTTCTGCTTATTTCATTTAAAATTGAAAAACAAACCATCAAAACATACATGGACCATTATAACTTATCTGTATATTCATTATAAAGGACTGTCAGTCATGTATGTGAGCATATTTGAAGAGTGTTGATCCGTTGAATATGTACTGTATAATAAATAATGCTGTTTTTGTGTTCAGGCTGAATAATTGTGAGCTGACAGAGAAAAGCTGTTCAGTTCTAGCTACTGTTCTCTCCTCCAAAACCATCCTGAAAGAGATGAATCTGAACAACAGCCGTCTGCTGGACTCAGGAGTCAAAGAGATCTGTGAGGGACTGAAGAATCCTGTGTGTGAACTGAACATACTCAAGTGAGTTCATTTCACCATCAGCTACAGTGACAATTTCAGGAATACTGTTTTTTCAGTCTGCCCATCTCCATTTATGAAATTGTTTTTGCTATAGACAGTTCATTCTTTTATTTTGTTGTATTTATGTTTTTGAATTAGTATATTTGTACATAGAAATCATGCATTGATGCTTATTCACACTAAAACAAATGTTCATCACAACAATTGTGTGTGATAACCATTTTAATTTGAATGAATGTCTGTTAACACTGTTAAGGTGTTAACATCTGTTCAGACTGATACGAACACTCACTTAACACTTTTGCTCAGTGACTTTGAATAGCAGAGAAAGACCCCCCCCCCCAAAAAACACAAAAAAACCCCCAACATGTAAATACTGTTTAGAACTTGTTTTGCTGTGCATTTCCCTGAAAATAATTGCACACCTTAGAAAGTACGTCAACCACTCAGATTCAAGCACTCAGCAGCCCTGTAGTATAAATAATTATAATTAACAACTGCATATCTGACAAATTATTCAGCTGTAAGTTGTAGTGTGATTTAGTCATATTTTGTGCATTAATGGATAGCCTAAATCTCTACTGCAATGTTAATTTCAGTTTGAGTTTTTATGATTTATAGACTTTCAGACTGCAGTATCACAGAAGAAGGTTATAAAGCTCTGGCTTCAGCTCTGAGATCAAACCCTTCACACCTGACAGAGCTGGATCTCACAGGAAATGATCCTGGACAATCAGGAGTGAAGCAGCTCAGTGATTTACTACAGAGTCGAAAGTATTCGCTTAAAACACTGAGGTGAGTTGTAAAAGACATACATGCTTTGAAATGACTAAATAAATACTAAGTCTTTAATAAGTCTGTGTACTTCTGTCTGCAGGCTGTTGAGTCCTACTGCAGATGAAGGCTGTCAGTTTGTGACTGGAATTGTGAGTAAAAACCCGTTACTCCTGAGAGAGCTGAATCTGAGTGAACGTGAACTAGGAGACACACGAGTGAATCAGCTCACTGCTCTACTGCAGGATAAACACTGTAAACTCAACACACTCCAGTGAGTATTGTTTTCATTTGTTATTGCACATTTAAAGTATCTTGAAGAAATGAGCTATACAGTGAATAAAACAGTAATTCTCAATAATCACTGAATGTTGACATTAAGTACTTTTTTTATGTGTAAATTCTTCCTCTCATGTTCATCATTTTAGGATGCGTAATTGTGATCTAACACAGAAAAGCTGTTCAGCTCTCGCTACAGTCCTGAGATCAAACCCCAGTCTGAAAGAGCTTGACATGAGCAACAATAATCTGCAGGATTCAGGAGTGAAGAAACTCCAGAGCGGATTAGAAAATACAAACTGCACACTGGAGAAACTCAGGTGAGTTCAATGGACCACGTTTGATTTTAATAATAATCTCTTTTGATCAAAGTAAACATTTCTGCAGTAAACTAAAGAAAAGCAAAAAACATGTTTCTTTTCAGTTGATGTACTATATTTTTCTTCACTAATCAGAAGACAATATAAAATGCACAAAAAAATGACTTTTTGAGATAAATTTATATATATACAGGGGTGCACATAAGTGGTCCGCATGCAAATTAAAAATGCGCTATGTAAATAAGTTCTGACAGTGCACTTGCGTACCGACATTGATGACAGCTGTTAATGCAGTTACAAGTTTAGATCTACGAATTGTACTGTATAATATTTCTATTCAAACTGAAACCATAATCTAGGCTACCCGCTGCCGTTTTCAAAGCAAAACTGTGAGATTTAATTCACTGACGCTCTTCCATCAGCAGCGGTAAACCCAGAAGCGCATATACTTACTTGCCGGCAACCCGCCAAAATAAAAGCTTGCTGATTTTACGTTTGAAAATGATGAAAATTCAAATAATAATAATAAAAATGATAATAAAAATATAAGCATTGTTATTTTTGTTTACTATAAAATAATTGTATTTGTATGTAATACTCCCTTTTTATTTTTAAAATAAAATAGTATTATCACACTTGATTATTTAGTTTATTATAGTGCTGTCAATCGATTAAAAACAATTAACTAATTAATCGCACATTTTTCTGAAATTAATCGCGATTACTGTGATTACATACATTTAGTGATTACATACATTTACATACATTTAGTTTATCAAATTTTAGATTTATTCGTGATTATATGTCGTCTGAGGCCGCTTTGATGTATATGCATTCCATGATTATTTCTCATATTACTTACTGTTTAACTACTTGGTCGCAAGCTAGTATTACTACTCTGAAACCATTAGAGTCTTTGTATAAACAATCACTAAAAACTCTTGATAAGAAATCAGTTCAGTTTCATCATTGTTCAATATTAAAAAAATACAATTTGCTAAGCTGGGATAACTTGATGTACATATCTGTCTGCTGTTTAAGACTATGAATAGCCTGACTTCACCACTAAAACAGTTTGTGAATATTAGAACAACTTCTCACTGATCTACAAGGGGTGGGGAAAGAGGGGACTGTACTATTCCTCTCAAAAGAAGTAATTTCAGTCAGTCTGTATTTTCAGTCAAAGCTGCAAGGGAATGGAACTCCATCCCATCAACAATTAGAAGATTACATACTTTTGGTTATTTTCAGTCTCATCTTAAAAAATGGTTACTGACAACTCAGCACTATCAACATTAGTATTGTATTCTTGACAATAGACTTCCTTGTGCTAATTGCTTTTGGCTATGCTACCTTCTCTTGTTGCCATCTTTCTTTCTCTCTCTCTCTCTCTCTCTCTCTGTGCATGCTGGGAGTGTTGGGGTGTGTGTGAGGGTGCTCACGGGGAGAGGACGAGTGAATTGGGTTTTTTTCCCCTCACTTATATATATATTTTTTTCTTCTTTTTTTCTTCTTTTCTAATAATATGAATTATTGTTTTCTTTCTAAAAATAACATTTGATTTTTTTGTGAGTGCTTTGGAACTTTTTGAGGCGGTATCGGGATGGCGTCTACCCCCGCGAGGGTGGCGTCACCTGTGTCGCTCCGTCATGGAATCAGGTGTGTACCGGCGCAGGGAGTCACTGTCGAAGACGTGCTGCTAGCAATTGGAGAAAAAGTTGGATATGAAAACATTACTTCGGCATCTAGGATGAATAAAGCAGTAGTGGTGTTTGTCGAGAAGGAAGACATAGTTAACCGGTTGGTGAGCGATGGAATTGTGGTAAGTGGTGATTTTTTAATAATTTCGCCTCTTGTTACTCCGACAACTAGAGTTACGATATCCAACGTGCCTCCTTTTATCCGGAATGATGAAATTGAGAAGGCTTTAATGCGATACGGTAAATTGGCTTGTGAGATTAAGATGATTCCTTTGAGGTGTAAAAACGCCGCTCTTAAACATGTTATGTCTTTTCAGAGACAGGTGTTTATGTTCTTAAATTAATCCGAGTTGGATATTTCGTTCAGAGTGTTGCATGAAGGGAAAGCATATGTTATTTACGCGAACACTGGAAGCATGAAATGCTTTGAGTGCGGGGATATCGGACATAAAAGGCATGCATGTCCACATAAGGCCCAGGTTAGTGAAGTGGAAGTCAGGCCTAGTACTTCTGCTGCTGGTGACAGCAGTAATTCAACCACTGAGGACGTACAGCCTCAAGCGGCATCACAGACAAACACGGAGAGTGATGGATTGAGTGAAAGTCAGATTGAGGATGTTAATGAAATGGTTGATTCTGGTAGACAGGAGGTTTCTGAACTGGATGGTGATAGTGTAAAGAATGATGATGTTGCTAAGGTCAGTGTTGAAAGGGATCCTAATGAAAATTTTGAAACGTCTAATTTTGGTGAACTGTGTACTGATGCTGATTTGGGTTTGAAAGATGATGATACGTTCTCTGAGATATCTGACATTGGATCACAGTGTGGAAATGTGGAAGATGTGTATACATTGCAAGATATCAACGAGTTTCTGGATGTAACTTTCGGTAGAAATATTGAAGTAAAAGATTTTTTTCCAGATGTAGATAAATTCATTCACACAGTGAAATTGTTGCAGAGAAATGTTGGTTATGAGGCCTTAAGTGCACAGAAAAGATTCAGGCTGAAGAAGATGTTAACAAAGTTAAGAAAGAACAAAGCAACAACAAAACAAAACAAATGTTTAAGTCACATGGTGTGAATATTTTTTTCTGTTTTTTTCTATTTATTTTGTTTCCTATGGAGCTGTTGAGGGTGGGCTCTTTAAATATAAATGGGGGTAGAGATGGAAATAAATTGGCAATGATATCAGAGTTATTTAGTATTAAAAAGGTAAACATAGCTTTCTTACAAGAAACACACACTGATTTAGATAATGAATCTGAATGGGATAGATGGTGGGAGGGCAAAAGTGTTCTGAGTCATGGGACAAATATAAGTGCTGGTATAGCCATTCTGTTCTCTAAAGAGATTAATGTTAATATTTTGGCTGTAGAGGAAATTGTAAAAGGAAGAATATTACTGTTAAAGATGGAATATGAGGGATCTGTGTTTGTATTGATAAATGTTTATGCACCAAATAATGGACCTGAGCGGTTGAGATATTTTTTAAAGTTAAGGAATGCTATTCAGAAAATTGATGATAATGTTGTTACTATTATTGGAGGTGATTGGAATTGCACTGTTGATTTTATTATTGATAGAAATGGAGAAGAACCCCATCGTGGATCTAGCTTGGTATTGTCAAATATTTTAAAAGAATTTGAATTAATAGATATTTGGAGAAGAAGAAATATAGGGATTAAACAGTATACTTGGCTTAAAGTATCTAATAGTGTGGTTAGTGGAGCTAGATTAGATAGATTTTATATACGTAAAGAATGGAATAATAAAATTACAGATGTTTCTATGTTACCTGTTGGGTTTTCTGATCATCATTTAATATTGTTTGGTTTGAACATGAAAAGAACATCAAAACCAAATTATTTTTGGCATTTTAATACTAAACTTTTGCAAGATGTTTTATTTTGTAAAAAATTTCATTTATTTTGGAATGATTGGAAGTTAAAAAAAGATTCTTTTGAAATTCTGTGTATGTGGTGGGAGGTTGGTAAAGCAAATATAAGAATCTTTTGTCAAAATTATAGTTCACATTCTACTTTTATGGTGAACAAAGCTATACAAAAACTTCAAAGAGATATACAAGCTTTGGAGAATATGCTTGTGAATAATAACAATGATGGAAATGTACAAAATGAGCATCTAAAAAAAAAGAAGGAGCTTGGTTCATTATTACAAGAACAAGTGAAGGGAGCGCTAATTAGAGCAAGGATTTGTTCGATTAAAGACATGGATGCTCCTTCTTCATATTTCTTTCATCTTGAAAAGAAAAGTGTCCAGCAAAAGCAAATGTATCATCTTCGTCGGCCTGAGGGGGTCATAACATCTGACCCGGTGGAAATAAGGAAAATGGCAGTTAACTTTTATATGGACTTGTATGGTGCTGAGACTTGTGATCCTGAATGTGTTTCTGATTTGTTGAGTGATCTACCAAAGCTGACAAATGAACAGAAAAACTCTTTGGATAAATTGATTACGTTTCAGGAGCTTACTGAAGCAATGAAACAGTTATCAAATGGTCGTTCTCCAGGAATTGATGGATTACCAGCAGAGTTTTATCAGTCATTCTGGAATGTATTAGTAAATGACCTTATATGAAGTATTATTAGAGAGTATGAAGAATAAGTTACTTCCAATAAGTTGTCGAAGGGCAGTCCTTTCTCTGCTCCCTAAAAAGGGGGATTTATGCCTTCTAAAGAACTGGAGACCCGTCTCTTTACTGTGCATGGACTATAAAATACTTTCAAAATGTTTGGCAAATAGGCTGAAACATACTTTGGAATCATTGGTACATAGAGATCAAACATATTGTATCCCTAATAGGTCAATTATGGACAATCTGTTTTTGATAAGAGATGTAATTGATTTTAATCAGTTTAATAATGTTGACCTGGGTGTGCTTTCGTTAGATCAAGAGAAAGCTTTTGATAGGGTCAATCATATGTATCTTTTTGAGGTTTTGAAGAATTTGGGGTTTGGAAAAGATTTTATATCATACATTCAGCTGTTATATTCTGAAGTTTTTGTGATTGTGAAAGCTGGTGGAGGGTTGAGTGCACCCGTACCTGTATTAAAAGGAATTAGGCAAGGCTGTCCGCTTTCGGGACAATTATATAGCCTTGTTATTGAGCCACTATTGTGCAGATTAAGAAGGAATCTCAGTGGAATTTATTTTCCTGATGTAAATAATATGTACAGAATATCGATATCAGCTTATGCTGATGATGTTACTGTTTTTATTTCTGATCAAAATGATGTTAATATTTTAACTGAAGCTATTGGACAATATGAGAAAGCATCATCAGCAAGGGTAAACTGGGGGAAAAGTGAGGGACTTATTATTGGTCAGTGGAAAAGTGGGCAAGGACCTCCAAAATTACCTGGT
This sequence comes from Acrossocheilus fasciatus, assembly GCA_036784905.1. Taxonomy (NCBI): domain Eukaryota; kingdom Metazoa; phylum Chordata; class Actinopteri; order Cypriniformes; family Cyprinidae; genus Acrossocheilus; species Acrossocheilus fasciatus. The sequence goes on from CM071940.1 coordinate 50,299,475, forward strand.
GGATTGTTGTGGGTAAGAGATGGGTTAAAAATGCTAGGTGTTTTTTTAGGAAATGAACAATTTCAGAATAAAAACTGGGAGGGAATGCTGGAAAAAGTGTCTGCCAGATTGCTTAAATGGAAATCGTTGGTACCACTAATGTCATACAGAGGAAGAGTTCTGGTCGTAAATAACTTGGCTGCTTCAACTTTGTGGCACAGATTGACTGTAATGGAGCCACCTGAAGAATTAATTTGCAAAATACAGAGGACATTTGTGGAGTTTTTTTGGAGTGGAGAACACTGGATTCGTGCAGCAGCACTCTACCTTCCTGTGTATGAAGGAGGTCAAGGTCTTGTGGATGTGCGGAGTAAGATCTGTGCTTTCAGAATACAAGCAGTACAGAGATTCCTGTATCAGAAGAACTTAATTTGGGCTCAGACTGCGAAAATGATTCTACAAAAAGCAGGTGGTCTTCAATTAGATAGACATCTGTTTTTAATGGACTTGGAAAAAATGAACCTGTCTGGGGTTTCATCTTTTTATCGGTCAGTGTTGTATTCTTGGAGAACTGTTTTTAAAGTGGAAAGAGATGTTGACGAACTTGGAAGTTGGATAAAGGAGGAACCGTTGTTTTTTAACTCAATGATCCAGACAAGACTTTTATCATCTGTAAGTGTGTGTGCATGTTTACAAAGACATGGCATTGTGAAGTTGGGACAACTTTTGAAAAATGACCGATGGGAATCAGTGGAAACTCTGAAAGAAGTAACTGGTTTAAAGTCTGCACGCTTGACTGAAAAGCTGGTGGAAGAAATTGTAAGTGCATTAACAAGTGGCTATAGAAAAAATATTGGACAGAGATTTCCTTCAGTTATAAGAAGTGAACTGGATTTTCCAAAAATAAGAGTTGCTGCTGTCATCCGTGAAAGGCAAGAGGATGAATCAGGAGGCTCAATTCTATCTTTTGAAACTCCACGGCTGGACTTGTTTGAAACAACATCAAAGAAAGCCATATATAATGCTACAGTCAAAGTGTTGCATCAAGATTCGCTCAAAAGACAAAAGATCTCAAAGTGGCCAGATCTGTTGAAGCCAGAATTTCTAGTGAGAGACAGGTGGAGAATCCTGTATAAGCCACCAGTGGAGAAACGAACCGCAGATCTACAATGGAGGATTCTTCATGGGGCTATAGCAACGGACAAACATGTGGCACACTTGAACCCAGCAGTAGGGGTGGGATGTAGGTTTTGTGGAAAGGAAGAGAATTTAGAGCATTTATTCTTAAAATGTAAAAGGTTAGAAGGTCTTTTTGATGTTCTGAATAGATTGTTTCAAGCTTTTGGTGAAGAATTCTCAGAACAAGTTTTTATAGGGGGTGTGAAATATAATTTTTTAGAAAGAAGGAAGATGTGTTTGTTAAATTATTTACTAGGAACTGCAAAACTGGCAATATGGAAAACCAGGAAAAATCAAGGGTTGCAGTTCAATAGTATTAATGCTGAAATGATGTTCATGAAATTAGTAGCTGGTAGACTAAAAATAGAATTTGCATACTATAGTCTTGTAAATAATGAGATGGTTTTTAATGATATGTGGTGTGTTAATGATGTTTTGTGTATGGTTCATGATGGACACTTGGGTTTGAATTTTTAAGTTTTAATATTTATTATGTGAGTTGTTAATGTGAAGATTGTTATGGAATGGTTTCAAATAAAGTTCTGTCAAACCTCTCTCTCTCTCTCTCTCTCTCTCTCTCCTTTCCCTCATATGTTTACTTTGTTTTAGATAATTTACTTATATTTTGTATTTTAGTAGCAATGTTGTTTGTGTGTGAATTTGTTTCTGTAATTTTTTTTTTAATTTTTAATTTTTTCCCCCTCTCTCTTCATATGATGTGTATATGTCTGATGCCCTGTCTTTGTTTTTAGGGTGAACTTTTAACATTCTGTCAAGGGTCTACAGATGAAAAATAGCCTTTTGGGCTAATTCTGGCACATTTACAGTTATGTTTATTAATGTGCATTGCCCCTGTAAATAAAAAAATAAAATAAAATAAAAAGATTAATCCCACCAATTAATAATGATTTCCCTATAAAAATGTTTCCCCCTAATATTTAACCATTGACTACAGCCATTCAACTTTACATTATAATTAAGAGCTATCAATTTTAACATTTATTAAACTTTAAAAATAACTTCTAATTTAAGTGAACTTAAAACAATCTTCACATTAACCCATTATAATAAATGTCATATTTATCTACCTGTGCCCCTCAGCAGAAATATACAGAAATTGAATAAAGTTATCAAACACTAAATTCTAAACTAAATACAGATGAATCCTTAAAACTATAAAAGTTATTGATTTCCTCTTTTTTCATTTGTTCTTGATGAACGGACATCACAGCAGCTGGTTATTAGGTTGTTTTTGGCTGCTATTTCTTTAAGAGCTGCCGCTGCTGAACATGACGCATCTTATTTTTTCTCAACTCTACCTTTTCTGACCCATTTCAGGTCGGACCCATTTCAGTCTCTACTAATGAGCTGATGAGTTGAATCGGGTGTGTTAGATGAGGAAGACAGTGCTGGGATGCTCCAGGACAGTTTTGAAAACCATTTCAGAGACATGTTCTTAATGTAACTCATATATAACATATTACATGCCTACACAGTTTTGTGGCAGCTTTACCCTTTTGGTAACTTCATGACTTAACTGATCATGACATTGCATGCTCGTAGTTTCTTTCGCGATTTGATATGAAATGATACAGGCTATGCGAGCGCTGGCACCTTTGTGCCCATAATAGAAAAGAATGCGCTGCGAGCACAGTACAGTTTCTGCGCTTGTTTGACTCGCGCCTGCCGCTGAAGTGAAGCTGGAGCGCACGCCTGAAATGTCTCCTGTTTGATGTGATCGTAAAGATGTTCTGCGACTGAATAAATACACTTCTTGTCAAGAAATTAGTTGAGTGCTGTGTTAAAGGCGTTAAATAATTTTAATGCGTTAAACTGAAAAAAAATAATAATCGCCTGCGTTAACACGCTAGTTTTGACAGCACTAGTTTACTATTATTATTATTTTTATTTTTATTTTTTTGAAAAAAATAAAGCGCAATAATATTATTATCACTATTATTAATTTATTTTTTTTAGAGTTATGTTTTATGGGTCACACTACATGCCGTGGCCCACGTGAGGACCAAACCAAATCTCCATGTTCTCATATGAGAATCAGGCTGAAAAACTTATGTGCACCCCTGTATATATATTGTAGTGAAATTAATTGTAGACTTTTCTGTAGACTTTCAGACTGCAGTATCACTGAAGAAGGTTATAAAGCTCTGGCTTCAGCTCTGAGATCAAACCCTTCACACCTGACAGAGCTGGATCTCACAGGAAATGATCCTGGACAATCAGGAGTGAAGGAGCTCAGTGATTTACTACAGGATCCAAACTGTCACCTGAAGACACTGAGGTGAGATGTGATGAAATAATGCACAATAAATAAATTCTATGCAGATTAATTATTCATAGAAATCTTTTATTAAACTTAATACAATAAGCTTTACAAGTTTTTCTTTTATGAAAGTTTAAGTCCTTTTAAGATAAACAAAAACTGACTAATGATTGCACCAAATGTAGTTAAATTGAATCTTTCTCTTCTGCAGGCTGTTGAGTCCTGCTGCAGATGAAGGCTGTCAGTTTGTGACTGGAATTGTGGGTAAAAACCCGTTACTCCTGAGAGAGCTGAATCTGAGTGAACGTGAACTAGGAGACACACGAGTGAATCAGCTCACTGCTCTACTGCAGGATAAACACTGTAAACTCAACACACTCCAGTGAGTATTTGACATAAAATGTTCATATTTATACTTTGCATTGTTTTGAAAATGTTTTATGTTGTACATTTAATAACTGGTTAAAATTAATGGGTTACATTTATTAATTTAGCAGTGGAACTGACTGTTAAGTTTCTGTCATGGTTATACATTATGATATTTGTATTAATACATTGTGGCTCAGTGGTAGAGCATTGCGTTGGCAGCGCAAAAGGTTGTGGGTTCAATTCCCAGGGAACACACATACTGATAAAAAAATGTATAGCCTGAATGTAAGTCAAGCGTCTCCTAAATGCATAAATTTAAATGTAAATGTGTTCTGAACGTAAGTGTGCGTATAGTACACTGAGAAGAAGTGAGGACTCTTATGTGAGTGAGATCACTGCTTCCGTTGTTGTGGACAGACATGGCAGTTGTCGAATAACAGGAGTTTTCTATTAAGTTCAAAACAGCTGTCTTTTGTAAAGTAACACTTACAAATAACAATAACACAAGCAGAACAAATTTAAACTGTTATTGTTCATTAAAGACATTTTTAGGATAAACTGATGAATGTTTCCCTGTCTTTTTCTTTTTCTACAGGCTGAATAAAAACAGTATTACAGCAGAAGGTTGTGCTGCTCTGACTTCAGCAATTAATTCAAACCCTTCAAACCTGAAAGTCCTGGATCTGAGTGGAAATAAACTAGGAAACTCAGGAATGAAAAAGATCTGTTATCTGTTAGGAAATCCACAATGCAGATTGGAGAAATTGAAGTGCGTATTTTCATTTATATAAATTTCTACATGTTAATATACATTTGTAAATGTTGATTTAAGGCTATCAAGGTTGAAATTATCATTTTTGTTTGACTACTACTTACTTTGCTAGCTTTAAATATTCTATGAAATATTTACAAATATTGTAAAAAATAAGCTTGTGTTAGGGAATTTGCTGCTCATCGGTGGGGTGACAATTTTGCAAATATTAAATAAAAATATTGACACATTTTTCACACTTTCCATTGCAACGCTTTTTATGATCAGGTTTTGATTTCTTTTTCTTATGATTTAAATAGATATTTTCAAATAATTCCATTTCATATACATGTGCATTTTGTTAGAACATGCAGTACTTGACAGTTTTTTTTTCTCATATACAGACTCTCAAACTGCAGTATCACAGAAGAAGGTTATAAAGCTCTGGCTTCAGCTCTGAGATCAAACCCTTCACACCTGATAGAGCTGGATCTCACAGGAAATTATCCTGGACAATCAGGAGTGAAGCAGCTCACTGATTTACTACAGGATAAATGCAGTAAATTAAAGACCATCAGGTGATAAATGCTTTCAAGTATTTCAATACAAACAGCCAATATGTTCTCAACTGTATTAAACTAGGTAGAGCGTTAAACTGTTCCAGTGTGGAATTGAAGGACAGAAATAGGAATTTACTGTATTGCAGTGGTGAGACATTGTAAAGACGTAACATAATTTTGAGAATTTATGCTTATTTCTTTAAATTATATAGTAAATAGTTTCTCAGTGAAACTGCAGGCCATTATAACTGTGCCTTTAGCTACTACACAGTACACATTAATACTACACTGGTTGCTTGATATATCAGTGGCTGGTATATTATTGGCTGATAATTTGGAAAAATTCAGCTATTATTATAGTACCGATAATTACATTTTTGCTAATATTTAAGTTAGTTTTCGCTAATTAGTTTTAGTATGTTTGTGTTCACCAGCAAATATTTGATTAAGATATGTGTTTGTCAAGCAGTGTAATGTGTTTAGACAAATTATATCACAACTCTCTGTAATATTTTGGGCTCATTTTAATTTCGATCGTCTACTGTTGAGTAAAGATATGCTGTTTTATATCTTCTGTCAAGACTAATGATTGAAAACATGACAAAAACACATCTCTGTATTTTCTATATTACCTGTGTTCGCTCATACATTACAATCTCATATTGTTACTTACAGATGATGATCTTGATTAAACACAATGCCACAAGCTGAATGCATAGATTTCAAATAAGCTTCACATTGTGACATGAGACAGTAACTTAGTTAAAAACAAAAGTGTCGCATCTGAGATATGATATCTTTATTTCAGACTCAAAAAGGTCCATATAAAAAAGAACAGCATACAACATGAATAAAAACAACAACAACAAGAAAATAATTTACATCTAATGTCCATATAAGCACTTTCTCCAGTGCCTCCACAGTGCAGAGGTATACCTAACAGTGCTCTTCTCTAAGATCACAAAATTTATACACAAAATTTCTGATAACAGCATATTACATGGGCACATCATTCTGAACAAAAAGCTGACTGGCACTTGTCCACCGAGGGACTTTTAATAAGAGTCGCAATCTGTATGCAATCTGCAACTTGTTAAATTTAGCTTTACTGTCACTACACCACAAGTGAGCAGTATACAGTGGAGTGCAATAGGCTTTAAACAAAGCTATTTTAACATCATCAGTACACATGCTAAATGTACGAGTTAGCTTGTGCATACAATTTACAATACTGTCTCTGAATGTCATCATCGTCACAGAGGTCACTTCTAATGATGTGACCGAGATATTTTACCTTATTCACCACAGATAACTCCTGTCCCGCCAGATAAAAAGAGGGGAACATGGCCTTACGGACCTCCTTTGCCCTCACCAATATTACCACACTCTTTTTGGTATTAAACTTTAAATCATATTGCTCACCATAGTCAAAACAGACTCTAAGCAACTGTTGCAGCCCAGCAGAGTAAGGTGACATTACAACTAGGTCATCCGCATACAGTAGATGGTTCAAAAGTCTTTCTCCCACCATGCAGCCAGTCTTACAGTTTTTAAGTCTTTGAGTAAGATCGTCCAAATAAAGGTTAAAGTGCATGGGTAACAATATTCCACCCTGTCTGACCCCGTTTGTCACTAGAAAAGGCTCTGATATTGTCGTGCCCCATATAACCTGCATTGTTTGGTGTGTGTACCAAAAATGCAGAACCCGGACTAGGTATGGGGGAACCCCTTGCTGCTGTAATTTTACAAATAGCTTTCCATGGTTAATACGGTCAAAGGCTCTGGAGGCATCTAAGAAGCACAGACACATAGTGGACTTCTGCCTTCTGTACTCACAACCTCTTTCAGAGCATAGATACACATATCAGTCCCATGCTTACTTTTAAAACCAAACTGCTCATCATTGGTAATAGCATATTGCTGAAATCGATCCAGTAATATTATCTCTAATACCTTAGACATCACGCTGGCTAAGGCAATAGGCCTATAGTTTTCTATGCTAGATATTCTCCCTGTTTTGTCCTTAATTACAGGTACCAGCAAGACAGAAAGCATAGAACTGGGCAATGTGCCATGAATCAACATTCCAGTAAAACATAAGGCTAGTAAAACAACAAGTCTGTGGCTAGCAAATTTCAAATGCTCTGCTGTGACCTGATGTAGGCCACAAGATTTATTCACTAATTTTCCTAAAGCAGAAGTTACTTCCTCAGCCTTGATAACCTCATTATTAAAAGACACACTCCCAATATTGAAATCGTCACGTTTAACGCAATTGTCACTGTAATGCTTTCTCCAAAGATCTGTAATATTTTCAGATCCAGTAACCCCCTCAACACTGGAGGGCATTCATAACTTTAACTTCTTTCCAGAAATCTTATTTTGTAATAATTTTTGAGCCAAAGAGTTAGCTCTGAGAGTATGTTTGCTCCTTTTTATGAAGCGAACAGCATATTTAAACTCTGTGACAGCTTGTTTCTTTACGTCCCATATAGGGCCATTCCTTGGTTTCCCAGCAGCGACCCAGTTTTTAAAGGCTTCTCTCTCTCGCTGATGGAGTATACTCACATGCTCATTCCATCCTGGTCTAATACTATATCGTTTAGATCTTTTGTTACTAAATGATTTGCTTGCATTGTTGTTACATGTCAGTCGGTCCTGGTCCTTGTTTTCCTTGTTTTGGTTTAGTTCCTGCCCTCATTGGTTACTTATCATTTGATTGTCCCCACCTGAGTTTGATTATGTTGTTTGCTCTTTTGTTCCTGTTTCCTTTATAAGTCTTCAGTTTTGTGTTCCCCTTTGTCAAGTCTTAAGTTAAGTTAAAGTTATGTAAAGTTATGTAAAGTTATGTGGTGTCTAGTAAAGTACTATATCGTCTTTTCTGTTATTTCTGAACGTTGGTTATTCATTAAAAGTATTTCAGTTTCATCTCCTTCGTTTCCTCGTGCTCCCTGAAGGACACCTCACGTAACAGAAGACTTGACCGAAATCGAGATGGAGTTCGTGGAAGCGGTCGCCGCCCTAACCCTCCTGGATCTCCCCTTTTTCGAATTCGCGAGCCGGTTCTGTAGGCTCGCGGAGAAAATGACGCTGAACGACTCCGCCATCATCGAGATGTTCCGGCTCGGGGCCACTTACCACCGTCCCGTGGACCTCCCAGACACCACGGGATGTTGTTGGAGAGTGGCCATTTTCCGGTGTCTGGGAAGCGTCCGGGCCCGAGTCGGAACCAACTCGCCAGCGACCCACGGATTCCAACCGCCGTCCGCGGCCACGGCCAAACCGCCGCCAGAGAGAGCGGCAAACCCGCCGAGAGAGAGTGCGGCCAACCCGCCGCCACGAGAGAGTACGGCCAACCCGCCGTCGAGAGTGAAAGCGGCCAACCCGCCGCCAGAGAGAGCGGCAAACCCGCCGAGAGAGAGTGCGGCCAACCCGCCGCCGAGAGTGAAAGCGGCCAACCCGCCGCCGAGAGAGAAAGCGGCCGAACCGCCGCGAGAGAAAGCGGCCAACCCGCCGACAGAGAGTGCGGCCGAACCGCCGCGAGAGAAAGCGGCCAACCCGCCGCCAGAGAGTGCGGCCAACCTGCCGCGAGAAAGAGCGGCCGAACCGCCGCCAGAGAATACGGCAAGTCCGCTGGTTCCGTCCAGCTCACCTTCGCCTCCGCTGGTCCCGCCCAGCGCACCTTCGCCTCCGCTGGTCCCGCCCAGCGCACCTTCGCCTCCGCTGGTCCCGCCCAGCGCACCTTCGCCTCCGCTGGTCCCGCCCAGCGCACCTTCGCCTCCGCTGGTCCCGCCCAGCGCACCTTCGCCTCCGCTGGTCCCGCCCAGCGCACCTTCGCCTCCGCTGGTCCCGCCCAGCGCACCTTCGCCTCCGCTGGTCCTATCCAGCTCCGCGCTGCAAGAGCGCCGCCCAGTGCCTGCGCCAAGAAGGCGCCTCCCTGTCTCCGTGCTGCAAGAGCGCACACCAGAGTCCGCGCTGCAAGAGCGCCCCTCAGAATCCGCGCTGCAAGAGCGCACACCAGAGCCCGCGCTGCAAGAGCGCCGCCCAGTGCCTGCGCCAAGAAGGCGCCTCCCTGTCTCCGCGCTGCAAGAGCGCCGTCCAGTGCCTGCGCCAAGAGGGCACCTCCCTGTCTCCGCGCTGCAAGAGCGCCCCTCAGAATCCGCGCTGCAAGAGCGCACACCAGAGCCCGCGCTGCAAGAGCGCCGCCCAGTGCCTGCGCCAAGAAGGCGCCTCCCTGTCTCCGCGCTGCAAGAGCGCCGCCCAGTGCCTGCACCAAGAAGGCACCTCCCTGCCTCCGCGCTGCAAGAGCGCCGTCCTGAACCCGCGCTGCAAGAGCGCCGTCCTGAACCCGCGCTGCAAGAGCGCCGTCCTGAACCCGCGCTGCAAGAGCGCCGTCCTGAACCCGCGCTGCAAGAGCGCCGTCCTGAACCCGCGCTGCCAGAGCGCCCCCCTGTGCCTGCGCCACGAAGGCGCTTCCTAGAGCCTCCGCTGGTCCCGTCCAGCTCACCTGTGCCTCCGCTGGTCCCGTCCAGCTCACCTGTGCCTCCGCTGGTCCCGTCCAGCTCACCTGTGCCTCCGCTGGTCCCGTCCAGCTCACCTGTGCCTCCGCTGGTCCCGTCCCGCTCACCTGAGCCTCCGCTGGTCCCGTCCAGCTCACCAGTACCTCCGCGGGTTCCGTCCAGCTCTGCGCCGTCCAAGCGCCCCCAGGTATCCGCGCTGTCCGAGCGCCCCAGAGAACCCAGACAAAAACCCCCTAAGTTCCTCAAAGAAATTTTGGGGGGGGGCTATATCCCTGTCCTTCTGTTGGCCATAGTGGCCATGTTCCGGGCTTTAGCCAGGGCCACTATGGCTGATCCTCCAAGGCCGCCGGAATCCCCAGATCCTCCAAGGCCGCCGGAATCCCCAGATCCTCCAAGGCCGCCGGAATCCCCAGATCCTCCAAGGCCGCCGGAATCCCCAGATCCTCCAAGGCCGCCGGAATCCCCAGATCCTCCAAGGCCGCCGGAATCCCCAGATCCTCCAAGGCCGCCGGAATCCCCAGATCCTCCAAGGCCGCCGGAATCCCCAGATCCTCCAAGGCCGCCGGAATCCCCAGATCCGCCATGGCCCTCGGAGTCCCCTGATCCGCCATGGCCCTCGGAGTCCCCTGATCCGCCCTGGATGCCTCCTCTGTGCCCTGTGTATCCGTCCTGCTCCGGCATCCAGGACGCCCACCCCCCCTCCCGGTTGGAACTGTTACGGCGCGGGACGCGCCTACCGGGAGGGGGAGATACTGTTACATGTCAGTCGGTCCTGGTCCTTGTTTTCCTTGTTTTGGTTTAGTTCCTGCCCTCATTGGTTACTTATCATTTGATTGTCCCCACCTGAGTTTGATTATGTTGTTTGCTCTTTTGTTCCTGTTTCCTTTATAAGTCTTCAGTTTTGTGTTCCCCTTTGTCAAGTCTTAAGTTAAGTTAAAGTTATGTAAAGTTATGTAAAGTTATGTGGTGTCTAGTAAAGTACTATATCGTCTTTTCTGTTATTTCTGAACGTTGGTTATTCATTAAAAGTATTTCAGTTTCATCTCCTTCGTTTCCTCGTGCTCCCTGAAGGACACCTCACGTAACAATTGTTTAATACCATCACAATTTCATCATACATGTTACACAAGTTATCATTATGGTTTGAGTTTGAGTCACAATTAATGTTATCACACAAGAATACATCATATGGAATTTGGATATTCCCCAGAGACTTGTCAGTCAAGTTATAATAATACTGCATATCACAGTCTGTGAGCTTAGCCCACTCAACTCTCCCATCATAGGTATGGTTACCCTTTTTGGTTATCTTAGGTAGTTTTTCTACATTTAGCATCACAGAAATAGGCATATGATCTGTTGCTGCTGTTCCATACAAGATTTCGACATTCACTATACTTTCATGAGCATCAGCAGTGCATATGCAGTGATCCAGCCATGAAGTTGTATTCCAGGCCCCACTGACATATGTATAGCTGTCAGTTGGCAACAGATCCAAACTTGACAGAATTAAACTATTATCGTGACAAAACCTAACCAAGTACTGGCCAAACAAGAAACTTTCACACAAGAAACATCTACATTAAAATCTCCTATTACATAAATACAAGTGCATTCACTCTCTTCAATAAAAGAGCCTATAAAGGCAAGCCTTTGAATATATTCATCCTCATTACCAGGACATTCATAAGGTGTGTAAACATTTAAAATAATAAAAACATTATTGTTGATGGCGACTTTAATTCCTATACACCAATCAATATTCAGTCTAATCACTGTAATTACAGGATCATATTTCATATGCCACATAATGGCCACTCCACCAGATATTCTGCCATGCACAAACCCCAAACTCAAGTCTGTTGTGGACTCTCCCACCCCATGAAAGTCACTATTAACAGAGTTAAGTTTGTCCAGATCTTGTTTCGGAAGGAAAGTTTCCTGTATACATAAAATGTCTGTGTTCTCAAACAGCTTGTCAACAATGAGCCGTCGAGCCTTATCCGCCGCAGTTTGTCCCAAACGCAGACCACGAGTATTATATGACACGACTCTCATTATATGTCAATTTAATCTACTGGATAGTGTTCCCCCCCAAGCACGTTCGCCCTCACATTTTCAGTAGCACCCTTTGATTTATGCACTTCATAGAAGCGCCGCACAAACGCACCTTCTGGCCACAAGTCTGGGTTGTACATTTCCCTCACATCGTCACACTCCGCCGTAACTTTAAATGAACTATATCGACTTCGCACAGTATCTATCTTCATGCTCGTGACCTTGCGGCCAAGTTTACTGTGCAAATAGCTTGTTAGTGTATCCACTTCTAGCTCCGGCGTAAACTTTGTGGCAAAAACATTCACCAATTTAGTCCTTACAGTATGAATGCTACTACCCGGACCAGTACCAACAATGCCAGCTCTCTGACCCCGCTGTGTGGGTCTGACCCCCTGGGTCTTGGATCTCTCGTGCACAGTAGCTGCTGTTTGTAACCGGCGGCTGCCTCTCTTAACCATGGTACTCCAAGTAGTTGTTGTAGCTGCTGTGATTGCGCTCTCCTCCACCATACTCTCCACGGGGAGGTCATCACTGGTCGGTCCACTCCCATTGGGCTCCCACTGTACAGATGTGCTTGGTGTATCCTCCACGTCCTTGTTTCCTTTCACTGTAGTTTGCTTTGGGGCCTGCATAAAGCTGCGGCCATGTTGTTCAGCCACGCACAGACGCCGATTTAGATCCTGACACAGCACAAAGATCGGCAGATACTTTAACTTGCACATTCATTCCTTGCTTCATAGCAGCTATGTCAGCACTCAGCCTCTCCATTTTAGCAAGTAAACATGAGACGTCAATGCTGTTAAAGGACACAGGCGGCAGCTCATCAAGATGGTGTGACACAAAGTGAGGGATTTTGTCCACAAGCTCATTTAACAGAGCGAGGCAGCTTTTAACATAATGTCTTTTTGTTCTCCCCTGTGCTGAACAAAATGCTGAGAGGAACCCGGACAGAGTTCAAATAACGCTTTCCTTGAACTCGCAATCCGCTCAAACGAAAAGTGACTTGTTGTGACTAACAACACAATTTCTTCCTGAGCCATCGTCTTCATTTTAACAACTAAAAAATTCAAAAACGCATCTTCCACAAGATCTTGCCATCATTAGCGGTGTAAAGCGGTAGACTCCCCACCTGTCTGCTTCTCTCGGCAGTCCGTCATAGTAGTAGAAAGACTTCGTCTATCGTCTAGAGAGTTTCTATATACAGAGTGAAACAAGTGTTTTGTTTAATTAAATTTTTCTTGAAATCTTTCTGGCATCATTACACATGAATATCCAATCTTTGAAGTGTTAACCCTCTTTACTATTGTGATTTTATTTAATATATTATAAAATGGTAGTGTCACAGATGAGCGCTGTGTCAAGCATCTAACATAGTCAAGAGTGCACACAAGACACACACAAACCATAACTTGGCGCAGTCTAATTGCCCACTTATTACACCATGTATAAAGATATTTGTTTGTATTCTGTGTGTTGGTTTATGCTAATTTTAGTTTAATTTATTTTTTTTACAAATGTTTGTTGTTAATTATTCTACTCTGTTTTGCAACTCATTCAGAATCTTAGCTGCAAAAGACATAAAATTGGAAGATAATGTATTCTGTAATTCCACTTCCTGTAGGTTTTTGAGAAGTCCTGCTGCAGAGGAAGCGTGTGCGTATCTCACTAAAGTTCTGGGTAAAAGTCCATTATTACTGAAAGAACTGGATCTGAGTGGAGAGAAATTAGGAGACCTGGATGTGAAGAAACTCTTTGCTCTTTTAATGGACTCTCATTGCAAAGTGGAGAAAATCAAGTGAGTGAACATGATTTATACATTATAACTTATCTGTATATTCATTATAAAGGACTGTCAGTCATGTATGTGAGCATATTTGAAGAGTGTTGATCCGTTGAATATGTACTGTATAATAAATAATGCTGTTTTTGTGTTCAGGCTGAATAATTGTGAGCTGACAGAGAAAAGCTGTTCAGTTCTAGCTACTGTTCTCTCCTCCAAAACCATCCTGAAAGAGATGAATCTGAACAACAGCCGTCTGCTGGACTCAGGAGTCAAAGAGATCTGTGAGGGACTGAAGAATTCTGTGTGTGAACTGAACATACTCAAGTGAGTACTTTTCTCTTTCAGCTACACTCAACACTATAGCACACACTGGACTGTTATACATTTTTTCATCTGTTCACCTCAAAAGGTGGAAAGATTATTAATTATTTACTAATTAAACACACCTGGACCAGCAAATGAAGGTATTTAGAATCACTGGAATCTTCCAGACAAGTGTGTTGGAGCTGATTGGAGTTCAATTCTGCTGGATGTTGGACCTTCAGGAGAGGGATTGGACACCAAAGAAAAAATTAAATAATTGAATTAGCACTGTTTCATAATTACATTTTTCCTAGGTTAAGAATAAAATTTAGAAATTTAGAATTCAAACCACGGATATTCAAAAATCAGGTTCCTTCTTTCATAAAAGTATCTTATTTACACAGGGTTGGATATTAACAGATATTAAAGATAAGGGGACAATTATCTATCATGGTTGTCACAATTAAAGTTCAAAATTAATGTGTTGTGTATGCTGCTGTAAGTTTAGGTTATCTGTTAACTTATCCATTAACTTACCCAAGTATATGTCATAACCTGTTCCCCCCTGTTCCACCTTTTGTGTGTAAAGATGGCTTTTGTTTATGTTGACAAAGTTGCATTGTTATATTATATAGTATTTTCTCTGTTATATACATTGATTTGAAGTAATTGGTTAAATTTCAGATTAAAGTTCAGATAGTTTTAATAAGATAATCATAAAAATTGCCCTTAGAAAGTATTATTTGAGTCTTTTTGATTCTTGGTAGTATAAGTAATTTACTAAAAACAAAATTGTAAGTTTTTAGTAAATTAAATTGTAAGTTTAAGAACTTTGAAATAATGACACTGCCTCTCTACTGACAAATATCATGTACTTTCAAAGTGGCAAAATTATCTTACTGATAAAGTTGGTGGCTTGTTGTTATTGTTGCGCTGCAGATCATTTTTGTGTGGGTTTTCTTGTGTGTGTGTGTGTGTGTGTGTGTGTGTGTGTGTGTGTGTGTGTGTGTGTGTGTGTGTGTGTGTGTGTGAGTGTCTTAGAAAGGGAGTAAGCAGGAGTCAGAAATTGGGCATGCCATGCCAACAAATAATCAAGTGTAATTTGTCCAATCAAAATCAAGAATTCTAGAGTACTAAAGTGGTATCATTTTATCTAATCAATGTAATTAATGAATTTGAACCACAATGCTTATTTTAATTCATGATTTATTTCCTCTAGACTCTCAAACTGCAGTATCACAGAAGAAGGTTATAAAGCTCTGGCTTCAGCTCTGAGATCAAACCCTTCACACCTGATAGAGCTGGATCTCACAGGAAATGATCCTGGACAATCAGGAGTGAAGGAGCTCAGTGGTTTACTACAGAGTCGAAAGTATTCGCTTAAAACACTGAGGTGAGTGTCCTTAAGCGCAATAGTTGCAAGATTTTAGGTAAAAAAAATTAAACCATGAAACATCTTTTATGTCTGTCTGCACCATTTACAGATACCTACATCAGCATTCCTTTACCACGTCTTAAAATGTAATAATGAGCCTTTATTGATTTTTTGCAGATTTTTTGCAAAAGTGTTTCCTTTTTGTCTCACTACATATGCACGGCAAATATTAAAGGGGTCATGAACTGCATTTTTTTTAAATGTATAATGTTCTTTGAGATCTACTAAGGGTTTTATATATAAAAAAATCCATAATAATTTAGAAGTAATTGGCTATTGGAATGAATGTACGAACATTTGTGAAAACTTAACATGCATTAAATATTGTGTTGATGACAATACATTTCTTCGTTTTACTCCTTTTGTCATTGTTTTTGTTGTTTGATCAATAAAATCTCTAGCAATTTATTTTGAACAAGGAAGGTTCTACAACATCATTTCTGTTACGTCCTCTGTCGTGTGTGTCATGTGTTCCCGCCTCTTGTGTCCTTATTTGGTCTTGTTCCGGTCCTTGTTAAGTGTGATTATTAGTTAAGTCTTGTCCAGCCGTGTTTTGTCTAATTATCAGTTATTGTCATGTGTCTTTAGTTCCTGCCCGTTTAGTTAGATTTCGTCTGGTCTACTCGTTATTCCCCGGTGTTCCTGTCTGTCTCAGCCTTGCCTTGTCTTGCCCTGCCTTGATGTCATTAGACTATTATTTTGAAGTATCTCCTCATCTGCGTGTTCCTCGTTCCTCCCTGCTGTGTGCACCGTAACAATTTCAAAGTAAGGGGATGCAAACTTGTTTCACTCAACTGTACTTCTCCTGTCCCCAGGTTCTTACAAAATCCAGCTGCAGAAGAAGCCTATCAGTATGTGATTAAACATCTAGATAAAAACCCGTTACTCCTGAGAGAGCTGAATCTGAGTGAACGTGAACTAGGAGACACACGAGTGAATCAGCTCACTGCTCTACTGCAGGATAAACACTGTAAACTCAACACACTCCAGTGAGTATTGTTTTCATTTGTTATTGCACATTTAAAGTATCTTGAAGAAATGAGCTATACAGTGAATAAAACAGTAATTCTCAATAATCACTGAATGTTGACATTAAGTACTTTTTTTATGTGTAAATTCTTCCTCTCATGTTCATCATTTTAGGATGCGTAATTGTGATCTAACACAGAAAAGCTGTTCAGCTCTCGCTACAGTCCTGAGATCAAACCCCAGTCTGAAAGAGCTTGACATGAGCAACAATAATCTGCAGGATTCAGGAGTGAAGAAACTCCAGAGCGGATTAGAAAATACAAACTGCACACTGGAGAAACTCACGTGAGTTCAATGGACCACGTTTGATTGCATAATTTCACATTTCATAATGCAATTTATATTTTAACAATACAAAATATGCTTTTAATTATATAAATCACATGAATTTTGATTATTATAAAAACATTTTTCTATAGACTCTCAAACTGCAGTATCACAGAAGAAGGTTATAAAGCTCTGGCTTCAGCTCTGAGATCAAACCCTTCACACCTGATAGAGCTGGATCTCACAGGAAATGATCCTGGACAATCAGGAGTGAAGCAGCTCAGTGATTTACTACAGAATCCAAACTGTCACCTGAAGACACTGAGGTGAGATGTGATGAAATAATACACAATAAATCAGAAGTAAGCTAAATATTCATGCAAAATATTTTACTAATATAGTAGGCTTCCAATTTTGTTACATATTGGGGTACTGTGATATTTGTGACAAATGTCAGCACAGTTTAGTTATGATGCAAGTTTTGTTACAGGTTAAAAGACATTATAGACCACTAGATATAATATATAGTGGTGTGGTAATAAAATTTTTATAAACATATTGTAGTTTATTTCTCCAGGTCTATATATATATATATGTATGTAGTATTCAGAAAGATCTTGAGACCAATCAGAATGCTAACTTCACTATTCATATTTTACTGAAAATCAAGATCTAGTGAGCTTTTGCCCTTCTGCTCCTTCATTGTTGCACAGTTTCTTTAAAATAAATATTTGAAAGTCAAAACATTATTATTATTATTTATTTATTTTTGTATTTATATGTTCACAGTAAAAGTGCTAAAAGTAAGTAAAGTATGTCATTAGGTACAATAATACATTTTTGTTGAATCTTGCTTCAACATCTGCAGGTTTTTGAGTCCTACTGCAGATGAAGGCTGTCAGTTTGTGACTGGAGTTGTGGGTAAAAACCCGTTACTCCTGAGAGAGCTGAATCTGAGTGAACGTGAACTAGGAGACACACGAGTGAATCAGCTCACTGCTCTACTGCAGGATAAACACTGTAAACTCAACACACTCCAGTGAGTATCTTGCATCATTTAAAATGGACATTATTAGTTATGATAGTAATATTACTGTAGTTGATTTTCACATTTGTTTATGGTTGATTTTCACATTAATGTGAATTATTAAAATTAAACAGGCAATTAAAAACACAATTAAAAAGTGACATCTATAAACATTAAATGATTCACCATTTCAGTTAGAGTGAGAAAAATGTTTTTCTTCTTGAGCTTAGGATACTCCTTAAAGATTAATACAGTTGTGCATAAAAAAATTCTAATTTAAATGTAACTACGCATTTGATTTATTTTTTAATTTATTTTCATTTTTTGCAATTATTGGCAGTCTTGGTACTGGCAGGGTTTGTTGGTGAGGGGAGTGAATGTGCAGCACTCTCTTCTAGTGCTGGGCGGTATACCAAATACTGGTGTTTATTTTTGTTATTATATTAATTTTTAATTTTCTGCAATACGGTTGCTTAACCCTTTAGGTGCCAGGGATTTTTGGAAAAATGCTGGATATTGACATCAACATTTTAAAAGCTTGTGGCTTGAAAGGGCTTAAAGATAGAGATCTACTGTAAATTAGAAAAATGTTGGGCATGACTGAAAGTTTATGTGGGGTGTAAATATACTCATCTAATTTGCATATTATGACGTCATCATCTTGAATTTATTGATGTAATTTTGGTCTAGTACTACATGTCTGCCATCTAGTGGTAGGGAATACAAATGAGATATTACACCATATTAGGAACTACAGTCTAAACTTATTTGCATGTTTTTTTTTTGGTCTTTTTATCCTCATTCCAAATGATCAGAAAAGAGGAAACCAACATTAAAACAGGAGAAATTACTAAATTATTACTATATTACTGTAGTAGTAAAACGCATGTGAACAGTAGCCTACTTTTTGATCAGTTCATCAGTAATATTCATGAAATAATAGATATTGCCCTGTGTAAGGATCCACCCGCTAGTCCAAACAGCGGAATCCAGCGGCCTGGTCGAAGGTTTAATTCATGTTCGGTCTTTTACTTGCGCTTCTGAATTGATCAGGATCTAGTTTCAATTTTAGTCTAGCTCCATGCTTGATCTGACTCCAATTTCAAGTGATCATTAAATTTAGACAATACTTATAATTAAACTGATCACAGATATCGATTGTACATTAATTTAGATATTTGATTATTCTGAAAATCCCACACTTTCAATTATTCGTTCATTAGGGACTAGGTATCGCATAGGAATTACACTTCGGCCAATTTTTTTAGTGAATCCACGACACAAACTCGTCAGTTCTGAACTTACTCAGAGGGTGCAGAGCGGTTATAATACCTTTAAGTGAGCTGCATGCTCATAACAAAAAGTGTATTTTTCCTTCTAACCACGAGAGCTACACCGTGTTAAGCCAGCGACAGACAGAAATCCAGAGTCTCCTTCATGGTGCCCCCCATGGTTCATCCATTAGTGCTTTGGTGTGATCTGTCCTGAACGCAGATTTGCGGAAATACCCCTACACATTAATCTACTAGAAATAATGATTTCAGAAGAGAGCAGAATAAATCAAATATAACAATTTATTATTACTCAGGTAAACGTGTCGTGCCAATTACATAAAACAATAATAAACCAATTCAAAAATAAGAAAATACATAAAAGATGTTCAAAGATGAATCTAAGAGTAAAATGTTTACCTGAATTCAAGAAGAAAATGCATAGAATGGAACATATTAATTAACAAAATCATTTTCAAATGTTTTGCTCCCTTCACACTGGAAACTAGTATTTTGATCATATTACTTATATTTACATTTATGCATTTAGCAGCTACAGTGCATACATTTTTATTTTTTTGATCAGTATGTGTGTTCCCTGGGAATTGAACCCACAACCTCTTGCGCTGCTAAAGCAATGCTCTACCACTGAGCCACAGGAACATACAGATTTATTTGTTTCAGTCTTTTGAGGGGAACTTCCCCAAACCGGAAGTGCCCTCCATAATTTAAAACGCAGTAGCCTCGTTAGGAAAAAGGCAATTAGCAGCTAATGAATTTGAAGTCTCTCACATTCACAGAAAAGAGCATCTGTATTGCAAAAAAGGTGGAAAGCTATGTAATTTTGTGATGTTTTGAACTGAAAGTTAAGGTAAAACATACTGAATTCTCTCTACCCCTTTCTTGTGTGCCACTGGCTGTGTGAAAGTTCAATGCTGATGCTCTGTAGTGGATTCACACATCCATGAGCGTGGTGTTTCTCTGAACGGGACACGTCACACGTCACAGCATGCTCCCAGCGTGAATGCTTTAATCTGTTCAAAATGGAAATGCTCAGCTTGCACAGAATGCATGGATCCGGGGACAGAGCAGATATTACGTGGAGCGGGAGGGAACTTTTGGGAAATCATTCAAAGAAAGATGTTTGTAAATGCATTACTTGTCTTGAAGAAACAGTTTGCATTGTGCCCCCCTGAAATCTTGCCGAGTTGTCCATTTAGTTAATCAGCCTATGCACATTAGCTTCCTCTTTCCTACATTTTGAGCCTAAAGGGCTGATAGTTTTGCACATGCAAACTTATGTTGCATATTTTGACGATCTCCCTTGACGTCATAATATTTATTTGTATAGTTCAATGGAGTATACAGACATCAGATTCAGTGAAAAGATGACCAATGAAAATGAGAATCTAAATGTGTAATTAACAGAATATTTGTCTCAATTCACCCTTCCCCGGGAGTTTGATTGACAGGGGATCTGACCTATCATAACGCAGAATCTGCCATTTTTTCTGTCAAACAAACCAGAAAGGAGAGTAGATTAACTTCAGTGGAATTGAACTTGAAAAATGGTGTGTATTGTCTCTCTGTGGTTGAAATGAGATACGAAATACCCTCTGTTGTTCATTCATGTTTATTTCGTGTTATAACTAGTAAAAAAAGAAGATATGGTCGGTTCACGTGCTGCTTGATCTGAGATGCTACAGAGATACATCACAACTAGGGTTGCAAAAAGGTGGAATTTTTCAGGATTTTTGGGAATCTTCTAGGGATTTTTGGAAAGTTTCCACCGCTTTGCAACCCTAGTCACAAAACACATTAGAGAGCAACAAAACCGGTAACTAAGGGGGGCGGGTCTTTGCAAAGGGTCAATTACTTGTCTGAATAATCATAGTTAGCACTCAGTTTAATTGTAGTTTAACTGTATATGGAGACAATACTTTCAATGCTGTTATATGTAGAGGTACAGAATCATTTTACAGTAAGTAAATTGCATTGTACAATTACATGCCTCTGATGATCACAGAGTTAATGCATTTCACAAGATGCAGCATCCACCTGAAGAGCACGCACTCATCTGCCGCTGTAAAGCCCTCATCTGTTCACTGTGCTGCTGCATCATCATAGCCATAGACTCCTCATGTCTCTTGTTGGAGTTTTCTAACAGCTCTGCAAACTCTCGAGCTCTATTACTCTCAGCTTCAGTGTTCTGTCTCTTGAACTCTTCCATCTCCTGGCTCATCCTGTCAGCCTTGTCCTGAAAACCCTTCTCCAGCAGGGCGGCCTGCTCCTTCAGTTTACTGTCCATGGCTCGCTCGGCCTCCTCTCTCTGAAGCCTCATCTCCTCATCCATCTTCTCCTTCATCTGTCTCATCCTCTCTTCATTACTGTGTTTTTCTGCTTCCATTTTCTCTTCTAACTGTCGCTGCTCCTCCTCTTTAGCTTTGATTTCCTGCTGCAGGAGTACGGCTTTCTCTGTTTCCTCTGGTCATTGACAAAAAGAAGAGGAAGGAAAGAGATGCTTTACAGATTTGCTTTACAAAAGACTCAAAATAAAATAGACCGTTAATCTCATGGTTTAAGGCAGATATAAACTGCAAGGTAAAATATTTTAAATTGTTCATTCCACTTCTGTGAAAGACTTTGATTTCATCTATGGAGTGTTTTTTTCAGTCAATAACATACTGAATGTAACATTCAAGTTCTGGCCTGACGACTAAGTTACACCTGATTTAGAACAATGAAAACAGAGCCTGAAGAGTTACAGGTACTGGCCTGAATCACACTGTTCTTGATTCATAATGAATAGCCCCCTGAAATCTACACCTGGGACTGCAGTTGTTATCTGAATGATGTTAAAGCAAAATTATTCTTGGACCCTTGAAACTGCTTCTACCATTTATTGCTACTTAGTGCTGTTTATTGCATTTGAAGCTTATCACCTAAACAAGTACCTAAACTTTTGAGCACTTCTTTCACAAGCAACCTGGTCAGAATTTAAGAATGGGGAACTCTTACCTTTAACCTTTTTTTCCTTCTCAGTCAGTTTTTTGTCGGCTTGCAGAATAGCTTTAGAATCCACAGACTTCTGCTTCAGAAACACCTCTAAGACCGCTTCAGCCTGTTGACACACACAGACCTTAGAAGCTATATCAGAACATCTTGTAGACTTTCATTGTTTTAAAATGTCATTAAGTTTTGCAATATAGACAAGACCTTGACGTCTTTATTGGTCTGGCTGTTGTATTTCTTCACAATGTCCTCCAGATCCTTGCAGAAGAGATCATAGCCACCAGATTTAGCATAGATGCCCTGTTTAAGTTTTTCATTCATTGTTGCTGTGAGGGATGACAGGAGATCCTCGCATTTTTTCTTTGAAGCTTGCTCATTTTGGCACAGGTATCCATCAAAGAGTTTATTAACTTTCTCCTAAAAACATACAGACAGTGTTTCAGTTCTTTGGTGACTTAGGGCTTGCTATTTGGACAAAGTCTGACTTGCTTATTTGGAATAACAATGTCAGCACAGAATCACATATATGAGAAGAAGGAATCAGTGAGAATGGCCAGATCTCATTCACTACTCTGAAAGAACATCTCTCTATCAGTAAGCTCAAAGCACCTCCTCAGAGAGAGATCCAGCTAACCTCTAGAGATTTCAGGTGCTTCCCGTCAGTGTCCCTGAAAGATCGAGTCATGAAGGTTTGTGTTGCCATGCCACTGAGACGCTGGTGTTCGGAGGACACAACCTTTAATTCCAGAGAGAAGGAGTTCTTCAGCTTCTCCATTCCACTCTGGTACACCTCAAGCCCCTCCTTCACCGCAGCTTGATTCTCTATCATTGCCATGGCGATCACAGCATTCTCCAGACACGGCACAGCCCCACTGGAGATGGTGTCTGTGAATGTTTTTGCTAGATGACCCAGAACTTTCAAAGAAGGAAATAAGTCAAACAAAATGATTGAGCAATAGATATTCCACTGAAAGCACATATGCAAGCTTTTCAAATGTCCATCTGAATCACCTCTGCCAGTGACTGTGTATCCATCTTTCAGCTTCTTCACCTCACTCTTGTCAAAGACAAACTTGCAGAAACGTCCTGTAACCTCCAGGAACTCAGAGGAAAGGTCAGCAGGATCCAGTCTCTCCAGACGAGACACGTTCTCTGGGACAGTTGGAAACGGGAACGTGAAGCATGTTCTGGAGGGGAAGAATTTTTGGATGCACTCCCTGGGAAGGTTGTACTCCATCACTTTTTTGGATGTTCCTAGAAGAGATGAACACAAGCTGTAGCTTTTCTCCGTTCTAGAGATTTGTAAAGTTAAAAAAGAGTGTCTGTCCTTTGAGCAGAGTGTAGCTGATTCAGCTACTCTTCTGGGCCACATTGTCACCGGACATTTTTTTCTCCACTTTGAACTAGTGCTGTCAAACGATTAATCGCATCCAAAATAAAAGTTTTTGTTTACATGATATATGTATGTGTACTGTGTTTATTTATTATGTATATATAAATACACATAATGTCCATATATATATATATATATATATATATATAAACATAAATTTTTTCTTAAATATATACATGTGTTTGTATTTATACATAAATATACACAGTACACACTCATATTTTACGTAAACAAAAACTTTTATTTTGGATGCGATTAATTGTTTGACAGCACTACTTTGAACCCATTCTATCCACAGTGTATTAGAAATTCATGCTATTCTCTAGGTGTCCAATCCTGCTCCAGGAGGACCAGTGTTCTGCAGACTTTAGCTCCAACCCCAATTAAATACATCTGAACCAGCTAATCAAGGTCTTACTAGGCACACTAAAAACTTCCAGGCAGGTGTGTTGAGGCAAGATGGAGCTAAACCCTGCAAGACAGTGGCCCTCCAGGAGTTTTGGGCACTGCAACTGAACACTGGTTCAGGGAGTAGATATGTTAACTAGGAAATAGAGGATTCCCAGCTTGAATCCCAGTTTCACCTAACCAGTTAATGAAGTAGAGCCCTGCACGGGCCTCAAATTTAGATTTTTGTTTTTTAAAGCAACGACCAAGTGGACAGCGGCAGACAGTGAGTTGATCACAGCCTATGTTTAATCAATTTAGCCTTATCAAATCCTGAATAAAATCTATAGATATAAAACAGTTCAAGCATATAACAACGTTTAAACGTTAAACCTAGATAAATGTGCTCTGTATCCAATAGTTTGTGCAGAGAGTGGAAGCTAAAGCGCAGGACATAGAGGCACCAGCGCAATCACTTGCATTTTTTACATTTTGCATTTTCATAAAAGTAAGAGTAATACATCATTCGGAACTGTAAAGGGTCTACTTTTATTTGTGTGCACTCACAATATTATTTTTATAAAGTAAAGAAAACAAACATGATGCACTTTCTGCCGTCTCGGACTTGAACAGGACCACTTCACAAAAATGAACCGAAACTCAGCAAATATATGCCTCACAGACATGATAAATATAATGTAATCTATAGAAAGCTTTAAATTACTACTGAACTAAATAAAAACAAAAACGATTTCATTATAATCATCATAATCCGAAAAGATGCACTTCTCTCTAAAGGCGTGTCTAATGAGGAGACGGCGAGTCAGGATCATCATCTTCATCTTTGCGACACTGACACAGAAAACACTAGTTTATTAGCAAATAATTAAAATATCTCCTTACTATTTCCCCCGGACACATTCATGGTAATTACTTTTGCCATGGCTTTACTTGTATTTGAACGCAGAACCCTTCATCTGCACTGACGGCACGCTCGCTGCTGCTGTTGGACACTAAACACCGTCGAGCCGCTTTTGACAGTTGCGGTAGCACGGTCTCGTGTGTTTCTATCAGTGTGCTATTTTTTGTCTGTTCTCTTTGGGGATCTTTTGTTGTCTTTGGAGATCTCTTCTCCAGGTTAGTTTCATGGCTTTATTGCATGGCATCTGTGAGTTCCTGAGTTAATTTCATAAAGGAAATAATTTCACTCCCTTCACCTGCCACCCCCATCCCTATTGGGCAAAGGGTCGAAATGATCACTTGTTTGTGCTTCGATTTTCTCTCACAAATCTCACAATTTACACGCTATGAACTGAACTGCTTCCGCATCAATGACACGATAGCTCACTTGCTCTGCTATTTCATCCAACACTTTGAATAGGAGCATGACGTAATTTTGGTCTAGAATTGAAGTACTACATGTCTGCCATCTAGTGGTAGGGAATACAAATGAGATATTACACCATATTAGGAACTACAGTCTATTTTATTAAGTATGACGTCTTGTCGCAATTTTGCGACTTTGGTGCTTAGGGGGTTCATTTCTCATAAGCATCGGCCTAATGAGTAAATATACATGAATAGACCATTCACCAACATTTTTGTTTCATTGTTTTATGTTGCAATTGGTGTGAAATTATACCAAGGTGCTCTTCATTGTTCTAGGAGGCAACTCTGAAAAATACAGTTGTGAAATATCAATGTACAGTTGAGTGCAAAAGTTTGCATCCCCCTTTCACCTTGGATGAATAATCAAAACATCTGCCTGTTGTACAGTTCATCTTCAAAATAACGACTTTGGCGCTTAGAGGGTTAAACAACATTAGGAACACAGTTGTTTAAACGACGTTGTTTGAGAGGGGAGTAGTATTATAGAACCACGGAATGCCAAGATTTTTGATTGATGAACGAAAGCTGTTGACCTTTGACCTTAGGGATTAACTTTATGGCTTTTTAACTCTCTGGGGTCGGCTGTATCGCCGGCGAGACCAACTCGTTTTTTTTAAGATCAGTGCAAAGACACTAAAAATACTCTGTTGATTTTGGTCACACAAATAAGTGTTATACATCAATCGAAACTGTTAAGTGTCTACTTTTTTTTGAGTACACTCACAATAACAACACAACTTTGTGCTTTTGGAGAAATAAGAAAATAAACAGGGTGTGCTCTCTGTCTTCTCCGTCTCCGCAAACTGTTTTGAGAAACGCGTCACTAAAATGAGCTGTAACTCAGCGACTACTCAACACAGAGACATGGGAGTTATATCTATAGAAAGCCTGAAGTGTCTACTTCGAAATGAAGCAAGTCCTATCGAAAACAAACATTCTGTGATGAAGTAATCCGTATGAAACCAACACGATGTTCAATCTTTCCCGTCTGACTCATTATCTCTAATGAGTTAACGCCCTCGCGCTCCTCGCGCCGTTCATATGTAAATAGCCACGTGGTGCGTGAGCGCGTGTAAACGCCCAAAACAAAGAGCGGAGGTCCTCATCGCGGCTACTGTTACTGTTCACGCTGAGTAAATAAAGGATTTCCCTCGAAAGAAGAACACGATTTCATCCAGAAGAGGAGATCGATCTGATGAGTAAGTTATGTTTCTTTTTTGCATTAGTTACCGTGTTATTGTGTCATAAACTTGAACAGATTTAAACAGTTAGTTGGGTTTTTCCCAAACGACAACATGATAAATGCTACGCGTCTAAGAATGTTTAGACCATGTTTATTATTAATACTCTGTTCACAAATATATTGTAATAGCATGCTAAACAATAATAATTAGTTTCTCAGATATAAAATATCATTTTTTATAGTACAAAGTACATCCTTTTATTGTACAAAGCATGCTTGAGTCTGTGTCATGAGAGTCATGTCATAGACTACTATAAAATCATACATACTAGGCTATATGACTACAAAATCATAGTTGGGTTTTTCCCAAACTATAATTCCTGACTACAATGTTTGAAATCGTGTAAAACATTTTTAATATGTGGGGCAATTCACTGTATTTAAATTTCTTACGGCGCGATGATGTTTTCATGCTCTATATGAAACAATAAAAGTAATATGAGTGTACACTGTAACATGATGAATGCTACGAGTCTAAGTATGTTTAGTACATGTTTATTATTAATAGCCTACTCCGTTCAGAAATAGATTTTAATAACGTACTAAACAATAATAATTAGTTTCTCAGATATAAGATTTCTTTCTCTTTTTTATGATAGTACAAAGCATGTGTGAGTCGATGGCTACAATACATATATATATATACAGATGTTCCTGATATTAACATGCTCACAAATGTTTTTTTGTTTGTATTTTATTGAATCAGATACCAGCACCAGATGAATCCTGATGTCTCTTCAAACTGTTTTCCTCTGAGAGCGCTGCACCAACATCAGATGTTCAACTACACTGATATTCTATGTTAAAACAAGCTCCTTTTCTACTGATTATGTTTTTTTCTTCTTGAATCCATGGAAAGAAGTAGAAACACTTAAAATAAATATCAGGTATGATTTACTGGTTTCACTTGTTGAACAGAATCTGTTGTCTGTTCACATCTCTGTGGTTAGATCAGTGTGCACAATAATGTGTCTTTGACCTTCATTATGTATGTTTTGATTATACTGTGTTGTAAATAAAATACAAATAATTAAAAAAAAAACTTTTTTTTCAATGTCCTCACATTCTCTCTGACCTGCCTCACAGTCACAGTCACACTGATGGGCCATTAGGGCCCCATAGGGGAGGGCCCTTTGTCTCTCAGGTGAGACTCACTTAATATTCATGGCCATTACCACTCCCTCGCATATAGACCCTCGATCACAAAACATGTCTTGAAAATTTTAAATCAATATATTGTTTTCTGTGAATGAGTAAGCAGAATGATTTTCACATAATTTTGAAGTAAATATTCTAGCCTACAAGACTGATTATTCAAAAGTCTTATTCAGGACTATTTAGTGTGGGTTTTAAGGCCTTATTTCAGCTACATTTTTTTTCCCAAAACGTACTAACCACGCATAATATTTTTTTTCTAAAAAATGCAAACATGTACATCCATCTTGGTCACATATTATTGTAGCACAGTTTGTGCTGAATACAAAAAAAATTACATGTTGGTCAATAGTATGTTTTAAGTAGCTGAAAAAAGCACAAATATCAGGGCATGTCAAAACATCTCAAGGGCCCCAAAATGACCTCGGACCCCAGAGGGTTAATGATCGCAGCTGTGTTATGACATGTGTTATGACGGGTGTTATGACGGGTGTTATGACATGTGTTATGACATGTGTTTGTAATATATCATGTTTATGTATCCTCATCCGTGAAATAAGAGAGTGGTTACATTGTTCGTTAATGCGTGGCAGCTGTTTGGGATATAGCATACCGGACCTCCGATTCGTAACGCAACATGTGTTTTGTAATGCATCATCTTTATGTATCCTGAAATACAAAAGACAGAGGTTACATTACTTGTTAATGCGCAGCTGTTTGGGATATAGCATGCCGTAACGCGACATGTGTTTTGTAATGCATCATCTTTATGTATCCTGAAATAAGACAGAGGTTACATTACTTGTTAAAGTGCAGCTGTTTGGGATATAGCATGCCGTAACGCGACATGTGTTTTGTAATGCATCATCTTTATGTATCCTGAAATAAGACAGAGGTTACATTACTTGTTAAAGTGCAGCTGTTTGAGATATAGCCACCGGACCTCAAGCTCGTAACATGACATCTGTTTAAATTGGATTGATGGGACAGCAGGTGCTCTTATGTGGTGTCACGCCGTCCCATAGGTTTCGGTCAGTCTGCTTGGATGTGAGAAAGAGATATTGGTTTAAGGACAATTTGAAAAATAAGTAAAAGAAAAACTATTTTAAGTTAGAGAGAGTTCTTAAAATTCAAGGTGATTGTTATAGCCAGTGCGGTCATTGCATTTTTAGATGTGTAAAATTACATCACTAAAGGGGGTCAATAAATGAATAATAATGAGAGGAAAATAACTCACACACACACACACACACACACACACACACACACACACACACACACATGCTCAGGCAAACTATACCAGACTATAGGAACCAAGAGTCAAATATGGAAAATATCGAGTAACGTTGGGGGTAAAAAATATTTGAAAAACATCACCGGTCATCTGACAGCGGCTTGGCTTACTCCTCGATTAATTATAGAGGTTCAAACGCTTACACTAGTTTTAGGCATCGCTAAAAATATAAAAATGTAAATTTTTACAGAGCGGGAAAAGAGATTGTCGTGTTAGGGTTAGGGTTAGGATCAATTATAAACACCAAATGGCAAAAAATAAATAAATAAATAAAATAATATATATATATTAGTAGGCCAAAGGATAGGGGCTATTGTCCCGAACATGTCTGGACTTGCCATAGATGTAGTGATTTTAATTCTCCATCAATACCTAGTTGTTATGCTCATGGAGACAAATTTTGCAGAGGTCAATCATTTGGACTATTACTACACATATGGTTTGTGGGAGACTCCATACAGACGTAATTAATGTTTTGTTTTGTTTTTTTACTTTACAGATTCTAGACCTACCCATCACACAAAAATTTTTGCACATGATTCCATTTTTTATAAAATTTTGTTTGTAAGCGATCTTAATTATGAGGACTCAAGAAATTTCATCATAAACCACATTTGCAATGTTATATCAGTGTAATACATGTGTCATTATACAAATTTGTGTTCTGAGAAATCATATAAACAAGTACACACATACATAAACATTTCAAGCTAAAAAGAGACTTCTCTCTATTTTAAAGAATATGGAAATAAATAAAATATAGATTTATATATGACATCATAGTAACAAACATGTTACTCGAGCAAAGCAAGCCATTTATCATACATTTTAAACAAATTTTAGTTTTTCACTAACCACGCATAAACGTTGTTTTCTCAATAACAAAAACACAAACATGTACATTCATGCTGCTCACATATTATTGTAGCCCAGTTTGTGACAAATACAGTATAATCAGACTTTAGCCATTATTATATTTTTATGATACTGAAAAACACAAATGTCAGGGTATGTCAAAACTTCTCCATTTCCCCAAAGACCCACCATTTTAAATAAAACATTGTTTAGTATGTTTGTAAATATTTTAATTATAATGACTCATGAAATATCTTCATAAACTGAATTTATGTAATTATAGCATTGTAAAACACATATAATCATACAATTGTCTTGATAAATCATATAAACAAGTACAGACACACACACACACACACACACACACACTGACACCATTCAGAAAGGTCAACAGTCTAGGTCTGCACTGAGCGCTAAAAAGCTACTTTTCCAGCGTTTTCAAGTGTTCCATCTCCCCAAAATCATATATTGTCCATTTCATACTTTTTAATGTAGCTTGAACATTTGAATAAATCTTGGCAAATGTATCTTCATGACCGTTGTGTTTTGACACAATGTCATCAACCGATTCTCTTTAATTGATAAGATTTACTTTTATTATTTCTACAAAGGTTCATGCTACAGTACTTTTATCAGTCTACTAAATATACGGTCAATACATGATGAAACAACAATCGTGGTACCAAATAAGTTTTTCACAATGTTTTTAAGAAAGGGATGTTTTAAAATACAACTAAACCAGACGACAGATTAGCTTTTTCTTTTTTACAAACCTACGTTTCAAGTAATTTGGTGTTTCACATCCAAGCGGAATAGCTCTTATTTTCTAAGTTCCAATACAGGGCTCCAGATGCAGCTTCTTAACCGAACAAAGAAAACATATTTTCACATTCATTCAACATAGTTTTTATATTTTGCACGAGTACCATGGGTTCATGCTTTTTTAAAAGGCTTGTCTGATAAAGGGGCCTTCCATGACTTCATGACCACCTCATGTGTGTCCGGGAAGAAAGGATCCAGGGCAGAATGCGGTTGTGAGTCACGCTCTGCGCCAAGAAGCCAATCGTCCAGCCCGCGAATACTCAGGGCTGGATGGTGTATTCACCTCCAGCCCGATGCTCATGGCTGCCCGGGCAAGCATGGCCGTCAACTCTCGGTCCGATTCTGTAGAAGCCACAACACCCGAGGGAGCCAGCCCGGCCAAATCTTCATCCTCAGAGGATGATAGCCCATCCCCCAATGCTGCTATTATTTTGAGTCGTTTGGGACGTGATAAAACACAGACCTCTCACTATATATTGCTTTACCGTACCGCACTCGAGCCCAACTGAATCACGCTCTTGCCCACCTCTTCCAACCGAGCCAGGGACGGCTAAACGAACCGTGCCCAAGCGTGGCAGGGAGCGATCACACTAGTCAGACGAACCAGGCTTCGGGGGTCAAACGCGCTCGGGCACAGTTAAGATTGCCTAGTGTGAGTACACCCTTATTCTCCCACATCCCGCACACACAAGTCTCTACCCGCCCGCATCAAGTGTTGTCCCGTGCCGCACTCTGCTGCGTTGGGTCCTGCGGAAGTGCAGGTCTCTACTCAGAAGGTGCCTGTTATAATGTTATGATCGAGGCTCTGGACTCTGAGCATAACTTGTTTTTCTATAAGTAAAGCTGGCTAAAGCTTTGATGTTATATTTAATTTGATTACATTAACATTATAAGTTGAGATTTACAAGAAATATTTTAACTGCTACTATGTAAATGGAATACTGCTGTAAAAAAAAGCACCTTATTTGTTTAAATTGTTTGCAAACGAAATGTTATTGCACTTTTGTTCATATAGCAATACTTTTTAATGTAAAAAGTGCAGAAAAAACAACTTTTGAATTCAATATTGAATTTTGTGCATAACAATGCGATTAATCACAAAAAAAAAAATGCGATTAATCACGATTAAAAAAATGTAATTGTTGCCCAGCACTAATATTTTTATTTTCAGTGTTTTTATCGTTTTAATATATCTACAGTAAATGTAAAAATGTAAGACTAAATGGTGCCCCCTAGTTGAGAACCACTGAACTAGAATAGAAGGAATGTTTCATAATATTTCTGAAATTAAAAAAAAAAACGCTGTTCAAGAGAATTTTAAATGTGACTCTCAAATGACAAATTACAATTAGACACCAAAACCCTCTAAAACTGTAGTTATCATAGATCTGAATCATTGTCTTTTCTCTTTCTGTCTTCAGTCTGTGTAGATGCAGTATTACAAAGAAACAGTGTCTCGTCCTGACTTCAGCTCTGAAATCAAACCCATCACACCTGAGAGAACTGGACCTCAGTGAAAATAAAATAAAAAACACAGGAGTGAATCACTTATGTGACGTACTGAAGGATTCACACTGTAAACTGGAGAGATTGAGGTGAGGAACATTCACATACAAGAATCAAAATGCTTAAAAATCACATCAACAGTTTAAATAAAAGCACTTTATACTCTATCCATTTATCATAAAGGCCTGAGTATTTTGTGATCTGGTAAAGCAAGTATTAGGGATGCACTAATATTAAATGCTAATATTAAATCATCGATTTTGCATTATGATTAGAAAGAGCTTCATATACAAATGTGCTTGCACACACAAGGAATTTTACTTGGTAATGGAGCTTCAGGTGTACAAACATAAATATGACATAAGACACATAATATAAAAATAAGACACAACCTATTAACCTTCATACTTATTTTTTTAAATTATTTAATTTTAAGTCAGAAACTGTTTCCTTCATTGAATAGAAGTTTCCTTCAGTTATTTATATGCTTGATATAGTGCCTGTTAAAATGTATTGTAATGAGCTTCTGTTACTTTCACTGTTCATTATATTGCTCTATTGTATTTTATCTTTCATTTAATAGCGCAGCAGACCTTTAGAGCTGCTCCAGTGCACCAGTACAGAAATCATGTTTTTCTGTAATGTTGTGAACCACTCATATCTAAATCACATAAATGTTTTTAATTTACATATATGATTTAGTTTTAATCCAGATGATACTTTGGAAGTCAGTGCACTCTCTTTCTCGCTCTCCTCGCCATTCAGTAAAGTTAGTAATATGCGCATTATTTACTTTATTTACTTCATAGACATCCTTGATCTCTGATATCTCCATTCTGCTCTCTGTTTGTTCTGTTCTTGGTGTTTCTTTGTCTTGACACAAACACCGTACTGTATATGAGCTGCATGGTTTCGTTTTTTTGTATCAGAGCCTTTTAATGAGTATGCAAGCACAGATAATGATACTGCATCCCTAGTAAATATGATCTCTCCTCCTCTATCTTTTTGTTGTGTTTGTTACTGAGATGAGGTGACGGCATGAAGAGTTTTGTTTTCTGTTCTCTCACTCTTTCCCAAAATAGGTTAAGAAGCTGTAATATGACACATGAAGGTTGTTCTGCTGTGACTTCAGCTCTGAAATCAAACCCATCACACCTGAGAAAGCTGGAGCTCAGTGAGAATAAACTAGGAGACTCTGGAGTGAAAAACCTCAGTGATCTACTGATGAACCAAAAATGCAAGCTGGAAACACTAGAGTTAGTATCATTATACTGTACAGCAGTTATAAAGTATGCTGTTAAATTATTAATTTCAAGACAACAAGGCCAAAGATACATTGTTCATACTGTAGCATTGCATCTGTACTGCAACTGCATTTCCCTTTTGGTCTCCATTAATATTAAGTGTTTAGCTAGTAATATTTAATTTAGAACATTTGATAAAATATAATGATTGCATACATTTTGTTCTACACATTTGGTGCAACAATAGACATGAAAGAAATTATTTAAAAAAGAACAAGAAACAACAGCTTCCAGCATTCAGAACTTAAAAGCTATTCCAAACTATTAAATACAGACCACGACTACTGCCTACTGTAGTTCTTTAATAAGACGGCCATCATGAATCTGAATCATTGTTCTTTCTCTTTGTGTTTTCAGTCTGTGTGGATGCAGTATTACAGAGAAACAGAGTCTCATCCTGACTTCAGCTCTGAAATCAAACCCATCACACCTGAGAGAACTGAACCTGAGCAGGAATCAACTAGGAGACTCTGGAGTTGAAAACCTTGGTCTTCTGCTGGGCAGTAAACAATGCCACCTGGAAAATCTGAAGTTAGTAACAGTATACTGTACAGCAGTTACAGTGTGATTTAATTTTACGGTGAAGTTAATTATGTAAAGACAACAGGGCCCAAATACATAATTTATAGCAGTGCATCTTCAGGCATTTTCCCATTTTCAGAAATATTTAAAAGTACTATGAGTTATTGGACTGATGGTTCAGTAGAAAGTTTCATATACTGAATTCTGACAAACCTTTGCTGCAAAATGAGACAAAGGTGAGAAAAGACCAACACTCTCATTGCACGAGTGACAACAACAGATATTCTGACAGAGCAAAACTACAACACTTCTGGTTTTTCAAATCTAAAAGGGGTTATGATATGTATGTTTCTGGAGGTTAGCTTATGAAGTTACCAAAAAAAGTTTTCACTTTCTGTAGTCAAAAACACTACATTTCAAGGATCATTAGATCTTTCAGAAACGCATGTAAACCATGACATCAGTACAAACGATTTGTACCATTCGCTTTGGAAAAAAAAGCACATACTTCTGGGTGGCTTTATCAAGTTAAGTACATCTCATCATATACAATGAAAGAGTAAGATGCTGTGAGTAAGCTAACTGCATTATAGCTTATGTATAACAAATATGCAGCTCGCTAATTAGAGGTCCATAATTAGGGTCTGTATAAAAAGTGTTTGTGTTAACTGGTTTTGAGAATTACACACCTGGCATCGCTGAAGGATCTGTACACGTCTTTAGAGAGCATCATATGTTTGCTGAGTGACAAAAGGCTGGAAAGGAAAGGTTGTGCCAAAAACCCGTATATGGAGATGGTGTAGGTTTGTTTTATGCAAATTACTCACCTCAGACACACGGTTGCTCATTTAAAATACTCTAGAATCACTAACATTAGTAAGAGGTTAAGAACAAATTCATGTGCTTACACATGTTGTGAATTAGGCAGAAATTTCATGAGAAGTTCTCCTGTGCATACAAATAGGAAATAATCCACAGTTATTAGTGAATGAGACCCAACATTTTGGTGATTACGTGAGTTGGGCTTTGGCTTTTCAGTGCGGATTATGACGATGATTTGAGTTTATTATTGGTGTACATGTGGTTACAGGCAATCATTTTATCAGAGCAAATGTCAAAACCCACCCCCTCCTAAAATAAGCAACGTACAAAATAAAAAGACGAGTATTTCTAAATAATATCTTGTGAGCAGGTAACTGTCTTTCACTGTTGTTTTGAACCATTGAAAACAATTACTATACAATGAATAACAGTACATAAGTTGAGATAACAGTTGCTAGATGACATACCTGTTGATCTCTGGATTGGTTTAAAATTCTTTAAAGCAGGATCAGAAATGAACTTTTCCATTCATTTCCAGGGGCATTTTTTTGCCTTCATAAGGGCAATTTTTTATAAATACGTTATTAAAGTTGTCAAATACTCAAACCAATCACTTCAGTCAATCAAAATATTATAAATTGTTATTAAAAGCAAAAAACTAAAACTTAAAAATTGTATGCAAATTATACAAAGTAATAAAAAGGAAACTCATTACAAGGTAGGGCTGCAATATTATGACAAAAAAGAACATATTGTTGATATGATTATTAATGTTGATTAATAGAATGCATAAAAACTTTTGGAGAAACGGCACATCATAATTGGCTACACAGGCAAAACATAAATCTCACATCATTTCAGCACTTTTTGTTTTTGAGTGAAGCATGCAAAATTCATTTGGTCAGTAAGGAGATGCACAATCAACAAAAGTGTTTTCAGAGGTGACCAATCTAAACCTCTGATTGGCTACTGTGTGTGTGTGATTGGTTATAAGGCTCATTGCATAAAAGACGTCAACGTGCACAGATCTAAATATGCTGTGGCAAATTTAATCTCTTCATTCATTTTCACATTTCACTTTAATCGCGACAGCTGTAATAGTTTAGTTTAATCCTCAGTTATCCTCAAATCCTAGTTGTGGATTGGTTTATGGTTCTGTAATTAAGATTTCATGTTTTTGCTGGTATGGCATTTAGTCATGATGTATTTAACTCGCACATGAACTTCACATGGATCTGAGTCATTGTCTTTTCTCTTTCTGTCTTCAGTCTCAGTGAATGCAGTATTACAGAGAAACACTGTCTCAGCCTGACTCCAGTACTGTGTCTGAACCTTTCACACCTGAGAGAGCTGGATCTCAGTGGGAATAAAATAGGAAACAAAGGAGCTGAGGTCTTGTGTGAAATACTGAAGGATTCATGTTGTAAACTGCAGAAATTGAGGTGAGTAACATTCAACTGAAGGTATCCATCTGTCTTTCGGATGAGACTTTAAACCGAGGTCCTGACTCTCTGTGGTCACTAAAAATCCCAGAACCCTCATCGTAAAAGAGTAGGGGTGTAACCCTGGTGTCCTGGCCCAATTGCCTCCACTGGCCTCTGTCAATCATGGCCTCCTAATAATCCCCATCCACTTGATTGGCTCTATCTCTCTCTCCTCTCCACCTGTAGCTGGTGTGTGGTGAGTGCACTGGCGCCGTTGTCCTGTGGCTGCCGTCGCATCATCCAAGTGGATGCTGCACACTGGTGGTGGTTGAGGAGAGACCCCCCACATGATTGTAAAGCGCTTTGGGTGTACAACAATACACAATAAAGCACTATATAAATGCATCATTCATTCATTCATTCATTCATTCATTCATTCATTCATTCATTCAACTGAAGGTATCAAAGTGCTTAAACTAATTTTAACATTGCAATTCAACCAAAACACGTCTACTCAATATCTTATGAAGAGCCTGACTTCACATTATATTTGTGGAAAATAATTTCTCTTCTTTGATGTGTTTTTTGATCTGATGAAAGCAGGGTCTAAAATAAACACCAACCAGGTACCAAACACAGGTACATTTTGGCCAACGATTTTTTTACATAAATATATCATTTTCTAAAACCTTCTATGTCTTCAATTGTGCTTTTATTTTTCTTTATTATCTATAATTTAGTGATTTTTAAATTGCCCTGTTGCCTTCATTTATATTGAACACATTTGGGCAATGTAGAGAATAGCATTTAAAATAAATGGGTCTTTTTATTAATTGACTGGTAAGAATTGTCACTGGCTGGTAATTTTTTCATCTATCATGCAGTAATGTGTATAAACCTTTTCACAGTTAGCAACATTTCTTTGCACCAAAAAAAAGTTTAAATATTTGAAAAATGTAAAATTTTTCATCCTCATTTTCACACTGTGTAGTCAAAAGCACTATATTTCAAGGATGATTACCTCTTTCAGAATCACAAGTAAACAAAACACAAGTGATTAGTAAACTCCATCGTACCATATCCACACCGTCCTCCAAAAACACTTTTTGCACTTTGCAATTAATGAAAGTATTTAAAATGATTTTTGACACCTCACAGCTGTTTTACTCTTGTACAACCCAAATTTCGGAAATGTTGGGATGTTTTTAAAATTTGAATAAAATGAAAACTAAAATAATTTTATTCACAATAGAACATGGATAACATAACAAATGTTTAAACAGAGAAATTGGTAATGCTTTAGATTACAACCCGCAAAGAACTACGTAAGTATACTGAATTTACAGTGTATGTTTCTGTAATTATAGTGTACCTATAAAGTGTGTACGTGTGGGTATGAGGGAACAATGTGTTACGTTTGGGTAATAAGGGGGTAACAACCAGATATGAAACTTGCAAAGAACTGCGTAAGTAAACTAAAGTTGCATTGTAACTGTAACGTGGCTGACGAGACGTGAGACGTGCGGATCCAAGTGCAAGCTTTTATTTAAAGGCATGGTCATAAATACAGGCAGGGTCGAGCAATGGCAAACAGGTATGGCAGGGACAAGACAAAGAGTAATCCTAGGGCAAGCGGAGGTCGATGATGGGCAAACAGTATCCAAAGGGGCTAGACAGAGAGATAATCCAGGTACACGAGCTATAATCCAGGCAAGGGAATAAACAGAGTCTGAACAGTGAGACGGGTAAATACAGGGAAACAGACTAGAAAACAACAAACGTTCCGTAAAGCAGCTGACACTAGGGGAGTGAAAAACGCAGGACAATACAGGAACTGAATAGAAACACGGAATGGCATGGAAAGGGTTAATCCAGGAAACACGGGCTAGAATAAAACACAGGAAAACAGGCAAGGCAAGACTAAGAAAACTACATGGGCTCCGTAGAGTAGCTATCGCTAGGAGAGGGATAAGTGCATACAATACTCGGCAGTGAGGGAGAGAAAGTCCATGGCTTAAGTAAAGTGTGTGATTGGTGATAGCTGTGTGATCAGAGCCTTTAGCTGTGTATGTGCAATCAGTGTAATCAGCTGTGTATGTGTCATCAGTGCAATGGATGATGGGAAATGGAGTCCAGTGTGATGTGTGCTGTGAGAGTCAATGTGGTGAGCGAGTGACCTCTGGTGGAGAGTGAACGGCAGTTCATAGACTGGATTCGTGACAGTAACGTTTTTGTAATTATAGTGTAGGTATAGGGGAATAATATGCAACATTTGGGGAATAAAGGGGTAACAACCTGTAAAATTACAAATCATTTACTCTGTAAGTATTTTGAAACGAAGGGGTACCTATTCTAATATTATATGGTATGGCCTAAACAATAATCTTATGTTTAGGAGTGATTTAGAAAGACAATATTCTTTGTATAATTTTATACTGGTATTTTATTATAGGCCTAGGTATTTTAACCTAGGTATTATTAAAGGATACATGATGAGGTAACACTTTATTTCGATAGTCCACTTGAGACATTCTACTAACAGTAAGTAACTTTGCAACTACATGTCAACTAGCAGTCAGTAGAGTATTAGTAGACTGTCTGCTTAATATCTTCTAACACTTTATTTTGATGGGTCCACAACATACAACATACTGACTATCAGAAACTTTGCAAGTATATGTCAACTTATTCTACTAAACCTAAACCTACCCTACTGAGAGTTAGTAGACATGTAGTTGCAAATCAATGAGAATTAGTTGACATGTAGCTGACACGTAGTTACAACGTTACTTGTAGTTAGTAGAATGTCTAAAGTGGACTATCGAAATAAAGTGTAACCCATGATGATTACTGAACAACAAAACTGGACATCTAGTGAAACGAGTTAATGAGTTTCTGCTATGATTTATAAATTCACAAGTTAGCTTACCTTATGAAAGCTTATTCGTCGATCTGAGTCAAACCAGCAACTTCCCAACACCACTATCACCAAATAACTTTGCATGATATACCATCAAGGTTCAAAGCAGCTTAAAACAAGTTTACCTCTTTCCAGCTTTTCATGGAAAAAAAATGCATGATACAACATTTGTATTTCAGTGGATGTATACTGTGATGTTTTTATAGCAAAAAAAAAAAGATTTAGTTTGGCCATCAAACAAAATACAACATTTGAGGGCTGTAAATTAAAGCGGTGCTTGTTCCCCTGTTATTCCATGTAGTTACAGGGTAAGTAGCTACAACAAATTGCTCTAAAACGATTTTTATACAGTAGGTCATACATTATATATCAGGCAATATATCAATAAACATGGTGACTGTTTTATTTAATTCAAATATTATTTGAAATTTAGGTTTTTAAATTAAAATCTCACACAATATGACAACAGTATCAACACAGGCAACAGATAATAAAAGATAAAAATGTATTACACCAGTTCAGAAAAAGCAAAGTGTTGTGAACTTTTATCTTCTACGAAGGAGAGACCAGGAGATGTTGGGATATCTTTCATAAAGTTGCTCTTTATTGAGAAGAGAAACTCGCTGCGTCGCTGTAGTCATCCAAGTCTAAAACTCAAGCAGTGATACATTGTAGTGTATATACATTTAGGGGGCAGTGCTTAGGAATTGAAACAAGGCACCTAGGTGACGACCTTAAACAAAGCATGCAAATGAGAGAGGATTTGATAGAAAACCAGTTTGGCAGGTTATATGGCTTGCTCAAAGAGAAAGACAGACTCAATCCGCATAACACTTGAGTGAAGGTGATAATCTAATCAGTCTAACGATTCATCGTCTGGGCCAGGCTCCGAAAGCCATTTGCAGAACAAAAGATTTGGGTCTCAGGGACCTGACTCATTTAACTTACAATGGAGTGAACAGGAACTGGCAAGGACCTCGTTAGCGACTATGTTAAACAGAATCGTTCATCTGATGTCATCATCTTCACCCTAAATGCTAAATACAATGTATATACCTTCTTCAGTTGGTACACTATTACATTTGAATCTAAATTAAACATTTTAATAAATTTGTAATCCCACAATTCCCCCTTTGAGAGTTCTAATAACTCTCACAAAATACAAATTTAGACACTTAAAAAGTTTATTCTTCTAACTTGGGATCGTTACAGGTTCATCGCACTTGTTCTGTGTTGATTGTCTGTAGGGACGAACTGCTTGCTGACACAGAAACAAACATGCAGCTCCGTGAAGTTCTTAATAGTCTTTTCTGGTTGGAACTGTCATTTCTCGTGATGGGCGTGAGTCATTTGTTGAATGAAACACTTGATACTAACAGGTTTCCGAACCATGAAGAATTATCTTCAGCCATCAGGTGTAATTTTGCTGAAAGATCAAGAATGTCTTGATCATGTTGATTGATGACTGAAGTTCTCGTATGTGATTCTCTGCGTTGTGTATTTTTTTTTTCTTTGTTCTGTCTTCCGTGACAGTTGGCTCGGCAGTGGTTCTTGTTGTTGGCTTCATACGCAGGTGAGGGGTTTGGCTCGTATGGGTCTGGGGACAGCCATCAAGTGGTATCTGCACAGAGGAAGAAAGAAAAACAAAAGACAGAGCAGTATTTGTTCTAAAGACTGCAAACATTAGGGTTGTATCCTCTGTTCTATCTGAGTCTGCTATTGTTGTTCCTTCTTTCCCTGGTTCTTAATTCATGAGACACCTAAAGGACAGTGAGGAGAAGGATGGACTATTGGATGGGGAATGGCCTATTTAGGGTATCTTCACCGCAGGGGTGGCCCCCGGAAGCTTATTGCCTCTGGTTCTTCCCTGGGTTCCTCACTATTCCATGTGTCCTATCCTATCCCTGTAGGTGGAGGAACAACTTTACAGTGTGACACATGAGTCCAAGTTTTCCTTCCCTGACACAATACTGCAGCTGCTGAAAAATGATCTGGACGACGACCTGAAGCAACTACTTCAGTGATGGAAGTTACTGCATATCCTGCTCGTCTGTTACCTTCAATAACTTGAGCTGAACCATCAACAAACAACTCCAATTCTGCGTTCTCTATGGGAGTTTCTACTATTTCACTTGTCGCTGCATATGTAAGCGTAACACAATCATGAGTCATTTCCCATTCACCCTCTAACACAACTTCAGTCATTGCAGACATCATACATGAGGATGGGTTCGTGACTGGTGCGCGCTGTATAACAATGTTCGGGGCTGTGAGAGTTGCTAACCAATTTCCCCAACGGGAGGAGGTGACAGAAGTGACTTTTGCTTGATTCATTAGTGCGGACACTGCGTGAGGGCATTTTACATTTACATTCTGACCTAACACCATTCCTGAATCATCCTTGTCTTTAGCCCAAATTGGATGATTCTGTAAGAAAGCATACTCAGGAGTGGTTGAATTATTGGTAGAAACTTGTGCTGAGGAAATTTTTAGGCTAGCAGATTCTGAGGACATGTCTAACGTTAGATGTACTTGTCTCAGTAGATCCATGCCTAGAATTGCACCTGTATTTAATGGAGCACATAGCAATTTTGTAGTCAGAGTTTTCGGGCCAAATTGTACCTCTATGGGCGGGGTTTCATACAAAACAGAATCTTCACCTATTACACCAGTTAAACAAAGTTTACTTTTCTTGTACGGGATGTTTAAATCTTTAGCCAATTTTGTAGGAATTACTGTAATTTCTGCACCTGTATCAAGCAAAAAATCAATCTCTTTCTCTTGTATGCTACCTTTCACAAAAATTATTTTGTCATTGTGATGGATTACAGGGGAAAGGTAGCTACTCACAGCCCCAACAATTAGTTTTTTTTCCTGGTCTTGTTGTGCTCTTAGAAGAGCCTGTACGAGCTGTCCTAATGTTTCAGTGGTCACTGGCGGAACTACTTCAGGGTTATAGGCAGGCTGAGGAGGAGCAGAATTATGCATAGCATTTCTTTTACTATCTTGCAACTTCTTCCTACACTCTTTCTCCCAATGTCCTAATTTTTCACAGTAGTTGCATTTGCCTTCTCTTTTAGACCATCTATTGTCTTGTTTTGTTGTGTTAAACGTAGCTGCTGCTACTCTCACTTTTGCCTTGACATCAGCATCTCTTTCCCATGTAGCTAACCTGTCTAAGTTACTTCTGAGAGTTCTGTTAGACCAAGTTAGATCTAAGAATGGTAAAGCTTTTCTGTATTCGGCTACAAGGCCA
The DNA here is from genome assembly GCA_036784905.1 of Acrossocheilus fasciatus. Classification (NCBI taxonomy): domain Eukaryota; kingdom Metazoa; phylum Chordata; class Actinopteri; order Cypriniformes; family Cyprinidae; genus Acrossocheilus; species Acrossocheilus fasciatus. Next base: position 50,341,591 of record CM071940.1, read on the forward strand.
TCTGACCAGATACGAACCAGGGGTCCCTTGTCATCTAGCACACTTTCAGGGTCATCCACTATTCCACTGTAAGTTACGGCTGACTGACAAAACCTTTCAGTGTATTCACTCACAGTCTCTTCTTTCCTTTGTACACAGTTAGTAATTCTAGACCAATCTATTTTGGGTCCTAAGATATCCTTTAGGATTTTCAAAATACCTTCTCTTAAATCACCTTTACTTGCATGTCGCAGTTCAGAAGTAACAGCAGATTCAAAACTGTTGAATTCCGATTCAGTTAGAATTTGTGACATCAGCTGCGTTACCTCTGTTAAGGACATGTCGTAAAGGCGCATTTTGTTGATAAATGCTCTCCTAAATTCAGAAAAATTTGTGCGTGCCGAGGGTAAGCTCTGAGATAGTCTCTCTATATCATGAGGTCCTAATGCTTTGGCAATAGTTTGTACTTGGACAACAGAAGAGTTGGGAGGAACACTGTCAATTTCCTCAGTTCCTTGAAATTTTCTCTTAGCGCCACATACCTTCACTGAATCTACAGGCACATCCGTTACTGACTGGATGGTTACATCTGTTTCAAAGAAAGCTTGTAAATCAGGGTAAATGTTATCTGGCTGATTAACTTCCACATCAGTTTTTGCTGCAGCTTTGTTGCGGTTCAATTTCTTAGTCAAAGAGGATATTCTAGCACGAAGCTCTTTGTTCTGTTCTTCCAGTTCTGAGTTTCGCTGAGACTGTTGTGTAGCTAGCGCTAAACCAAATTCTCTGTGGCAGCAGATAATGCCTTTCACATTGTTCTTGCGAATACATGCTCCTAATACTTTTTTACACTCATCTACAGACCAAGTCTTGTCTGGATGGATCTCATATTTCTGAGTTATTTCTTGTCTAACTTTCTCAGTGATTATTAGATTCATTTGTTCCCCTAACAGTGTTTTGAATTCACTATCTGACCACAATGGAGTCGCAAGACCATGCTTTTCTGTTGTTGGAATCAGCCTAGCATTCCTTCTAACCATTTTGTGAGTTTCTTTGTTACTACACAATCAAAAACACTAAAACTTCTCTGATCAACAGAGGGTACACATGTTAACACAGCTTACTATTGTTAACTTTTCAAATTACCAACACTTCACACTTAACTTCCCTGCCTAAACAGAGGGTGACCAATATTATTAGCATGAAATGCTAACCTTCTCTGCGAAAAGAGGATAACCAATATTAGCACGTGATGCTAATCTTCTCTGCTTGAAAAAACAGAGGGTAACACACTATTAGCACGTGATGCTAATCTTCCCTGCCTAACAAAAAACAGAGGGTAACACACTATTAGCACGTGATGCTAATCTTCCCTGCCTAGAAAACAGAGGATAACCTATTCTTCCCTGCCGAAAAACAGAGGGTAACACACTATTAGCACGTGATGCTAATCTTCCCTGCCTAGAAAACAGAGGATAACCTTCATCTCTAAAAGGACATTTTTAGAGGATAACTTAGCTAACAAAACCTACAGCTGTCTGTTAACTCTTCTCTGTCGGTGCAGAGGATGACAAATTGGTACTGGTCTTAAAGGTTCTTTTGGATTAGAGACAGCACTCACCCACACCCTTGGTTGAAAGAAAAGTTCAGTCTGGAAATCTTGGTTCAGCTGAAAGTTTTCGCTGGATTCCAAAGGATGCCGTCTGGAAGCAGATCTTTGTTTGAGCTTGAAGTTTTCAATCTGGATTCTGGAGAGAAGCTGGAACTCTATCCGGGTCACAAGGCACCATCTGTTGTGAACTTTTATCTTCTACGAAGCAGAGACCAGGAGACGTTGGGATATCTTTCATAAAGTTGCTCTTTATTGAGAAGAGAAACTCGCTGCGTCGCTGTAGTCATCCAAGTCTAAAACTCAAGCAGTGATACATTGTAGTGTATATACATTTAGGGGGCAGTGCTTAGGAATTGAAACAAGGCACCTAGGTGACGACCTTAAACAAAGCATGCAAATGAGAGGGGATTTGATAGAAAACCAGTTTGGCAGGTTATATGGCTTGCTCAAAGAGAAAGACAGACTCAGTCCGCATAACACTTGAGTGAAGGTGATAATCTAATCAGTCTAACGATTCATCGTCTGGGCCAGGCTCCGAAAGCCATTTGCAGAACAAAAGATTTGGGTCTCAGGGACCTGACTCATTTAACTTACAATGGAGTGAACAGGAACTGGCAAGGACCTCGTTAACGACTATGTTAAACAGAATCGTTCATCTGATGTCATCATCTTCACCCTAAATGCTAAATACAATGTATATACCTTCTTCAGTTGGTACACTATTACATTTGAATCTAAATTAAACATTTTAATAAATTTGTAATCCCACAAAAGCAACTTCATAATTATACAGCTTATACAGTTAAGCCAAATTCTTTTGAAAATTTTAAGAACAAAATAAAGATTTTGTTCACTTTGTTCATGTTTTTCACCCACTGACGAAGGTAAACTATTATGGCCAAACCATCATGTCAATAAACACAGTAATATACACTGAAAGTCAATATTAAACTATGTATTATAGCGAACTGACAGGATTTTACCATCTTTGATTTTACCGTTTTGATCCATGTCCTCAAACACCATTTTGACTACTTCAGTTCCCGGCTTTACTGCTCAATGTTGAAAGAACATACTCGGACAAGACTCTCCAGTTTTAAAAGAACACATTCCTGTCAGTTTCAAAAATCTCTCTCCTCTTCGCTTCGATTAGTTTTCTTGTATTTTCGACACCTATTCCTGTTATGAGCACCACAAACACGGATAGTCTCGTCTCAAGCACCATTCAAGCAGTTTCCAGTTCCTAATCAGCACATTCACTGCTCCAGTTTTAAACGAACACAATTTCAAAGTTGTCCTTCGTCTGCGCTTCAATTATTTTTTTCCTTTTTTACACACGTTTCCACCTTAAGCACCACAGACATGGAATTCGTTGCATGCAGAACCGTTCACGTTTGAACCTTCACATTCCTAACCAGGGTTGCCAGGTTTTCACAACAAAACCCAACCAAGTACCATTCAAAACTAGCACAATCGCATTTCGAGGGGGGTTCCCTGGTAAAAATTCCCCGGGAAAGCTGCGGACTTGGCAACACTGTTCCTAACCCAGGACCGTCTGGTTATTTTTATTACTGATTAGGCATGGTACGATAACCGGTTTCAAGGTATACCGTGGTTTGGAAAATTCACGGTTTCAAAACCACTAAAATTTTCCGTTATACAGTTTCTGCAGTATGCACAGTTTTTTACGTGTCGTCAAAGACGGAAAGTGCAGGACTCCCTCAGTTGTGAGCAGTGAAGAGCGTAACGAGTCACACGACCCATCCTCCTCCGGCTGGTGCGAGCGGTCAGTGAGAGTCACCTGTGTGTAGGATGATGGCCGAAGGACGTGATCCCTGGAACTTTTTCCCCCGTCAAAAAAGACGAAGTCTGCCTTATGGGAATTTTTCGGGTAACATAGACTAATGTTCCGTACACAATGATGTTCCGTACAGATGAAGTTTTGGCGCCGATCGCTAAATAAATACTTCCAGGTCGTACACAAACGATATATCTATGTCGTCTTCATTTCTCCCTCTTTCACCCTCGATCAAGACAGAGACCCATTCGCCGGTTGTTTCAGTGTTGAAATAAATACTGTTTGGCTTGCTACCGAGGCAGATAACATGGCTAATTAACTAGTGACGTGACATACGGCCCTACTAGGTAATGTCAACTAGTTTCCTCCCTCACGTTACTTCACAGAGCGAGGAATGTCAGTATGTACTTTAGTACTACGTTTCTGTGTACAATAATAGTACAATAATTAAATTTAGCTGGTATCACATCTATAATTTTAAGCCTCCTGCCATTGTTTACATCTGTTCAAAATCACGTAATTTAAGAAGCAAACAAACTGCTGGCTCTCAGGTGTCTTTGCCACTGTTTGAGTGTTATACGGAGAGAGACCGTGTGTGCGTGTGTGTGTGTGTGTGAGACACACTCGCGCTCTCTCCTTATGTGTACGTGCACACATCTTTGTACCTCACCGCTCATAACTTGGACTGAAAGATGAATGTGTAGAAAGTGAGCATGTCTTCAAAAATCTTGTTGAGCTACAGATTTAATGACTGCATTTTTTATTTTTTTACAGAAATTGTTTTGATTCATGTTTTTGATTATTGAGCTGTAGGTTTAGGTTAAGTGACTGCATTGTTTGTTTGTTTTTTTCATTTAGAAGGATTTTTTTTTTTTCCAGAAAAGTATTTACTTATGTTCTGATTATTGTTGAGCTGCAGGTTTAGGCTCACTTAAGTGACTGCACTTAATTTAATTAACAATAATTCAATTATTTATTTTAATTATTTAGCCTGACATGTTTACTGTTCCAAAATGTTCTATATGTTTCTTAAAAATAAAATATATTGTGTTCAGTGGAAAAAAAACATTTAAAAATAACACATTTTAGAGCTGTAATCACAATACCGTGAAACCATGATATTTGTATCTAAGGTTATCATACCATCAGAATCTCATAACGGCCCATACCTATTACTGATATCAACCCAAATTGGGTCAAATCAGCTTCCTAATGCAACCGTTTCAACCGAGCATTTGAATTGAAACAATAACCTAGCATGTTTAAAAAGTATAGGCCTACACAGTGTACGTTTTTGCTAAATCGCTTGCAAATATAAGATTGTTGTATAGCCTACATAACACGTAATATTAGAATAGGTACCACTTAGTTTCAAAATAATTACAGTAAAAATAATGGTTTCACTTTATTTTGATGGTCCCTTTAACACATTCTATTGACTATAAGTAATGTTGCACCTACATTTCTACTGACTCTCATTAGAGTGTTAATAGTGTATTAGTTGACTGGTAGGGTTAGGGTTTGATTAAGTTGGCCTGTTCTTGCAAAGTTACTTATAGTCAGTAGAATATCTGTTGGGAGACCAACACAATAAGGAGTGAGTAGATATGAAGCAGACAGTCTACTAATACTCTTATGAGAGTTTGTTGACATGTAGTTGCAACATTACTTAGTGTCAACAGAATGTTCAAAAGGAACCATCAAAATAAAGTGTTACCAAAATAATTTGAAATTTTACAATTTATTACCCCTTTATTCCCCAAATTTCACATATTATTCCCTTATACTTACACGGAGGTACTGAATAGGTACACTATAATTACAAAAAAGTTACACTGTAAATTCTGTTTACTTACGCAGTACGTTGCGGGTTGTAATCTAAAGCGTTACCTAGAAATTTTACAATTTTATGCACAAAATGAGTTAATCTCTTTTTTAATGCCTGCTACAGGTCTCAAAATAGTTGGGACGGGGGCATGTTTACCATGGTGTAGCATCTCCTCTTCTTTTCAAAACAGTTTGAAGATGTCTGGGCATCGAGGTTATGAGTTTGGACATTATGAGGTTATGAATAGACGTGGTCTGGAGGGGAGCATATGTTGCTCTAAAACAACCAAGCTGCCCATACCGTATGCACTTATGCACCCCCATACCATCAGAGATGCTGGCTTTTGAACTGAACGCTGATGACACACTGGAAGCTCTTCCTCTTCTTTAGTCCGGAGGACACAGCGTCCGTGATTTCCAACAAGAATGTCAAATTTGGACTCGTCTGGCCATAGAACACTTTTCCACTTAGAAACAGTCCATTTCAAATGAGTCTTGGCCCACAGGACACGACGGTGCCTCTGGACCATGTTCACATATGGCTTTCTTTTTGCATGATAAAGATTTAGTTGGCATCTGCATATGGCACGGTGGATTGTGTTTACCGACAGTGGTTTCTGGAAGTATTCCTGGGCCCATTTAGTAATGTCAATGACAGAATCATGCTGATGAGTGATGCAGTGTCATCTGAGTGATGTCGTGCTTATAAGAGACACGGAGGCTATTACGCACACTGGATTAACTAAGGCAGAGGGACCAAACAGCAAAGTTTTATTTCCTCCACCACTCAGGTTTACACGTCCAAGTAAAGGTAATACATAATAACTGAGTTAAATTACGTGGCAAGTTACTTGAATGTGTGCATTTTTAAGTGTTTGTGCGGAGTGTGGAAGCTAAGCATTGAGGCGCCAGTGCAATAACTTGCACTTAAAAATACTCTGTCATTTTTGGTCATACAGACAAGAATAATTACATCGTTCAAATCTGTTAAGGGTCTACATTTGTTTGTGTACACTCACAATAACAACTAAACATTGTGCGCAGTAAAATAATGAAACCAAACAGGATACTATTTCTGCCGTCTCGGCCCCTGTAAATTTGAGCATGTCTAAAATGAACCCAAACTCCGTTGCCTCACAGACATGAGAAACGCAGTACATCTATGAATGAATGAATGAATGAATACTTTATTGTCATTGCACGATTTGTACAACGAGATTCAATTGCAACTCCTTGTGGTAAAAAAAAAAAACATGCAAAAGAAAGATTTATAAATAAAATCAAACAATGCACCACAGAAGACTGCATATATGTATTGCACATATGTAAAAATATTTCACAGCTCCATAGTGTTTGAAAAAGTCCTTTTGTAATTTATGCATTTAGTTCTCTAATTGCACTTGGATAAAAACTGTTCTTAAGCCTGGAGGTGTGGGCCTGAATAACCCTGTAACACCTCCTAGAAGGCAGAAAAGTGAACAGGATGTTTCCTGGATGAGAACAGTCTTGAATTATGCGTGCCATGCGACACAAACATCTGGCTCTATATATGTCGGTCATGTTCTGCGCTGACTTCCTCACTCACTCCAGAGCATTCTTATCAGTCATAGTGCAGCTTTTAAACCACACCAAGATGTTGTAAGTGATAATACTCTCCACAGAGCTTTTGTAAAAGGACAGCAGCAGTTCCTGTGACAAGTTGACTCTCCTCAGTGACCTCAAGAAGTACATTCTCTGTTGTGCTTTTTTTTTACAAGGGCATTGGTGTTGGCAGACCATGTGAGATCCTGAGAGATGGTCCCAATAATTTAAAATCACTGACCTTCTCCACAGTTTCCCCTTTGCTATAAATAGGGGCATTCTCTTCCTTTTTCCTTCTAAAATCTATCACCAACTCCTTTGTTTTTGAGGAGTTGAGTATCAAGTTGTTATCCGAGCACCAGGCAGTGAGTTTTTGGATCTCTGTAAGCAGACTCGTCGTTGTTATGCATCAATCCCACCACAGTAGTATCATCCGCAAACTTAAGAATATTGCTGTCATGGATTGGTGTGCAGTCATGGTTGTATAAGGTGTACTGCAGGGGGCTTAAAACGCAGCCCTGGGGAACTCCAGTGCTAAGTGCCAGTTCTGAGGAATGATGGAACCCCATCCTGACTGACTGAGCGCGCTCTGTTAAGAAGTCCTTGATCGATCTGCAAGTGTGTTAACTGACACTCAGACTGTGAAGTTTAGTCACCATTCTTCCAGGGATGATGGTATTGCAGAACTAAAATCCAAAAACAGTATTTTTGCATAAGAGCCTGGTTGTTCCAGGTGTGTTAACACAGAATGGAGGGATGCGTTTATAGCAACTCCCGTTGTCCTGTTGGCTCTATATACAAACTGGTGCTGGTCCAGGCCGAGGGGGAGCGAGCACTTAATGTGCTTTAAACACCAAACTTTCAAAGCATTTCATGACAGTGGAGGTAAGAGCTACAGGTCTGTAGTCACTGAGGCTACTGACAGGGGATTTTTTTAGGGATAGGCACAATGATGGAAGATTTGAAGCATTTGGGGACAGTGCAGGTGGACAGAGAGAGGTTGAAGATGGAGGTAAAAACTTCAGTCAGCTAGTCCGTGCAGTTCCACAGTACTCTCCCTGGAATACTATCGGGTCCCGCAGCTTTCCTGGGAGTCACACTCCGGAACACTCTCCTGACGTCCTCCTTACTCACAGTGAGTGTCAGGTTGTCTGTAGGTGATGCTGGTGTGAGCCCGGTCTCTGCCTCTGTTTGCTCAAAATGTGCAAAAAATAATAATTGAGCTCCTCAGCCAGATTACTGCTGATGCTGCCGGTTAGATCTTTAGGGCCCTTCAGGTTTGTGAGGTACTTAATGCTCTGCCAGACATGCTGGGAGTCCCCCTCACTGAAATGTCCCTCTATCCTTCTTCTGTAAGCTGCTTTTGCCTCCTTGATGCCTTTCTTTAGGTTGACTCTGGCAACGCTGTATAATTCCATGTTTCCAGACCTAAAAGCTGTGTCTTGGTCCCTCAACAGTTGCTTTACGTGTCTAGTTATCCATGGTTTACCCTTTTGATAATATCTGATCCGTTTCTCAACAGTGACATTATCAATACAAGTGTGAATATAAAACAAAACAGTGGATGTGAAGTCTGCCAGGTCCTGTTGTGCAAATATGTCCCATATGGTGTGCTCAAAACAGTCCTGCAGTTGTGAGATTGCATCCTCTGGCCAGAACCTTAAGTATCTCACCTTAGGAATAGTTTTCCTAATAAGAGGTCTATATGCTGGGGTGAGAAAAAGGGAAAGGTGGTCAGACTGGCCCAAGTGAGGGTGGGTAGAGACTTTATATCTTTCCTTGATGTTACTGTATACATGATCCAAAGTGCTTTGACCTCACGTCGAACATGTAACATGCTGATAAAATTGAAGAAGGAACAGTATTTAAATTTGCACGATTCAAGTCCCCAGCTACAATAAAGATCCCATCAGAATGCACACACTGCAGTTTGTTGATTGCTGCCAGCAAAAAGTCCAATGCCACTGTAATGTTAGCACTAGGTGGAATGTATACAGCTATGACAACAACTACAGTGAACTCACACGGCAGATAGAAGGGCCAGCATCTCAGTGTAACAAACTCCAAATCAGGTGAGCAATGCCTTTCCATGACTGTAGCATTTGTACACCACCTGTTGTTAGAGTAGATGCACAGTCCCCCTCCTCTTCTCTTGCCGGAGTCACTGTTTCTGTCAGCCTGGTGTGCTGTGCGGCCCGCTAGCATGATAGCTTCGTCTGGTATCCCCGGGTTTAGCCATGTCTCTGTTATTACCATAACTGAGCAGTTCTGTAACAACTTCTGTGCCTCGATTGTCGTTGCTAGTTTGTCCATCTTGTTACAGAGTGATCTAGCATTCGTCAAAAATATACTGGGTAAAACTGGCCTGTATGGACATTTCTTTAGTGGGGTCTGAACGCCAGCTCTACAGCCACGCTTCTAGCGCCGATCTCTGTGCCACCTCTTGCGTCTTTCGCCCGGTATAATAATCCACGGACTCCCCGCTGGTCGAGCGATCTCTGGCAGTAGGTGATCAATGTAAAAACTCTTAGTGAAATGTGATTCCCCACATAACGTTCCAATCCTTAGTAAATCTTGCTGTTTAAATGTCAAGGTGCTCACCAACAAGGATACCAACAGTGTAGACATAAAGAACAACAACAACCACTCGGAGAGCGAAGCCGCAGCATACGTGCGCGCCGCCATATTGCATCAGAGCACTGACTCTACCTGAAACTGTCTATTGACTGAATCTATAGAACGTGAAATGTTTTAATAATGAACCAATTCAAATAGAAAACAAATGTTCTCAGATTATGTAATCCTTATTAAATGTATATTGCGCACCCACCGCAGAGATGATGATTAAGCATCTTAATCACTTTTTAGTTTATCAAATGGTAAGGTAGTCTCCTTGCTGAGGCCGGACATGTAATTGAGGGGGGCTAGGCCCCCTTGTCTCTATGCTACTGCTCTTATATTAATAATAATACTTAAATATTATAGAAATATAATTGTTAATGTAATTAAATATTGAATATCACTAAAAGACAAGTGACAGCAATTGATGATGAGTGCAGATGAGTCTGGGCAAAGGATTATGGGAAATGGAGTTCTGGGTGAATGGTAAAAGTCAGGGATGGAGTGCCGACTGGTGGAGCTCATGAGCACTTCAGCTGGTGATTGTGACAATCTTTGTATAGATTTTATTTATTTATTTTTTCTTATTCACTTTTAGCAATAAATAGCATTTTAAAATATAAGGAGTGTTCAAGTGATTTTATACACAAGTAGTGTTGTGAAATTAATGAATGCATAATAATTGTGTTAATCGAGAAACCGTGATTATTCCTCAAACTATAATCGTACCAACAAAATCTATAATCGTTGCATCCCTACACAAATGTGTGTGAAATCTCCATGTGGTAACGTGCGGTCATATTTACCTTTGCACAGCAAAATTCTGTGGGTTTAAAAGCATGACCAGATATGTGTGTGTGTGTGTGTGTGTGTGTGTGTGTAACATTTTCCCATCAGCCTCTTTATTCTGCAGCACTTTATATTCTTGGACAATGCTGTTATGAAGTGGCTGAGTAGACAATGCTTAAATGACTGCCTCATTCGCTGTGAATATTTTGCGTAGTTTCACTTGATGGTCTTTCAGTGGCAGAAAGGCTCCACCCACACTAAGGTCACTGAAACTTCTTTTGGTCAATGAAGTCAAATTCCATGTCTAACTCAATGCAAAACTCATGTAGGGGAATTTTCTGCCAGTGGAAGTCCATCAAGCAAAATTCCTCATCACTTGGATTCCCATTGACATGACTGAGTGCCCTCTGGGTAAATATCACACTCTGAGTGAAAGTAAAACTGATGTTTCTTCCTCTGTCTCTGTCATTGTTTTTCTAGTCTAAAAAACATTGACATTACAGATGCTACTTGTCTGTCTCAGTCTTTGACTGGGAAGAAAGCACTGCAGTTTTTAACAGAGCTTGATCTGAGTCAAAATATCATAGGAAACTCAAGGGAGCAGCTCATTAAAGTGCTACAAAACTCAAAGTGTAAACTGAGGTGAGTAAACTTTTTGTCATAGTCACCCTAACACAACCAGACAAACATTAATGTATTTTTGTTTCAAATGTATTATATTTAAAAATGCAAATATCGTTTTAAAATATGTATGCAAAAATATGTAAAAAAAAAACCCCACTAACTAATCTGATTACAGGATTTTAATGCGTCTATTACACTCCGTACTGAAAGTGACTGAAATATAGTAACTCATTTGCAACATTGGTTTCTTTCTTCTGATTCCTCCTTACAGACTAGACAGTCTGCAGATGGAACATGGAAGAAATCTGATTGGAAGTAGTCTAAACTTCATTGGTAGTTGGCTTCTCTGGTCAAAAGCTCAGAAACCTGTGAAGGAAACAGCAGAAGACATGTCATCATTATCATCAGATGAGGAATCCACAGAAGGTTTCTCACTATAGTACTGTGATAAATTAATGTGTGTGTGATGATGTGATGTGTGTAGGCAAAAACTAAAATGTTCATTATATATTGAAATATGAACTTGAGTGTCGGCACAAAACAAATGAAAATCAGTATTTCTATGTTTTAATCTTTGAGAAAAGCAGAACAGTTGTTTTTGGTGAGATGTTATTAAACAACAACTCATAAATGCAAAAACTACATCAATAATGAATTCAGTATGTTCACACACACACACATTTTTTTTTTATAGCCAATTTAAACAGCCCAAATAGCATTTATTTAACAAATGTCAATTTATTATACTAGTTGTTATATATTACTATTTTAAAATTATTACTAATGCATACATGTGGAAGAGGCTCAGATTTACTAATTAAGTTATGCAGCATTAATAGAAACCCTGTACATGTGAGTAAAAATTTTAAATATTAATTGTTGGTTTGGTATTCATACACATGGTGTTTTGTGTTTTTTACAGGAGAGGAAGCAGAAGAGGCTGATTGAGATGAGGTGGATTAGCTGGAATATGACTCCACAGTTTAAAGCCTGCATCAAAATGATGTTGGGGTTAAACTCATCCATAATGGAAAAATTAAAATATTGTTAAACATAACTGTGATTGTAATTCAGCACTTTAATAATATGGGTACATAAATTATGTCGGCTTTTCAGTCATAAATTCAGTCAAAGCTTTGTTGTCTTATGTACAGAGACAGACACAGAACTTACAATTTGAAATGTAAATAAATGTATTTATCACTCCTTTCAGTAGATTTAGTTACCAAAAGACATCCAGGGATTAAATAAATTAAACTTTTAGTGGATTGGGTTTAAACGTTTCAGATACATCTCATACATCCATGTTGTTCCTGGTCATTGCTAAGTTGCATCAAAAGAGAAGAAACTACAATGTCAATTTCTTAGGAAGGCAGGCAGTTGTCAATACTGTGGCAAACCTGGACACATGGGGTGCCAACTGTTGGGTCTGTGAGTGCTTAATTTCTCCAGTCATTTACATCAAAGATGAAAGTTTGAAAATCACCTACAGGGATTGCGCAAGACGGTGAACGTCAATTCACTATAGAGAAAGTGAAAAAACCCCCCAAAAAACTGACGGTTAACGCTGCATTAACAGCGCATATTCTCTCTGAGGCAACGAGAGACGAATCTAATTCAACATATGCTGGTAACGGTATATAACTGTCTTAAATTATTCCCTTAATATTTCTCGTGTGGCTCGTCAAGTGAAAAACATGAGACGAAACGTATTTCGCGTTAAACAGGTTGTTTTTGAAAATCGGTGCATGAAATAAAGCTGCTCTGAATTTTCATTGATGCCTACAGTGTTAATAATAACAATTATATGCCTATAATTAATTATATAAATTAATAGACCCGTTTAAAAAAAAAAAAAAACACTTTTTCAATGAGGATGCGGTGATGTGCTATGAAATTATTGCGGGGCAATAATTTCATGTAATTTAATAATAAAAGTAATATAATAATAATAATAATAATAATAAAAAAAGGCCTAATAATAAGAAGAATGTAACAGGCCTACATTAATTGGAAATGCTAAATCCTCTTAATATTGCCAATTTTTTTATGCTTTTGACAACCTCCCCGTGCTGATTTACATCGTATCATGCATGTGTAGATAGCCAGAGATATTATCACCCGCAATGTGTGCCCGTGTGGAAATTACTAGATATGTGTAAAATAAAAAATTAAAATAAAGATAACTTAAATAAAATAAAACAAAACAATGAAAAAAAAATCCCAACTTTCTTTCTTTTCTATGTTCATTCATAAATTATATTACTTTGTAAGTGTCATATTTGGCAGTTGGCATTATAAGTTATTACTAATAACAGTGGCAAGTTTAATACCACAGGAAAAAAGTTAAATATGCCTATTTTGAAGCTGCTGTATATAAAAAACTGATAGCTAAATTTAGGTGTTCATTACGTTCTCTCAATTTAATTAGTTTTTTAGCACCCCCTCTGAACTATTAAGCCCCCCCCTTAGCATCCCCCAACAAAAAAATCCTGGAGCCGCCACTGGCACAGAATAAGTTGTACGTGCCTGCAACTTCAAGTTACATGACAGCAAGATTGGGCTTATGTTAACAAACACAGGCTATAGAATGGACCGATGAAGGTTTAAATTTGCATTATTTGAGAGTTATTATAACTCATGAGGGACAGTGGGAATATTAATATTCTAGAATGTAGCACTCTTGCTAGTGTGATATTTCTTATCGGTTATATTATAAAGAGAAAAATAGGAACTCTTACAGAGGCAATTCACATCTTAAATTTTGGGGGCATTTTTATTCATCTTTGTGGCATTTCTGACTACTACAGCAGTGCAGTGACGTGGCCCACATGATCAAAAACAACAACAAAAAAGAACAAAAATTCTAAATGTATTCCCAATATTAAAAATATGTTGTAAACAGAGTGGCTAAATGAATTAGGGCTGCACGATTTGGAGAAAAAATCTAATTGCGATTTTTTTTTTCTGATCAAAATTGCGATTTGCGATTTAAAATGCGATTTATTACCATTTCATAAAAGAGCTACAGGTTTGTTGTGGTCGTTTTAACAGCACCAAAGAAAGACCAAGCATAATCACAAACTATGCTACACTGTGCTACTGTTTATTTAAAACCTCTTAAACATTGTGTCCATTTTTTTATTTTTTTATAAAGTTGTCAGGATGCAAACATCTGTCATGACATTAAGAACTACAGTATCTTAATTAAAGTTAAATTAACAATCATATATAAAACTTTTAAGAACCCAAACACACTGTACTTTCGGCAGGTTTTATGCCCGTTTCACACATGCTCCGTTTGCAGTGTTTATTTTTTTCCGCACCCATGTTAACGGATTAAAGCATTCTCACTGCATGCGGTTGCGGTCCGGCAGTTCTTTCCTGGAGCTGTGCGTCTGCAGCACGCGCTGAATTAAAGTGACAGCGCTTTGTTCGTGGTAAAAATGAACATGGTTTGACATGGAAATGTAGTAATTTCCCAACAAATCGATATAATTAAAGTCTACTATATTACACAGGCTTTTTGGCTAGGGTCAAAACAAATAAAAGTCCACTTAACAAGGCAAAATATGCACAAAGTTCTTTAAAGGAACACTCCACTTTTTTTGGAAATAGGCTCATTCTCCAACTCCCCCAGAGTTAATAAGTTGAGTTTTACCGTTTTTGAATCCATTCAGCCGATCTCCGGGTCTGGCGATAGCACTTTTAGCATAGCTTAGCATAGATCATTGAATCCGATTAGACCAGTAGCATCGCGTTCAAAAATGACCAAAGAGTTTCAATCGTTTTCCTATTTAAAACTCGACTCTTCTGTAGTTATATCGTGTACTAAGATCGGCGGAAAATGAAAAGTTGCGATTTTCTAGGCTGATATGATTAGGAACTACTCTCATTCCGGCGTAATAATCAAGGAAATTTGCTGCCGTAACATGGCCGCAGCAGGCGTAGTGATATTACGCAGCGCCTGAAAGTAGTCCCCAGCTATATTATAACTAGTAGTTACCTAGCTGGGGACTACTTTCAGGCGCTGCGTAATATCACTGTGCCTGCTGCGGCCATGTTACGGCAGCAAAGTTCCTTCATTATGACGCCGGAATGAGAGTATAGTTCTTAATCATATCAGCCTACAAAATCGCAACTTTTCATTTTCCGGATTCAATGATCCGGATCGGATTCAATGATCTATGCTAAGCTATGCTAAAAGTGCTCTCGCCAGACCCGGAGATCGGCTGAATGGATTCAAAAACGGTAAAACTCAACTTATTAACTCTGGGGGAGTTGGAGAATGAGCCGATTTCCAAAAAAAGTGGAGTGTTCCTTTAAGACCCGCGGGACTGTTTGTAATAAAGATTTAAATGTAAAAGGCACGAGAGCCGACTGTTTCTGTCAGTGGTAAGTTTTAATTTAAAATATAGGCTATGCTGTTTAAATGTTTCCACTTACTTGAGCAACTTAATATACAAATCTAGAATCCAAATTCATTGAATACGTTTATACGTAAATTTGAGTTTAAACGTGAATATGTCTATGAAAGATATGAAAAAAAAAAAAAAAACAACACTTTCAGTATAGGCTAACAACATTTGGATTTGAAATCAAAATAATGGGTAAATGTTGTGTTTGTGGTAAACAGCCGCGGATCAGGAGTGGACTGCAAACGCATCCCGTGCAAAACAATGAGTCCGTGCTGCTTCTGCACCGCATACGCACTGCAAACGGAGCATGTGTGAAATCCAAAATCATTCCAAACATATGCGGTGCTTTTTACCGTCGTCTGCAGGACTTTGCTCTTCTGCAGACACGCTTTGTTGGGAAGTTGAACCACTGCTCACGCAGATCTTTTCCAAATGGCGTTATTTGACGTTCAGTCAGCACGTTCAGTGTTAAAATTCCCCCTATTGGTTAAACTCTGCATCAAACGTAAAATACGCATGAAGCAAAATGTCAAAAACGACGTAGATTCTTGTTACCATATTTGACAGTTCTTCATCGAAATAATCGCAGCTTTTGCGATTTGAAAATCGCACCCTTTCAAATCGCGATTTCGGGTTTACAAACGATTAATCGTGCAGGCCTAAAATGAATCATTTTTTAAAACTGGAAATATATTTAGTTTAAACCTTCAAATGCTTCAAAGGATGAGAAAATACATTTCCAATCTTAAAATACATTTTTGGTAAAAGCTACATTTTTGTTTTTAATATATCTCATATTTGTGAGCCGTATTTTATAAGGTCATATGGGAGCGATCTTCTGCCTTTAGGCTTAAGATAACCTTTTACATCATGGAAAGAACTTGTCATATCTGCCATTCACAAACTACACAACATGCCAGCTTTGAAGTGGAAGTAATCATTTATCATTTTATTCAATTCAATTTTAGTCACAGGAAAAAAAACATTTAGCATGTAGCACTGTTCCAGCATACATGTAACATTGCTTCTAGATAGAAATCCTATCTTGAACTTGTAAAATGAAAGAAAAAAAACCCTGAAAATGTTTTGTATGGAACACCCTTTAATCTACACTAAGCAACGCAATGACATTTTTACTAATCAAAAACATTATTTTAAGATGAACATAAGTGTGTTCAGGTCTGGGATCATGATATATGGTATATATTTGACAATCGTTTTAATCTCTTTCTTTTTTTAGGATTTTTTTTTTTAATCTAGTAGGACAGACAGACAGGAATAAACAGCAAGAAAGTGAAGTTGTGGAGAGAGAGAGAGGAATGTGATTGGTAAAGGTTCTCGAGTCAGGACTTAAATGAGTTTATATTGACCTACAGTATCAAGTAAACACATTAAAAAAAAAAGAATGGTGAAACAATTGTTAGCAATTTTTTTATGGTTTGTAATAAGTTGTACTATGCTTGCTAACTATTCTAGAGAGATACTGACAGATCATGACTATAATATCACAGTATACAGTGCTGTATATAAGTGAAGTGAATTCTTCAACATTCAAAAAAGATAAGGTTCTAAAAAGTCTGTATTGAGTAACTGATGTAAACGTAATTTGCAAATCAAAACTAAGCTTTGTCTAATATGAGTGTTTGGGTAAGAGAACGGAAGTACTTTATCAAGGATCTAACTTTGATTTCTTTCTTGTCTGAGAAGAGCAGAGATCTTCCATGTGTCGATGCACTGCGAGAGCAGAATCTCTTCAGGGAAGAACTCGTCCACCTCGGGAGGAACGTCCAGATCTTTGCGTTCCATGTAGGACACAACAGTGTCTTTCAGACTGGAGGACAGACAAAAATCAATCAGTTACGATACATTTCTAAACTTTCAATATATGTTCTTGCTCCGAGTTTGACAGAGGCAGTGCAAACACAGGCTGGTAGGCTACATGTACATGTGACAGGGGGCCTCAGAAGAGGATCACTTCCACATAACCAGTCAGAAATGACGTTAAGTAACATGCCATGAGCCTTGAGTACACAAAAATGGCTTGATTCCAAAACAGGCATTACTGAAAGGACGATAACTTGCAGATCATTGTAAGTGAGTCAGATGTTGATTTGGGTACCACTCTGATGAATTCATGGAATTCAGTTAGTGAAGGATTTGTTAGACTGATTCAAAGCAGTAACGTGAGGGAAAATAATTCATGGGGTCATGAACTGAGAATGTCTCGGTCTCGGAGACATCACGTCGGTGACTGACGAATTGGGAATCTCGCTAAAGAGACACTGGCATGCAATATTTGCATCTGACTGCCATGCCTCGCAGTGTGGGTATAAATAGGCAGCAGGTGTGATGCATATTCAGGTTTTCACTGAGGAGCTGAGCCGGTAACCCGGCCGTTCAGCAGTGGTACAGCAACTGTGGTGACGGGGACAGACAAATTGACAGAAAATAGCCTATTACTTCTAAATTATGATGTGTTTTGGTGTAAAAATCTTGATAACATTATAAGGGGACCTCAGAGAAAAGTACAAGAGAATAAAAAAAGGCAGTTCACGACCCCTTTAACAAGATACCCTTAATGAGCTTTTTCAGAGCACTTGACAGATGTGGTCCGATCACAAATAGAAAAGAAACATTTGGAAGTAATTATTACAGTGGAAAAACATAAGCCATGTCTTACCTGCCACGTTTATATTAATCTATACACATGTGCTCTGGTAAATATATGTACATTAACAACCAAAGCGAAAAACTCACCTGTTCTACATGAATCACATTAATGATCAATGTATTCAAAACAGCAAAAGTTGCTTACCCCCAGTCAGGCCTGAAAGTGTCCGTGGCTTTTGGGTTCTTCAGAACTAAAAGCAGAAATTCATGAATCTCCAGCAGGAAGGCACCAGCGCTGGACTTGGCAGAAAAACTAGTGAGCCCTCTCTTGTGTGCCTCCTGCAGAGAATGTTTATACTCTTCACAGATGTCCTTAAATGGGTCCTGAAGAGCAGATGAAAACAGTCGTGATCACATACAAACTCACTGAAAGCACGAAGCAGAATACTATGTTTACTGTGTTGAGTGTCTCACCCCCTTCAGACGTAGCAGGGTCTCTGATTTCAGAGAGCTGAGCAGCTGCCACAGCGCCACACAGTGTTTCAGGCTGCACCTGCTTAGCGCCTGCACATACAATTAGCAGTTGTTCACAAAAAATCCTATTTGCTGTTAACCATCTATGACAACTGTTCCATCTAACTCAAAACAAGAATGTGTGTAAACACCTCCTTAAGACAAACATGTCTAATCATGATCTAACTATATAGGGCTTCCTTAAGAAGCATCACTGAAACATTATGTTTTCATCACTGAATCATTATTTTCCTGTTTAACACTGTAAATCTGCTTTGAAACAATCTGTATTGTATAAAGCGCTATATGAAAAGGTTGACTTGACCTAATACCAGTGAGGATGGCATCCTAGCAACACTGCTCTGCACAGACAAATAATGAAGAAAGTGTGTGATATGTAATGACCAACCTTGAAGATGTGTGGGGCCATGTTGTCAGTCATCTGAAGAACTTCCTTCAAATAAGTGCCCAGCTGCATGTGTGGCTCACCCCCCGTCATGGCGAGGAAACCCAGGGCCAGCTCGACTGTAGACAGTGCCTCACACACGTCACTGTAGGACTGCAGATCCTTCACGAGGTTGTCTTGAGTAAGAGCCTGCAACGGTGCCTTTAGATACACAATCACAATATGACTTGTGAAATTATACAAATATATCTCTGCATTGTAAACATGGATTTAATTAAATATATATATATATATATATATATATATATATATATATTGCAAATAAACATAATGAAAATAAATGTTCATTAAGAGCATTTTCACACTAAGCCTTTTTTTGTGTCTAACAAAATTGTTACCATTACATTAACTTAACGATTAAACATGTATTATGCTAAAACAAATAATGCAACTTACTTGTGGAACTTTGCCCTTCACAGCCATAAATATGCTCTCATAATTTCTTTCCTGTCTGTTCACCACCGTCGGAATACCCTACACAAATAAGTATAAATAATAAATATAGGAGTTGTCAACTCCTGAAGAACTCCTAAAAAACATCTGTTTTAACTCATTTTCAACCCTGTTGACTTACATTAAGGGTTATGAGAGGTTTGCCCTGTAGAAAGCGGGTGAAGATCAGCTGCTGAATGTTGGGCAGGTCGTACTCCATCAGTGTTTCCTGTCCGCACTCCATGCTGTACTGGCAGTTGGACAGTATCAGCGGCAGCAGGTCCCGCTCATACTCATAACGGATCACATGCAGCTCCGTCAGGTCAGCTGGGCTTACCGTGTAACTGAAGGAAACAGGACAGAGAAAAATAAGATATAGAGAAATACAGAGGTGGACAGTTACTAAGTATTTTTACTTTGTTACTGTACTTAAGTACATTTTTCAAGTATCTGTACTTTACTGTATTTTTACTTTATGAAACTTTTACTTTACTAAGCATAACATTGTACTATTTACTCCACCCCATTTCGTCGTTCCTGGTTATTTTGGAGCGGGTGATTATTTCTCCAGTTCGAGACACGATAGCAGCGTCAGCGTCATCTGCATAGCATTGTTCTTAAAATACTAACACATTTTGCCCAATGTGACTTCTATTTTTATACTTTATGTTTAGCAACAATATTTAGTTTTTTTCTCAATTCTATATACTATATGGTATATTTTGTTGGTAACACTTTAGTATAGGGACCAATTCTCACTATTACGTAACTAGTTGATTATTAGCATGCATATTATTAACATGATGGCTGTTTATTAGTGCTTATAAAGCATTTATCCAACATGGTCATATTCCACATCCCTAATCCTACCCCATACCTAAACTTAACAACTACCTTACTGACTATTAATAAGCAGCAAATTAGGAGTTTATTGAAGGAAAACTTTTAGTTGATGGTTTGATAATAGTGAGAATTGGACCTTAAAATAAAGTGTAACCATTTTTACTTATCAGTAGCAGTTATCAGTATATGGCAAGTTTTGGTAATAAAAATATTTGTATTACTTGCTGCATTATCCTTCTTATTGACAAGTGTTGGCTGCTTGACAATTCATAATAATTAATAATGATGTCAGACTGAGCTGTAACCTATTTACAATTAGTCATCAATCAGTACTTTTTATTTTAATACTGTACATAAAAATAAATAAAGTACTTTTACCCAAGTAAAACTGAAAAGGAGTACTTAATACTTTTACTGGAGTAATAATTTATTAGGGTATCTGTATACTTTTACTCAATTACTTGAATTGTTTACTTCGTCCACCATTAACTGGGGAATATGGCAGAAAAGTTGCTAGCTTTAACCACCGGATCACAGCTCTGATGGGACAATGGTTCAGTGTTCTGAGTGGTTATTAGTGTGTGGATGCCAAGGTATTCTGGATGGTTGCTTTCTGGCTCAAATCAAAGGAACCCTCTACTAAGTAATTTACATATAGCTCAGAACCCTCCTTAAATGTAACTCGATGGATGCTGTTTTTCTCATCTGGTATCATCAAGCCACATAATTTGATATCTCTCATATCCACTCTGTAGAATGAGTCATGCCATAATGATTAATACTTAGGGTTAAGGCTTTGCTCAACTCAGTAACCCTAAATGATTCCTATATAAAACACAACAAATGACTCAAGACATCTGAATTCCTTACCCAGACTCCTCGCCGGTGTGTTTTTCCACAGTGTACACAAGGTCATTGTGAAGGGCGATGAGGTAGCTGACGAGGGCAGTGGAGCACAGGCCCAGACCACGTCTCTGCGGCAGCAGCACCTGCAGGTCAGCGTCCAGACCCAGATCCTCCTGAGTGTATTCAGCCGGCAGCTTTATCTCTCCTGACAGAAAAAGATTCATTCGTCAACAGAAGACAATAAACATTGCTCATCTGCCCAAGAAATGATTCAATAGTGGTCTAAAACAGGGTTAGTAAGTAGGGATTGGTTTACCTGTGGTGGCCAAAGATACCCTGAGTTGGTTCCATGTTGATAAGAAGATGTTTATGCACTTTTTATACCAAGCTAGTGAAGCTGTCGGTGAACATAATCATTATTAACAGTGACAAGCCATATGCTTACATGATTGCTGAACACTTTTGCACTAAAATGGGAAAATTAACCACTAACAAGCTTTCTGAAGTTATTAACAACAATTAATTTTTCTTCTATCAATCATGAACATCCTCAGACTGACCCTAAGACAGATTCACTTTCTTGCAGAGATCAAACTCCAACCTGATCAAACCTGACCTTGGTTAATTTGTTCATGCGTGTTTGATTAGGGTTGGAGTAAAACTCTGCAGGAAACTGAATCTAAAGCGCCACAGTTGCCCACCCCTGCACCAAGACAACAGTTAGCCATCGCAAATGATTTCGTCATTCTCTAATATGGCCAATACCTTCTTTATGGCTATCCAGAAACTCTCCTATGGTTTTGAAGGATAGGTCTGTCATGTTCTGGAACTTCTTTACCAAATCCTTCTGGAGAACCAAGATGTCAGGAAGGAACCTCACTAGGCGTAACTCTGCTTCCTAAAATAAACAGTGCAGTGGTTAGATCAGATACACAGTTTTTTTGTTATACAGCACTTCACAAACAATTCACAACACCCCTCACCCAACAAGCAAACCATGATGGTAGAGTCCTATGGAAGCCTCCCTTGAACTGCAGCTAACCCCAGATGTAACACATGCATCTGGTTACCATGGCAGCAAAGATGCATCACCAAGATAAGATGGCTTTTACGACCCAAAGCAGCGCAATCGTAACAATCTGCATACTGTCCCTATGTCCTCTACTACTTTACTCTCTATTCCAATTGGTCTCTGGAACTGCCAGTCTGCTGTAAACAAAGCAGACTATCTTTCAACTATTGTTACTCATTCAAGTCTCAACCTCTTGGCCCTAACCAAGACCTGTAAAATTTGAGGACACTGCCACTCCTGCAGCCCTCTCCACTAACTTCACTTTTTCCCACATCCCTCGCACGATTGGGAGGGGTGTAGGTATGGGTCTGCTTATCGCAAATTAATGGAAATTTGATCTTCTACCATCTCTTACTGGCAACAGTTCATTTGAATCTCATGCATTTACTATTACCCACCCCTGTTAAAATCCACTTTGTAGTTGTGTATCGTCCCCCGGGTCAACTGGGTAACTTCTTGGAGGAGCTGGATGTATTACTGTCAAACTTTAATGAGGATGGCACTCCTCTGGTACTGCTCGGCGACTTCAACAGGCTGCTGACTTCAACACCCTTCTCACTTCATTTGACCTCAAGCGAGTGTCTACTATGGCTACTCATAAATCAGGTAAACAACTGGACCTCATCTACAAACGCTACTGCTCCACTGACAACACATTAGTTACTCCACTGCACACCTCAGACCACTTCCTCATCACTTCACTTCATGGCACCATACAAGCTCCTCTTTATTAGACATGCTGACTTAGGAACAAGGACGATGCTCAGACCTTCTTCGGGCTTCTTTAGACAGATTGAAGTTGACTACACATGTTTGAACACAACAGGCCACTGAATTTCATTGGTGTGATTCAACAGGGCTTCAGTTTTTTTGTACAGAAAGATGTTTCCCTATAATGTTAGCTATTGTTACAATATCAAGAGAACTGGAACTGAATGGGGAACCACAGTTTCAATCTTGCATGTAGTCTGATGACTTGACACAACTTAAGAGAGTATGTTTCTGTGAAATATAAACTTGTTTATCCAACTGTATATACAATTTAATCTATAGACTCTTTAGGAAACTTTCTTTTGGACATAAATTAGGATTACAAACTCACTTTTGTACTATTTTTCTTTGATTCCTCTACACCTGTTTACCTTTATTTTTTTCCATGCTGCTTTATTACAGTGAAATAACTTCAGATAAATCTGAAACTAATATCTTACCCTCTGAAGGAACCTCCAGAGTATTGGTAAAGTGTCCCGGCCACTGTTCTGCTCCACAATGTGGGCCAGACTCAACAATGAGACCTTCCTCCTGCAGCTCCAGATGGATGAATTATAGATAAGGGAGTTCTGGGGCAAAGAGCTCAGGAAAAGCTCTGGTTTCCCAAACATCAACTTCATCACTGGATTAGAAGACACTCGCTCATCTTCCCTGATTAATTCATTCACTTTGTTTAGCTGTTGCTCCAGAACCTGAGAGAAAGAGAAATATCAAATAATGGAAAGTAGAGCTTCAACTAATAGTCATTTCAGTAATCCAGAGGTTGACAAACTTTTTTGTCAACTGAACCTCTTATAAGTAATCTATTTACTTGGAATACCCCTTTAGGTTTTCAGTTAATATTTTAACAATTTTATTTTGATGTGTTTAATATGTCAAATCATCCAGCTTTTATTTTGGTGGAATATTGGTAAAAATTTGTGTCTTGTGTCCACTCACAGCACTTGCAGAGATGTAAGAAGTTTGTAAGAAGGGGCATTTACTGTGAACTGAGCATCTCTGAAAACACATTATTTTAAGCCGCACACATGTAAATGAACACAGTGCTGTTGTTTACTCTGAAACATGCAGTCCAACTGACTATTAATTTAATTAATTAATGTAGGTGGACTAAAACAAACACATGGCCAATGCCATCCATTAAAGATACTAGGACAACAGGCAGACACCTCCTAGACCAGGAGTCGGCAACCTTTTGGGGATGAAATGCCATTTTTAATTTTCCACCCACCCCTTTTTTTAAATGCATGCTGTACATAAGCATTTTTAAATGTTCAAATAAAAATCTATATTTGATTATCATACAAATATTTTTTGAAGCATTTTTTTCATAAATTGTTTTTTAAACTTTTCAAAAGTTTCTTTATTTTAATGTTTAAATTATACTTTGAATAACAGATTTACAATGTGACCCTACTGAACACCACCCTATGTGTGTGACAAGGCCAATTGTGCATTAAAATCGGTCAGTTTAATCACCATTCTACATTAATGCGCTGCTTTAATTGACGCACACAAACACACACACATCACTTGAAACGCAGAGATCACATATTACGTTGCGCACACATAGAAACATTCAGGAGCTCAGAAACTTGTTGTCAACGCTGCCCTGTGACTTTTATTAATCGATACTGAATCGCTACATTAACATCATAGTTTTTGAAGTAACTAAACTCAGCTTCATTGTTTGTAGAGAGAGACACAGACGCAGGTAATTCATACCAAAGTCCTTTTCAAGGAAAGTCTGTTCACTCTGCGGTCATATTTGCAATGCCTCCAGGCAGCTATTTCGGGAATCTGAGACCAAGTCCTATCTAAATGAATGGGGGAATCCTGAAATCTCAAAAATTGCCTGCTGAACTCACAATTAAATTACATTTTTCAAATCAGCAACAAAATCTGAAATTAAATGCCCTTTTCAAGTATGTCTAAAAAAAATTCCAAGCTAGGAAAGAGCACAGGCGAAGCCTTAGTTTTATTACATGCAGAGATTTCTTTTGTTTGTATTATTAATTAATTTGAAAATATATTTAAATTTAACAACAACAAAAAAAAAATTGCAACATTTTTTCTGAGAAATAAGGAAAGGACACTTTTTCCTTTATAATTTGTCTTAAATCTCATTTTGTTTAAAAAAAAATTAAAAAAATTTCATATCATGAAAAATCAGCAAAACTGGAGTAGTAGGGATGTAACAATTCACTCAACTCACTATTCACAATACTGGTTTCATTTATGGTATTCAGCTACAACTAAAAAACACACAAAATAAATGTTTATCTAAATATCTAAATGTTTGATTCATTTTTTTTTTTCCGATAAGAACGATAAGAATTGGAATCAATGAGTAGAATCGGAATTGTAATTGATAAAAATCTCTCCCGTGTGCCGATGTACTTGGATCACGTTTATTGGCTTGCTGATTTTTGCCTGTCTGGACTGACTATTTTGATCATCGACCCTTGCCTGTATATGACCATTCATATGCCTGTTGATTTGGATTTACTGTTTCAATAAACTTCTGCAAATGAAATCAAACCCAACGTCAAGCCTGAGTCTGTTACATAAAGTGCACCGGATTGATTCATTTAACTTTAAAATGCATACAATTTTAGCCCTAGAGGGACAGAGGTCTACCCCCATGGTTCTACCAAATTCTGTAGAACTACCCAACAATGAAAAAAGCGAAAAGCAAAATCAAACATGATATTCTAGATACATAATAGACAAAAAAAAGCATGTTGTTCACCTTCAGCTGATGTGTAATGACATCAGTATTCATGCTATTTTCCCATCCATTTCTTGCATCTTTATAGGAAAGGTTTTTATCATAAGGAACAGGCCCTGTTTATAATAACAAAATGTTTTCTTGAATTTCTGTGGCATGAGATAAATATGGCATGTGGAAATGTAAGGTGGGATGTAGGGCCCTTACACTGGCTGGTCTGACGGGGTTCCAGTAGACTGTGAATGGTCAAATGGATGGTACTGACCGTGTCATCCACTCCTTTACCCAGAGCTCTGCTCAGCTGCTCCATGTCCTTCAAAAGATGGGTCATCAGGAACAGCCCGGGATCCGGCACAGCAGGCTTGATGATCTGCATGACACTCTACACAGACACATGCAAGAATACTTAAAGCTGCTCTCACTAATTTACCCTATCTATTATCCAAATGCATGTTATTGATTTTTGGTGAACAACTGATTTGTGCATATACAGTTCAAGTTTCACACTTTTTTTAATTACTAGAAATATATTTTACCTGCATCGTTACGATTCACCTAGGGCTAATTAATTAAAGAACAAATATACATAGTTGTATGCTCTTCATTGTGTGCCAAAATATAAATATTATAAACAGCACTTTTGACATAATAAAAAAGAAACACATGACAGTAAAATCACAAATTATAGATAATACAATACGGTACAATATAACTGCACTGTCAACCAGTGCTGAAATTTCTCTGACCAAAATTCAATGACAAAAACACACTATACAACAGAAGAGGGGGCGGAAATAAAATA
The DNA here is from genome assembly GCA_036784905.1 of Acrossocheilus fasciatus. Taxonomy (NCBI): domain Eukaryota; kingdom Metazoa; phylum Chordata; class Actinopteri; order Cypriniformes; family Cyprinidae; genus Acrossocheilus; species Acrossocheilus fasciatus. The sequence continues at coordinate 50,367,921 of CM071940.1, forward strand.
ATTAGAAATAAATAGAAATAAAAGCACAAAATAATCGGGATACAAATGCATTTGTAGCAAACAGTATGTCCCCCCCCCCCATTCATTTTTAAAAAGATTTTAATCAGTGTGTCATATCTGGACAGTCTTCTCTCTGGTGATGTATGCAGGACTCCTGTCAATTAATGTGCTTAAACTCCACCCCACGTCTGCCTCCGTTACTGAGTGAAAATAGCATGTCTCAAAATTTAATCAACAACTGATCCATAGAACCAAGTCCCCACCCCATATTTCTTTCCTTTTTTACAAATTAGTTTCACCTAAATGTATATCAAAATACTAATGAAAAGATACGTTTCTACTTCTGTTTGGCCCATACTCGGAATTCGTGCTCTGCATTTAACCCATCCAAAGTGCACACACACAGCCGTGAGCAGGGAGCAAAACATTTTTTTATTAGTATATTAATTAGTATACTCAAGTGTTTTTTGGAAGCTGTAACTCACACTACATTTTTTGGAAGGCAATGGTAATTTTATTTGAATATATTTTTTAGTACTCTTTCCACATCTGTATATCACAAAACTATAAATGGGCAGAAAGAATGTAATACCTGTGGGTTGTTTCGAGCTCCCAGCAGCATGGACATGTGTGTGATCAGTCTGAGAAGAGCGAAGGGGGCAGGTGACATATTCTTAGTGTCCTGCATGTCAGGCTGGTCACGACGCTGTGCGTCACCCAGAATGTGTCCCGACTGAGTACGGTCCCCTCTGCAAAGAGAAACAATTACCCCTAAAACAGATAATACAGCTCCATTTTTTTTTAGAGGCATCTTCAGCAAAAACAAAAAAGAAAATCATGTTTTGTAAAGAAATTAAGTAAAACTTTACAATAAAGTTCTATATACATTAACATCAATGCATTTAATAAACTTGGTTCATTTTAATTACGTATATTAATCTTTTTTTTCCATTTCAAGCTGTACAAATTTGTATTAATGTATCATTATATTAACCCTAAAATTAATCTATATTAATAAATGCTGTAAAAAAATCCTGTCCATTACTGGCTCATGACACCTAATGCATTAACTAAAGTTTCCAAATTGAACCATACTGTAATGTGTTACCAGAAATCCATACAAAGGAACAAGTTATTTTGGCCAAAAAACTAATTTCAAGCATTTAAATAGAAACCTTTGGATCAAAGATTTTTAAGATAAAATTTGGTCAAATGTGGTCAAACCCTTCAGTGGTTGTGTACTGGTTGGTTGTGGCAAAGGTCAATTGTACAGCTGAAAGGTTTTTATACTAAAATATTTAACAGAATGCCGTGATTGACCAATCAGAATCAAATACTCCAGAGAGCCAGGTAATAAACTAAACAGAATTAAAGACACAGAATAAATAACAACAAGTGTTCACTGCAAGAGTAACTCACTGTATCTGCATGACTTTGAAGCCGTAAACAGGTTTGTGATCTATGCCACCTATTTCTGCATTACACTCTGGACAGCGGCCGGTCTGTGTGGGTCGACCACACTGGACAGATGCATGAAGAGAATAAATGTTTAATTTAAGACAAAAATAATAACAATTTGATCATATTAAATTAAAACTAATGCTATGTTCTGTGACTTTTAATGCATGTAGTTAATGCTAAGCCAAATCATACAAATTAAAAGACCCTACCTCACCAACAATGCATGGATGACCATTAGGACAGGCTGTTAAAAACAAAAGATGATGTTAGGAATTTATCTTTTTTAAAAATCAGAATGCCGAAATGTTCAAATACAGAACCACTTGTCAATGAAAATGATCTGTCAAAATTCCATCCCCTTGATTCCCAAAGCAATTCTACTGGCTGACATACATTTTAGGGGATAATATAAATTCATACATTTGGTGTCTGATTGGAAATCCTAAAAGTCTATACAATAAATAATCCTTCAAATCCTACTGGTCTGTGTAACATTACCAAACAAAATGCATCAGTCAAGAAGGGTTCAAAAAGGTTTTCTTTTTTACTTCATTATTATTAATATATGCACTTTGTCTTATATTCATTTAAAAAAAATGAAATGAATGAAACCTCTGAAATGACTTTCCTTTTTGTCTTAATTTTCCCAACTGAAAGACACTAAAAATAACTGAAAATTATGATTTAATCTATTTATTCATTTATTTGTTTGTAATACCCCGGACAAGCATTGAGTATATTATCCTATATTATCACAGTTCTGATAATGAAGTTCTGCTTGTTGTGTTACATGATTTATTGTGGCCTTTCTGATCAGGCATTAATCACTGGGTCTCCAGGTGTATATAATTTTTGACAAAATCCACTCACAATACCACTGGACGTCTTTCATGACCTGCTGGGCAGCAGCCAACATGTCATCCGGCATTGTTGGGATAAATGAAGCCTGTAAGGAGAACATGACGGAAATATTACACTCATACACAATCTATTCACCATTTGAAGCACGAAGGGTTCATACCGTCATATTGTTTGGGGACAGTGCCAGCTGCTGCAGAGGCTGCAGTAAAAGCTGATTTCCACACAACAGGACTGCAGCCATGTGAACTGTAAGGTCCACCAAGAGAAGCTCACTGTCGTCGGACGTTTGAGGTTGCACACGCAGAGCATGCAGATGATCATTCACCAGTGCTTCAGCAAATGCTTTCGTTTCATCATTAACAAAGACGTCTGTGGTTCTGATACAATCTTCAAGGACAGCACGTTGCTATAGAAAACAAAAAAATGCATGAATATCAGGCATAGGGGTATACATTTATCAATTTATTTGACATAAATCATTAACAAACAATGCTTGTTAATATATGGAAATATATTTAAATACATGTTAATATATATTAAAATCCCAAGAAATATGAGATAATGAAGCGAAATTATATGAAGGAACTGTTTATATTACAGTTTTTTGATTAATGAACAAGCATTTTCTTGAAAAAACTGATTTGATATATGATTCAAAGAATATACTGTTTAAGGATATAGTACACTAAGTGTTAAGGCAATAAAATCATGTTGTTGTAATGTCTTTAGCAAGCATTTAACTAAACTAACCATACTTTACACAAACTTTGTTACAGCAATTAAGTCCAAGGCCTATAAAGGTACTAAATCAGTATTAAACATTTATAAACAAATACAAATGATGAATATTCTCAACTTTAGATTGGGTACTGCTACAACATGAACACATAATTAATAAATGATTGGTAGAAAAGTGTAAATATGATTAATTCGGGTCATTTAGGACACATTTTGCCATTGAGATGACTGCTCGCTTACATTTAGCAATTTAGGAGACGCTTTTATCCAAAACAACTTACAGATGAGGACAACGGAAGCCATCAAAATCAACAAGAGAGCAATGATATGCAAGTGCTATAACAAGTTTCAGTTAGCTTAACGCTGTCACGGTCCGTGTTGGAGGGAACGGAAAAGGGGCAGAAGATGGCAAAGGCTGAGGTTCTGCCAGACGACAGCGGTGGAGGAGGCTCTCAGGGCTAGTGTGCGCCACCAACACCGGGAGCGCGTCAGACAGGGCAACGACAGGGCTGGCAGACAGTTCAGGGCAGACTGGAAAGTTCAAGGATGGCATGTCCGCATATATATCTGCCTCCCAGTCTATTAAGTCCCCTGAGTCCAGCACCAGCTCTCCCCCAACAGTGGTGCAGTGTGCGGAGCCTTAATAAAGCTTTTGATGAAGCAATAAGACTGAAACTATCAGGGATCGTTTAAAAAAGTCAACTCCAGACATTCATTTCTAAAAATCTTCAGAAAAGATTGAGCCATGAACAGCACATGGTCTGACAGACTTTACCGCATTTTACTCATTATTCTGCTGTTTAGGAATAATAGTACACATCTTGCTTTCTCCTTATTACGTCACTGTAATTCTGATCACCCAACGGGTATTTTGTGAACCCAGCATTCATCTGTGCATTAAATGCTTGTTGGAACGGGGAGGAAGATTTGAGTTGCAGAAGCTACACTATGTTTTCATAGTACATAAACCTTTTTTATTTGAAAATATCAAGGACGTTCTCCATTTGTCATGAGCCCTTTAATCATGACCCTTTTACTTGATGTAAACATTAACTCATACTGTTCTTCCAAAATCATGTAGCAGTACTTTAGATTTGTAAAGCACAAATGCCTTGTTGTGTAGCATGTTTGTGTTTTTACCTCAGGTTTAGGGTGCAAGTCGGGGTTTCCATTTCTGTACAGTGAGGTGACTTCTCTGAACAAAGCCATTAGCAGATAAACAGCTTTCTTCATGGGTGTGCAGTCGCAGTCCTTTAAACAAATATTTTTTTGCAAGATCAGACTGATTGCATATTTAAGCATTTGATTACAGTGTCCTCATAGACAAAATAGCTCTGTTCCAAAACCTAGTCTCGCTGCCGTCTAATGTGGCATCCAAACTCAACGGAAACTGCACGAGTGACGAAACAGAAACTCTGTTGATGGTCACTGGCATACAGATGCATTCTGGCCTACATGGCTCTCTATGTTTTGGAACACAGCATGTGTGTGCGTGTGTGTGTGTGTGTGTGTGTGTGTGTGTGTGTGTGTGTGTATCAATACCTCGATGGCTTTCTGCATTCCATTTATGTTGCAATCTATCATGGCTTTGGCTACTGCATCTCTAATAGTTTTGTAGTCCAGTCCACATGCTAGATAGTGGTCAATCTGGCTGTCATCATGATTCTGAGAGTAACAAATTTAGCAGTTAAAGCACAAATACTCGTGACTCATGTCAGCATTATGAAGTAAATCAACTAAAACCTACCAACTCACGAATCTTCTGAGGAAACAGCCACCTGAACTCTTCCTGTGGCAGAAGTTTCTGGACATATTCAATCCCATTAAGAGTGCAGATCTTTCTGATTAGGTAAACCCTGTACCAGTCATTGCTGCTCTGGCAGCATAGATCAGCCACACTGTTCAAAAACTTTGGGATAACAGACGAAGGATCGCCCTGTGCACCTAAACCATGAGAAACATTATCAATATCAAAGGTAAACCTTCAAATGTGACACACTACTTTCTCAGTTTCAGTTCACACAAAGTGCTCTAGCCATTCTTGGCAAGTAATAAGCTTTTGTTGTTTTTTGCTGAATTTATGAACTTGCCCAGGTCATATTTCATTGATGGTGGGAAATGCATTTAATTGTCATTAAAGTAATATCACTATGCAAAATATCTTAACGGTCCTGGAATATGCTTCAACTATTTTACGCACAATATACAGGATTTTTGGGTGAAATGTAATTTTTTTTAACATTTTTATGTAACTTTTATCTTTCATAAGATAAAACCTTTTATACAAGTTAGTTCTGGATCTTGAATCGGATTGGCTCAGAGGTCTTTCTAGCCGCTGGCTCTGATGTCTCTATAGTGGTTAAACATGAGATATAATTTGTTTCAGTTAAATCTCACAGGTAGTGTTTGGTCTCATTAATCTATCATTTCTTTCAGAGCAAATAGTTTTGCTGAGGGCAAAATCTCATAACTTTATATTTTGATATAACTTCAGTGCTGTATCAGAACGCTTCCTTTGAAATCATGGTCTTAAATCATGTCAGCCACCTGGCTAATAAAAATGAACACTATAAAACATTTACCAGCACTAGTCACTCTGTTAACAAGCAGGTCAGCAGCCATATCCAGGCACAGTCGAACTCTGGCCACCTGCTGCAGAAGCTGTATAGATGCAGTGTGTGCAGACACAGAATCAGAGTGAAGGAACTCCAGCAGAAAGTGTGTTTCCTCCTGCAAACAGGTTTGCTGCTCCGCCACAGAGTGCCATTGTGTCCGATCATGCATTGAGTCCTGCAAACACAGGAGGAACTTACTCTACTTTTAACCAAGATTTAAATATATACAGTACCATACATGTGAGTTCATATATTCAATACCATTTCTTAAGGAATTAAACATTGAAAAAAAAAAAAAACATTTTATTAATTAGTAAATACTAATTAATAATACATTTACTTCAGAACTTACTTTCTTTACATTTTTACATCTTTAAGCATAAACCTCAAAAAACAAACAAACAAATATAAATAAATAGATAAAATATATAAGGAATATGACCAAACATGTTTGGACATACTGGATAGAATTCATTGTTCACATAGTCAACAAATACTTTCACCTAACTGCGGCTTGAAATAGGTTTTGTAGAAAAATATTATTTTCACCCATGTATGTATTTCTCTAACAAATTTAAAATTGCAATGAACTTATCATTATTAAATAAATGGGTGAATCCAAGTGCATGGTGAAGAAAAAAAAAAAACATAAAATTTTTCAGCAAACACATAAGATTCTCCAATATTTCTCAAAAAGCATCCCAGGATGCACCTTATGAAGTTGGCTTAGAGAAGACCAGAAACTGCAGAGATGGAATCTAGACAAATTATAGCTCATACATAAGACACATTTCCAGCTTCATTAGAAAAGACAGCACTAACCAGTATAAACCAGCCTTTGATAAGCATACCATTTCTCAAAAATACACTTTTCCAAACAAACCTTGCTAATGATGCCAATAACGATGTTGTCAAATTTGATCCCTCTACGCAAGTCAGACGTAAGAAATAAGGAAACACAGTTTGTAGGGAGCTTTTTACAGTCCATTTTAAATTCTAATTTAGGCATCTCTGAAATGGGTCAAACCACTTTGTGCTGAAATATCCACAACATTAACAACAAATAAGAGCACACAGTTTATCTGTTGATCAGATGTGTGTGAAAGCTGCATTTGTTACTGTAAAAAACAGTGGACTTTTGTTTCAGAATTCGCCTCCACAAAGGCAGAGGCCCTCTCAGTCAAGATGGCACAGGGTCTCACATGTAAAGTTTGATCATCAAAAATATTTCATAATTGCAAACTGCTAAAAATAAGCTGTAAAACATGGCTAGCGAACATGAGTCGATATACACACCTCCAAACAATTTATGTACAAGGAATAAAGCTCCGTTTTATCAGTCTCCTCAGTGATGTTGCTTTGCTCAACTTCTGTCAGATGCCGCTGAAGATAGTGCTTCACATCATCAAAGCTGAAAGAGGTTAAGACAAAAACTATAATATCCATAACTGTGTAAGAAGACTGTGGTGTGAGCTGTTAGAAGCCCTGAGCTCACCTGTACTTCAGCAGGAGTTTCAGCACCACTGAACGCACCACTGGAGTTTTATCCACAGAGTCATCGAAGGGAGAAAGAGCCTTAGTCAAGAACCTGCGGTCTTGCCCTGAGAGGACAAGGAACAACGTTCTGGTCATTTATTCATTCTAATCCAAATCTAGACCTCCACACATATATTTTGTAGACAGACATACCTTCAATCTGAGGGAGCGAGCATGACTCTACCATCAGGAAGGACAACAGATGGTGGATGATGTCCTCACTGGGAGGAGTGCTGCCCTTGAAGCACATGGTGGACACCAAATCAATGAAGAAAGCATTGCATCGTTTTCTGAACAATGCATTTTGACTGAAGAGACCCCTAAAGACCAAAACAAACACATAATCTTTTAGACTGATAGAGAGGCAAACAAAGAGATAAAGCACAACTATTAAGCCCAGACAATTAGTCGATTTACCGTATTGTCTCGGAGACCTTGAGCTCAAAGTCATCAGGCACTTCATGGTGACACAAATAACAGAGCATCTGACCGGGCACCAGCCACTGTTTGATACAGGTCAGGCAGTAGATGTGCTCACAGGGCAGACTCAAAGGGTCCTGCGGATCTCCCGTGCACACTGGACAAAGCTGATTGACAAACCTGGGGACAAATCACCAATATTCAATAGGAGCCTCTTACTAAATCCTCAAATGAAAAAGTATAACAAATCATACCTTAAAATGCTCTTAGATGCTTCATCTTTGCAAGCTTTGAGTACGGTAATCGCTGCCTCAAACGGCTGCTTCTTTTTGAGGTCTGAGTCCTTCTCTAGGACCTTTAGCAAAGAGATGAGTATTGATGAGCAGAAATAAAAATTAAGAAATTATTTTCAAGGACTGAAAGCTGACTTACTTGTGCTAGGCGTCGAGTGTGGTCAAGAACCAGTGGCCTGAGGTTTAAATGCACATCCTCGACACCCAGCAGCATGTGCTCCACAAACAAAGCCAGAGAGTAAATGCGATGCCAACCATGTCTAAATTAAAGAAAATGTATTTAGATGACCTGATTCTTCATTAATTAAATGAAATTAAATAATTATATCAATGCAATTCAATCTAAAGCAGCAATTCTCTTCCAGGGAAATGGGGCTTTTAAGTGTATTTACAGGCTGTGATTAGGACAGTCAATTAACCTATTAAAATTTAAATTAAAATCGTTGAAGACAAAGGGTAGATTTGGAATCCAAAAGGTTGATAACCACTGATTTACAGTATCTAAAGAGGTCTAGAGCACAAACAGACTGAAGAATGGCTTCTTTCCCAGAGCTGTAGGGGCTATCATGCAGGAATGTACGAATAACGTTTCCCATAGGACAATCCATTTTAGAGCTCATAACTCACTGGATGTTGGTGACAATCTGTTTGCCTTTCTCTCCATAGTGGCGTAGGCTCTCCTTACAGCAGACCAGCTCAACTGGCACCTGTAGCTTTTTAACACGTCTAAGCCAGGCCAGACTCTGAACATCTTCATCTAGAGACTGGGGCTCCAGGGATTCAATACAGGCCACTGCAGCATACACATCTAACACCTGTGAAACAGAAAGACTGTCAGAAAGAAGTAACCAAAGTAAAGCATGCACATCCAATCACTGTAATTCATATTATGCAAACAAACAAACAAAAAAAAAAGGCGCAAGCACTTACCAGTTCTGTTCCCTCTCTGGCACATCTGTTATCTAGTAGCATCTGAGCAATCTGAGGCTCTATACTGATCATCCTGTAGAGGTTCTGTATTCGGTTCTTGAAGCGATGGTAGGCAGCATGAACCCATGGCAGAGAAATGACTTCATTCTCATGAACATCCTGACTACCTCTAAGCTCATTTACACCACAAAAAAGGGCTCCACATAAGAGCTAAAATGTAAAAACAGATATACAAACATATCAACACATGAACAAGTATATGTGCTTGGACGTGCAGACGATGTATAGAAATGTAGAAATCTCTGAAAGAGTCTGACACTCACCTCAAGATTCACCACTGATGTTACCTTCATGGTCATGGAAATGAAATCCTGGAGATACCTGTGGAAAAACTCCATCTGCATCTTTTGGGTTGCTTCAGAGATATACCTGCCCAAGGGGATCTTCCAAAAAATCTCTTCAAATTGCTCTAGAGAGTGTCCTGTTGAAGATGTGCATGGACATTTATTGTTTATGTTTTCCCTAGAACTGTAAAACCTTGCAATAACCGTCTCAAGTTACGAGAACAAACCACACTGATTTAAGTGTGATTGCTCAAACAACAACAGCAACAACAAACAGCAAGGATAGCAGTTAAGTAAATATACCTTCTTGCTTCAAGGTATGTACCAAGAGTTCTTCTAGATAGTCTTTAATTCTCCAGCTGAAAGGCATGGTGCAACCTACATTGCTGTCAACTGCAATGTAGTTCTGAACCAAGATTGTCTTCTCTGAGCTGTTAGAGACCAAATGTTTCTGTTTAGTTACAACAACATTGCTTTAAAGCCAAGAAATTTACGATGCACATGTACCCACTTGTCAGTGTACGGTCATGCTTTGTATACTTAATACGTTTTCTTGCTTCCCATGTGATCAGACAATTTACCTTGAGTTGTTAATGTTATCATTTAGGTAGCGACCCATAAAGAGGCTGACTCTAACTAACTTGCTCAGAAGCATTCTGTTTTCAACTACTGCTCTGAAATGACAGCAGTTGACCTGAAAGAAAAAGTTACAGTATCTAGCTCTGCAATGCAGATTAGCCTTGCCTTGTGAACTGCTGTCTGACACATTGTGGAATAAAATAAAATCAAGCTTGTGTAGTTAAAAGCATTAGTGTCTTTTGGGCCCAAAGGCTTACACAATTCGTCTTGAAATCAAATAATTACACACTTGTTGTCCAGTCTTGTGTAAGGAACATTCAGTAACGTGACATCTACAAAAATGTCCAGCCACAATTTCCTCAAGGATTCATCAGCATTTCTATCCAGCAAGAGGTCTAGATTGCAGTCACGGTCAATAATTGAAACAAGTTGTGCCAAAAAAGGAGTTACTACTGCTTGAAGTCGTCTCCATAGGGCATGTCTAAAATACATAAATGAACAAATACTGAAAGTAAAGTTTTTTTAAGTATAGGGTATAGTTTCACAAAGATATACAATTCAAGACCTTTATGCACTTTACACCTCTCATACACTTACCTAAAAGTTCCACCCTCTTGCAATGCATCAATATTTAGTGCTTCCTTGAAGACCCAGCTCTTGGCAGAGTTTGTGTTTCCATCATGAGCCATCAATAGAGAATGAAGTCGTTTCTTTAAAGCTTTGATAAATTCAGCTGGTAACATAAATATTTAAATTTCAGCGACCACATTAACGTTGGCTAATCAAGGCTATTAAAAAAAAGACTAACAGAAAGAGTGATAAGTCTCACCTTGTAGAGTGTCATTGTCAGCCAAGAGCAATAGAAGAATCTCTACTCTCTTTGTGCTGCGGGTGCCTCCCTCTGTCTGATCTCTTAGCATGCCAACTGCACTCTGAACACAGCTACGAACCAGCACATTGGTGTCTAAAACATTCTCCCAGCCCTATAGAGCATAAGAAACAGAACTACATTTTGAAGCTTACTAAACTCAACAGGGTGACAACAGTATAAAAAATATACTGAAAATATATTGCTGTTGTTGAGGTTGTGACCCACAGTATTATCTTCTAGTTCCATCTTCTCTTCTTCTGTATGCATGTCTTCATCCTTCATAGCTGTAAGCAATCAAAATGACTTGAGAATTCTGATCACTCCTTTAAAGACATATTCTGAAAATAAATCATCATCACCTTCAGGCTCATCTGCTTTCTCAGCTTTCTCTTCAAACAACTGGCTGATGGTCAGACACTGCAAGGCTTTTATATCAGAGATAATGTCTTTCGATGTTCTCAGGTCATCAATGTGGACTGACTTCCAAGGGCCTTAATAAAGGAGTCTTTATTGAGATTTTGTCTAAAACAAACATAATGTTGGTCAGTGACGCAAATAATCAGTTGTCTTACCACCATGAAATCCAACATAGGAAGTTCCTCCATCCATTCTGGGTAGCTTAGTGATGAAATACACGAAAAAATTTCCATTGGACTCTTTCCTGAATTTGTTGATTTCATTGAAAGAAGCATACCTGGAAATATATCAAATAATTTTGATTTCACTGGATTTAACAAGTAAACAAGTGAACAAGTAAATTGGGCCACTAAACACATTCAACTCACTTTGCAGATGCAATAAAATTTAAACTTTGGGTGCTTTCATCAAAATTGGTTTGGATGATAAGTATCTTGTCTCCAATGGTGTTTTCCAAATAATTCCTGCACACAGAAAATTTAATTAATTATAAATATGATTTTGTTGTTATGATATGTATGATGTGGTGTTTTGAGCACAATACCTGATTGTCTTGAGGAATGAGTTTTCCATGTCAAACTGCTGTAGTGAGAGGAGCTCAGTGTTTTGAACTATGTTCTGTAGCTGTTCAGTTTCTGCTGTGGTCAGAAGCCTTGAGAATGTAGTTACCTACAGGATTAAAGAAGCAAGAAACAACTTTGTGCACTAAACTTGCAGAGATACAAAGGTTAAATACTCAAAATATTTAAAATACAATATGTTTACCTCTGTGAAAAAGGCATGGCTATGCCCTGCTTCCTGTGTTTGAGAAAGGATGAAGTCAGCAAGGGAGCTATGCTTCTGGTCTTCAAAGTACACCCTTGACAAGTGCTCAGTTTCTACTTTGGAGAAGGAACTGCAGTCTAGCCTAACCACTGCATCTGGTGTAGCACAGTTCAAAAGGATCAATTTAGCCTCATCTAAAATCCCCTTCAAAGAATCTAGAATTTGCCCTTTGAGCTGCTCTGTAACTTGCAGGACAACAGAGGCACAGGTGTCTGAGTGGTAGCCAATGAAAGCATCAGCTGGACGGTAGCAGCATGCTTGGGGAGCAACTGAGTGACTGCTTTTAGCTGCAATGAAGCTTTCAACCCACTGCTCAAGCTTCTCAACAAGGTCCTTTTGCTCACTCTTTAGTATGGTATTGATGTCAAGATAATGTTTCTCCAACCTGTTGATCAATGGAATGGGAAACTGCTTGTACACAACATCCTTCTCCTCAATGACAATGAGCCTGAAATCTCTGTGCACTCTGCATTTGACTCTGTGAGTTCCAAGCCCCAAATCCACATATTTCTGACCTCCAAGCCAAACATAATATTGGTTGAGAGCATCATACAAACTTTCGTACAAGTTCTGCAAGTTTAGAAGCACAATGGTTTGAGCAGTTTCCATACAAACCTTGACACGGTTAATGTTGCGGCATATCTGAGTATATTCCTGGTCTTTTGGAAAGCTTGAACCAAAGATAATCTCTGGTTGGCACTGGTCTGTAAAAAACATTTGCTGAAGAATTCGAAGGGCTGCATAGTTTTTGGTCAGAACCAGCAGGTATCTGCACTCCTCATCTTGACCAATGGTTGTGATGTTCTCTCTTACAAGCTCAAAGGGACTGATATTCTCAAGTTTGGGTTTGATATTTAGTTCACTGGTGAAAACTGTGACAGCATCCACATTATCTTTGCCACTGAAGTTCCTCAGTACAGCCTTCACAATCTGCTCTGCACTAGGCTTCTGATCAGTAGCTTTGGCTACAGCAAACATCATTTTTGTCAAGCTGTAATAGTCTCGCAGACCAAAGAAACCTTTTCCTTGTTCATTGCAGATGTTCAGGTAAGCCTGGGCAAATGGCTGAAAGTAATCTCTCACCCTTTCAAGGATCATGGGATCCGAGGAACATATTCCTTCGGCACTCTGAATCAGTTCCTTTTCATCAGGATCACCACGAGAAACAAATATTCCTCTATTCATCTTGGCTGGATCCAAAGCCCAGTTTGAGATGCCAATGAATCCCACCTTCTTGTGGGGTCCTGTCTGGTCATCTGTGCATCCCTCTTCCAACAAAGGATGTAAAGTTTTCAGGGGCATTTTCTGGGAATCTTCCGCCAAGCCTATCTCATCTAGCACTACCACTGAGACATACTCTTTTAGATTCTTGCCTTCCTGAAAACGGGCACATTGCTTGAATGTGTTGATGATCCCATCTGGTGTAGAATGAGGACTGCACTGGAAAGAAACAAGATGAATTTGCTTTAGCTTTTTAAACAAATCCGAATGAGCTGCTTGGCCTTGCATTCCATCTGCAACTAGAGTTTTAGACAA